>JAQQSE010000050.1:1200000-1800000 GCA_035772565.1 Antheraea assamensis | reverse complement strand
GAATCTAAAATTGGTATTTATTTATCCTTAAGTTGTCTCGATCAGTTTACATATATTATGTATTTATAACCAATTTGCGTTCTGCACAACGAAATTCAGAGTGGTACCATAAAGTTTGGCGAGGACTATACTTGTCTTGGCAACACCATATAGCTTCATACAAATGTATATCTCATAAAAATACGTAGGATATATTTCTAAACTCAATCTGTACATATAAATAAAATTCAAGTGACTACTACCCTTTGTCCGAGTTACCTCGGAAACCGCTGAACCAAATTTGAATGTACACTTATTGGCAGATAGAGGAGTTTTCGGTCTATTATCTAGGCTAAAAATCATTTTTCTATAGGGGGTAATCATGAATGATCGTAATTAAGCTGAGGTAACTTAAAATAAATAAAAGTGGTTTAATGGGTGAAATCGTTCATAATAGACACGTAGTGTCCGTGGAATAATAAAAACCATTTTCACGAGAACGAAGCCGCGGGCACTAAGTAGTAAGTGCATTAAGACAATATAAAGTTCTAATCAATTCAAAATAATAATAACATTCAGACGATTCAAAAATTCTTTAGAATAGGTTTCGATAAATGTTCTTATATAAGTGAAGTTTAAGTTAGTATTTCATTGGTTTTCCTATTGTTTCGGTCTGGCGGTGCCGCGGTCGGGTATAATGACGTAATGGGTCGCGGGTTCGATCCGGCGCAATTACGCGGCACACGATCGATTATTGTGATCAATACAGGGGTTAGACGTCGGTTCGCTGCCAATTTTACATCTTTTTTTTTATATATATATAATTTAGTTGTGAATAAGGTTGTTATTAGATTTCCATCGATAATTCGATTCGTGGCTTGAAAGAGAGCTTATAAATATATATATGGAATCAAAGTTATTGATCTATTTGTAAACCTAAATTACACGTACTAGAACGATTTTGTCAGTTAGTTCATAAACTTGAGTAAGAAAGGTTTATAAAATACTAGCTTTTACCCACGGCTTCGCCTGCTTTAATATAGATTTGATCTATCCTTCGGAATAGTTAGTTTATGCGTGAAACGTTACAGGCAAATAAACAAACGCACATTTGCTTTTATATTATTAGTAATTACTTATTAAGTAACTAAGTAGTAAGTAAGTACTTGTATTGTTAGTAAGGATATGAGAAATGTAATAAAATCAAAGTTTACTTCGATTATAAAACACTTCGTGATATTCTTCATTACAAAGGGATAATGGCTCTGTGGTAGCATGTTCAGACACAGCGACAGTTGATGTTGCTTCGAATCCTGTAATGAACTAAAGATTTCAAGGAAAATACGTCATGATTATACCATAGCATGGTAGTAGGGCATTTTTTTAGTACTCGCTTTACTATCGTCCTAAAGCTGAATATCTGTTAACAAGCACCTACAGATATGTTCCCGCAACAACACTTGAGATCGAGGCCTTTTCTGGGTTTCGTATATTTATACCATTTTATGTCATATTGCCATTTACTATCAGGCGATATTGTGAGAAAACCTATGAGGTATAGAAAGAAAATAATTGAAAAATATGCATACATACTTTTTTGAATAATATGTTGACTATACCTAACTTCAGGGTGTCGGTTTTTCGTGACAGTATGCGCGCGCATCGTAAAAATTTACTCTCATCATTTTTTCCTAACGCGCCAAAAGAAGTATAAGTTCAAAAACTCCATACGCTGTTTGTACAATCAGAAATTTGGATAACTCACACATTTTTTAAATACGCTGTTCGTATAAAATTAACATAGAACAATGTAAAAAGTTAAAAATCAAATATCGATATATCTGACCACAACACCAAACTATCGACCGATCATCGACTCGGTCGCCGACATGGATCGACAATTTCGTAAATTGTGCCCCGATTAGCGGCCGATTACGACCATTACCGACAGACGGACACCCGGAGCCGGTCGCCGATTAAAATAATCGGTAAACGATAAAAACCGATAAAATAGTCCGCGTTTTATCGGCAGTAGTCGTTTTTTTTGGTGCTGTAAACTGCCGCGGGTTTTTGTTTAACCTAATTATGTATATGCACTATTATAATTGTAGAATCGAATGTAGGTACCTACGCTTGCGCAGTGGCATTATACGTACCTATTACTTTAACTTGCTTATCAAAAAATCTGTGTTTTTTTAATGTATCGATAATATTATTTATTTTAAAAAATCGTTTCTTATCCATAAGCTATTGTTAGAGCTGAGTAAATATCGATCAGACGATTCATAATTACACATAATATTGTTTTGTATCAAATTGTTCTATATAATTAAATTCGTGTGTATTTTACCAGTTTTAATACAATTAATATTTTAAATACACTCTCTAAGGAAATAACGTTTGATTTGGTACGTCTGGGAGAAGACTGAGATGTCCGATCAGATCGGCTTGATTCGGTTATGTAAAGCGTCCTCTCTATCGCACAGCGCAATAACCGCGAAGATAACGCTATATGAAACCGAACATAGCTAACTATCTCGGTCTACTCCCCGACGTGTCAAATTAAGTGTCGGGTGCTGAATATCACTTAATTTATTTTTAAATCTGCTTTTGTAATGTATTTCTTACATAGATAATATAAAATAATTTAAAATTGGTCCAGTTGTGGTTTTTTACTAACTAAATTTAAAAAGCTGAATTTGAATTCATCGTCATTGACTTATCCTTCTCCCATCTAAGTAGGTTTGGCTCAACATGTTTTCTTCTTCAACTCTCCTCTATTAAATGTTATCTCAGTATTCACACCTTTTATACACATATCATTTTTCACACAATCCATCCACCTCTTATGCAGTCTTCCCCTACTCCTATATCCACTACTCTACCTACTACTACCACTCTATTTCGTAGGTGGTAGAGCTACGCTGAAGCTATTACTGGTTTCAGCATGAATGGGTCGGCTCGCCCGGGGTAGTACCACCCTCTCACAGAAAACCGACGTGAAGTAACAGTGCTTGCACTGTTGCGTTTCGTTCGGCCAGTGAGAGCGCCGGAGGCCCACATGTATTAAAAGGCCGGCAACGCACTTGCGACTCCCTTGGTGTTGCTAGTGTCTATGGACGGCGGTGATCACTTACCATCAGGTGACCCACCTGTTCGTTTGCCCCCTATAATATAAAAAAAAAATCCGCCTACTTTGATACTCAAAGTTTTCTAGTTACATGACTTTCATCTCTTCTCTAAACATGACCATACCATGCTAATCTATTACTCCTCAACTTCTCTGCCACTGGTGCTATCTTAAAAGCACAGCAAGCAAGCACTGTTACTTTACGTCGGTTTTCTGTGAGAAAACCGGTGGAACCGGAAAACGGGTGGTACTACCTCGGGCGAACCGACCCATTCATGCTGAAGCCAGTAATAGCTTCAGCGTAGCTCTATACCACCTACCAGATTCTTATAACATAGAAATTACCTACATTTATTTAGACATATTATTAGTATTATTGGTTAAATTGTATTTACTTATAATAAATGTATGATAATATAGCAACTCAATCACCAGGTATAAAAGTAGTTCGGCGAAGCTCTTAAGGCTCTGTGGACTTACATCGTAGATAGTTAGAAAAAAACACCGGGCTTAGAGCGGTCGAACACGCTGTATAAAGGCAGTCGATGTTGTCACATGGATGAATACGCAAACAAATAAAAAGTGATCTGATTGTTATAGAAGGTATTTTACTCGTCCCTTCAATCAGTAATTACAACAAATAATATAAATACTCGTTTAGAAACACGGAACTGTTATTACAAATTGAAATTTCCATTTAAGGAGTTTCAATTCATTTGAAACTTCTAATTACTCTACAGAAATTAGAAGAACTTTTCTTATTAGCTGTACCTATATAAAGACAATACATTCCTTTTGAAGCCCAATCACGTCAAACTACTGAATCCATCGGCGTAGACTAAGGCCTGTTTCAGAGTGCAGGCAGTTGCGTGTGCTTGCGCGGGAGCGTGAAGGTTAATTATACATAGACGCAGCTAGTATTCACAGTGATGCTAGAGACGCGGAGTCTACATCCATTTCAACTACATGCAACCATATCCGCCTGCACGAAACAGGCCTTAGTCTATGCCGATAGGTTCAGTAGCTTCACGTGATTGGGCCTCAAAGGGACGTTTCTAGGCTACGTGACAATTTTGTAGATGCTTCTGCGCTCCATATTTTTTGGATTTGATTGATCCTTTGTCATATTTTTTAATGGCAAATGAAGCGTGCTGGTGTAAGCTAGTTATGTATATAAATATAAATCAATTTCCGAATGTTTGTAAGCGCATCACTTCATAACGGCGGTACTTATTTAGCTATTTCTTTTTTCGTTGTCAGGGTAATTATTAAGACAAGGTTTGTATGAAAGATGGCTCATAATTAATGCAAATTAAATACAAAGTTTCTGTGGAATACCAAACCTATTTGCATAATATAGAAGTCGGGAGAACAAGCTAATATAGAGGAAAAAAAGACAATAAAACCAAACAATAAAAAGTATAATAATTGTATATATTATAAAAAGTTGCGTGGATAATTAGAAAAACCGTGATCTGCAATGAAATAAGAAAAAAATAAAAAATAGTGGGTGGAGATTGAACATAGATAAATGTTACGTCACAAATAATCTTTGCGCCCTGCGGTATACGTCTCCACAGCCCGTATCTAGTTATCAACGTCTGAAGGTACATTACCTACGGATCTCTGCAGAGACACGTCAAAGCCTATCCTAATTTAAACAGGACTGTTTACGTCCCCGGGGCTTGGGTCACGAACGTCCAGGTGGGTTTCCACTTTTAGAGAGAAAATATATTAAAACTAAATAACTATTTTAAAGATTACTCGTTTTGTAGCTACTTTAGTATAAGCTCATATATATGAACACCTAAATCTTGTACTTAGTTATATTAATAAATACAAAATTTTCTGTAAAGAAAGTTAATTCAGGTTTTTTAAAATTTATTAAACGGCATTCCGACCTTGTAAAATAGTTTCCTGGATTAAGACCGACTTATCCCAAAGTTTGATTTAATTTAGTGTACCGATACCGATTTTCAGATACCGCATCCATTGACGGAAGTTTAAATCGTTGAGCCGGAACTTTTGGTCAAGGAACGCATCGTGTTGAAAGCATGGTATGGTGGTATGATAAAGTCAGATGCTAAAATCTATAAAGTACATAAAACCAAGTTTACGCAGAATAATGTGGTTTTTATCTATCCTTCGGGAACAGTATTATCTCCTTTTCTGCACCCCTGACAACGTGTACGCATTGTATCATGATGATCAGACTAGTAATAAAGACGTATAAATCATAAATACTTTCATCGCCACTGGTAAGTACAACGATTACTTAAAGGTGCTTTAATCCGGTAGGTGATATTTCACTTCATTAGATCTTAAAGGAATCCTTGGTTATACCAAAATTTAGTACATTGAAATCGTAAAATTTTAAACATACACTCGCGAGTTATTGCACCACACCCCATTCTGAACTCATTTCAGGGTTGAGTGAGCACCCGTGCCGCCTCGCGCTGCCTCGCGCCGCCCCTACAGCGGTTTGTCGAAGCATTCTGCTTTATAAATATTGGAATTAGTTAGGTACGTGAAAACTGTCGCACTTGAAATGTATGAAAACTTGTCTACGGAAGTACGTTGAGTAATTTATGTCTCCTCGTTGTAAAAACGTGAGTTTCATCAACAAAAACAGTATTAAAAAAATGCAAATGGTAACAAAATATTATATAATAGGTCCTTACTAATTAGATTAGTTATAGATTTCAATAATAATTGAACTCATTTACAGAATTCGTTCTGATTTTGGTACTAAGAAGTTTCACGTCATTGTCATTTAAATTAATTGAAAATTTCAAAGTATGCGAATAACTTACTTTATACAAACGACACGAACAAAAATACGAATAATATAATTATAATTAATTATATTATACGAGTTATAATTATAATTCTGCATATAAAATATTACAATGCTTTATTATGCATATATTTTAAAATTGTGCAAAAAATATTCGATATAATAAAAATGTAAAAAATATTAGTGTTTATTAATAAAAATCCGGGTCTGCGTCTGGGTCATTTCGTGTACCAATTCCCCGAGCACATTAAAATCGATACTATCAAAGTATCATGTTTTTATCGTCAGCTTTTTATATCGCGATAAAATGAAATCGCGAATAAAAAAATTAGCGTGAATCAATAATAGTCATTATCAGACAATATCAAAAAAATTTGCGATGTAGAACAAATTAATATCTATGTTATGTATTTTCATATATCTTTATTACTTATATCATTACATATTATAATACAAAGTCGTCCGTCGTGTCTGTCTGTCTGTTTGTATGTTCGCGATAAATTCGAAAAGTACTCAACGGATTGTAATGCGGTCTTCACCAATAGATAGAGTTATACGTGAGAAAAGTTTAAGTATATAATTTGTGAAAGTTTTGTGTAAATTGGTTGAAATATAATGATAATCGTTGAAAGGATCGGAAAAGTCAAGCCGCCGAGGAGCTTTCGTCCAAAACGTTGCCTAATTCCTTTAAGATATAACAAAACAACAAATTGTCTGTATGCTATGGCATATACCTCTCTTTTAAGGATAGATTATATACCCATTTATCTACTAAAAATAGTCACATGTAATGAGGTAATTGGAAGGCTATTCAGACGGATACAGTATCAATTCTTATCGAATTGAATACATCAGTTACCTTAAGTATTTCAGACACATAAGTATATATTTTTCTATTATCAGGGCAGGACAATGTCTGCTGGGTCTGATAGTCTATTATAAGGAAGAAAAAAACAATTTTTTTGTTTGTAATACATAAAGTCAAGAAAGACTTACACGATTTTAAGAAGCCTTTCATCTGTAGAAAGCTACATTATCAACAAATGACATAGAGTATGTTCTGCTATCAAAAACTATATTAAAGTGAGCGAAGTCGCGAACAAAAACTAATATTAAATAAACCAAAAACCTTTGAATGTTATGTCAAACACTACTATTGAATTGGATTAAAAGTCTTTTATTGTAACACTAGCGGATACCCGCTCACTTCGTTAGGCATTTCAAAAATGGCAAAGGGGCAATAGAATGCAAAAAATAAGTAGCCGAGAACTACACAGTAAGTACGCTATATCCAGGAACCATCTACGAAAAACTCCTCATCGAATAGCCATAGTCCAAAGCCAGTATACAATCAGTAATTTTGATATAATTGAGCCTCAGGGGAACTTTATTTATTGTATATATACTCGTAGATAGATAGGAGAAGATATATCAGATAAGAAAGTGACGTCCCAGTACCTGAAGATACACACAATGAAATAAAAAAAGAACGATGACCACCAACATATTTCCAATCCATCGCAAGTCTGCTGTCATGCCGGCCTGCAAAGCTCTCACAGCTGGATGTATACTGGATGATTCCGAAACGTAACGAACCGTCACTGACGGATTTATCACTTCACTACCCGCCTTTTCATTTGGCTCGTCGAGGAAAAGAACGAGATAGTCTGCTAAGTTCGGTTTCTTATAGCGCTCTCTTTGTCTATTGTAGTCATTACACTGTGCGATAGAGAGTACGATTTATACAACCGACGCAAGCCGATCTTAGCCAAGCGTCTCACTCTTCTCCCTGACGTAGCAAATCAAGTGTCAAGTGAAACAGTCGAGTGCAGACATCCTACAACCTGGAACGCGACGTGTCTAAGTTGTTACTATTACGCGTATTACATCTAGTGTATGGTGTTCGTGTTCTAATCGGATACAATTGCGATACCCTACTCTACTGATTAATTGAAGGACTAAATAAAATATTATGGCCAATGATTATAATTTGACATACTCGAACTTATAACTTCAAGTTATTTCGATGGCACTAGCCCGCTCGCATCGGAAGAATCAACAGCGATCTGAAGACGCTCCGTAACGGAACGATACACGTGTAATCAATTGTCGTCATTACACATTAATCTGAAACATATTTGAATTAATTATAATATTTACAGTTACATACAACAGTGCCAACCGACGACAGGTTCAACCATCCGCCAACGTCAGGTTCAATCGTTAAACAATGACTAGGCTTATTTTCATTTTGTTGTTTTAGTTACTTCGTTATTTCTATTACTACTTTCGGGTTTCAATTATCATTTACACGTCGCGGAAATAAAATTTAATTTTTTTGTTGCATTGATATGTGGCATTTGGCTATCAATACCAGGCGGAAATGCAAGGAAACGTTCACAATATTTATTTGTAATCATTTCTCGTGTTTTTAGTGTTTATAGATTAGATTGTCTATAGAGCTTTCAGTTTTTACGTCGTGCCTGTCATAGCGATATTTAATTTACAAGCAAATATATTAAGAATGCCATTTTGTGGCAATTTTGTGTTAATACAAATTCACCAAAAATGTAAAATATTGATATATTGAAAATTGTGTGGGTGATACCCCATATGTGTGTTTTGTTAACTACAGTTGCGAACCAGTTACTTTGTAGGCTTACCGTGATATCATTTTCAGCCACAGCGTCATTTAATATCACATGAGACGGTAGTCAGTCAAATGCTAAAACCAATAAACTATAAAAAAAGATATAAAATTAAATGCATAATAAATTAGAAATTAAGGTGAATAACCTAAGGTGAGATTTCGTATTTATAAATAATTCAATATATTTTATTAATTTAAATTGCTATTAAAATATTCACCATAAATGTCTATGAACACGATTTAAATTTATCATTTTTGTTTCCATATATATATTACTTTATATGTAAAAAAATATACAAGGAAGATAGATCGGCCCATATTCGGAAGTCTATCAGCCTACATTTAGTTATGTAAGATATAGTACAAGAACCTGAAACCGCGAGAATTTATCGCGGCTTATGACAAATGTTGCGGTCGTTTTGACCGCACCGTAATTTTTTCCTTTCGACAACGGTTGTATTGAGTGCCGCGACCGCGAGCCGGCCCGTGATACATTGTAAAACGTTATGAATAAAAATATTTACTGTAAACCGCATTTACGACATCGAGCAAGAACAAATGTTGACTAATTTGTCGGGTACAACAATTCGATTTTGTTAAAATGTTGGCTATTAACAATAAATCTCTGGCCAAGGTGTAAATAAATATAATATATAATCTGGCAGCCCCAGCTTTGCAAGGATATACTAGACCGAAGGAAATCAGATCAAACCTTTCTTTTACAGTAGTACGGCCAGCATGATATAACATGACAACTGAACGTTGGTCTGTCTTATCTGTCAATATTTTTTGAAATCTCGCTGCTGTATTCTATGTTACAAATTTTTTTATATGGAGATATTTAAACTCAAATTTTTCACTTTTTCGTACGATTTTTCATACATTTTCTTGGTCCTGACAAATATAATATAATAAGAATTGGCAAAATATTTGCAACCGTTCTGAAGTGATGCGCTTACATACATTCGACAAATGGTTTTTATTGGTTAATTTTACTACTGTTCAGCCTCTACATGGTAATGGCCCTCTATCACTTTACCGGTCTTAGTTAGATATATGTAGTTAATATACTTTGGGAATTGTATACAAGTAAGGTAACTTAGAAGTAGTTAAAGTTCTTAGTACAACTTCAATTTTTTTTTAAAGAATTGATATCATCCGAAGTAGCTTATTTTTGAAGCGACCATAGCTTAGTTGATACCATGTTCGGACACAGCATCGAAGGACATAGAAGTCGGAGCTTTCGGTGAAGGAAAACATCGTGATGAAAGCATAGCTAGGGCTTTTTCTAGGTCCGCCTGGCTATTTGAAAATCTGTCGCGAAGCACCTCTTGGTGTATTCCGGTAGCTACACTTTACAGCCAGTTTCCCTCTAGGTTTAGCGTGACTACCATCTTAGACCGTATCATCATTTAACATCAGATGAAATTGTGGTGAAACGCTAACCATACAGAGCTAAAAAAAATGCCAAACATTTACTGACTTGGTTATTAATTCATGGAAATAATAATCTACATTATTCCGTTGCAGATATATGTAGTAAGTAATGTGTTTGTATTGTGTTTTGTCATGACGTTTTGTGTTCCGTGATTATATACACGACCTTGTGTAATTTCGCAAACTTCTCGACATCGACACGTCTCTGTGTTGTTGGGGTTTATAGGTATATGATACATCGCGACACAACACAATAATCTGTAGCTTCAAGCACATTAGAAGTATAAACAAATGATCAGATATTTGTGTGCTACGTTTGAGATAAAACATTTATAAGATTAATGGCAATCCATACATATCCAATGCTGCTCGGGTAGAAATAATATTAGAAACAAATTAAGTAGAAATAATAGTAGCTTTCAAGAAATGTTGGCAGACATAACTTATTGGAAAAACTTATAGATTCGCGTCACCCATGACCTCGACATGCTCGTTGCGTATTGCGATTGCTCCAGACAAGCGACGTGTAGTATAGCGGCCTGTGAACGTATAAAATTGATAATTTCTATTCCATCATAGGTTTGATTAATTGTTAACTACAATTGATTTAAAAACTCAAAACGGGATACATTTATTCCATTGTCTTGGGTTTCACTTCTGTCGGCAGTCTTTAATACTGCCTCGTTTTTTTTTTATAATTGAAAAATATTAAAGAAAGAAAGAAAGCACGTTCATTTGCAATTGAAGGATTATTCAAACTCACTAGCTGAATGCAATGTAAAAATTGTATCTTTCAACGTTACAAATATTAAATTAACATTGTTTAGAAATAACGTCACAGCGTCGGCTACATTTAACGCAAATTCAAAATAAAATTCAAGAACGCAATATTAAAACATTCAAACAACTGTTCACATAAAAAGTGGTCAAATTTGAGGGCTCTATGATAGCGGTGTTATAATATGACCAATAATCAAAACGATCAAACAAAAAACTCAATGATGTCTGACCACGCAAGTTGTGCGCCAGTAATAGGATAATTGGCGCCAGGGACGGAGTTTGTGTATGAAATTTGAGAAATTTAAAAAACGTGAAAAACGTTAGTTTGATCACTGAAATTAAATTGAAAATGTCAGAGTACTTTATGTAGTTACAAGAGGTTGTTTATTACTCAAAGATACATTCTAGGCTTAGAGAAAAATCCACGATGCAAATGAAACTTTTGCTTCAGACCGTAGGCACTTAACTGAAAATTTTCGGAAAATGATTCGATTTAGAGTATTAACATCGCGTTTTTAATTTTCACTTAATAGTTGGAAAATGGGTATGATAATAGGAAATCAATAGTAGAAAATATATCCAACTGTAAAATTAAATTTGAATCTGCACATTAGAGTACGGAATACATAATAAATACACTCATTCAGATGATAGACGCATTTTTTAAAACGGACCATTATATCTATTTAAATCGTTGAATCATTTTGAATTGAGCCATGCGCGCCGCCATATTGGCCTTAACCGCTCTGCCGAGCGCTTTTCATTTTACCTCTACTCCACGGCCGGATGTAACGCGACATGCGAGAGATGTACGAAAAAATTTGAGGCGATGTAAAAAACATAGCTGCACTTTAAAACATTAACATGTAGAAAGTAAAAATATACTTTGCTTACAGCATTTATTTGTGAACAGTGTTATCCGTTTACTTTCCCTCTCATGCGCATGCGTACTGAAACGCGTGCCCCACTTCTCCACGGTAAGAAAACACATCGGTAATCGAGTAGTGCTTATATAAATCTTAGTTTCTTAAAACTCTAATAACCTTATACAAAATTAATATATCATGATATTTTTTTAAGATAAAGAACAAGCGTCTGTGAAGCAAAATTATCAATAGCTAAAATTATCGAATTCTATCCAGTAGTTTTTGCGTGATGCGCGCACAACGACATACCTCTATAATTTTATTTATATAAATAATAGATAAGCCAATATTCTTAGAAAATGAAATTTTATGTCCTCGTTAACTTCTGTCTAAACTTGTTTCTTACTATAATTAACTATTTTATGTTAATATGCTGGATGAAGGAACGTTGGTAAAAAATTTAAACATAACAAAAATGATAAAATGACCCTGACCATAGCTTAACGTTAGGCTTAAACCGTATGGTGTAAACAAATATATTTTATCATTCAAATGGTTATAATAATTATTGCCGTGTAAAATATTTAACGTGTATAAGCGAGGAAGGTTCAGCGGTAGCGTCTGCGCACATCGCGTCGATAGAAGTAGGTTGAAATTTTGCAATGAACCGAGAACGTCGTGCAGAAATAGTGAAATCATCCTTATTTCCTACATCTAGCTACCATCCTCTAGTCCAAAGTCCATAAATAAGCACTTATAGATGTATTCCACCTGCTGTTGAGAACTAGTTCCCTAACCACTACTGGGATCTAGACCTCATTCCAATACATTCCAAAAGAAGGTATGACTGTGGTCATCACGCCAGTCCACGACGTATTGATGATTTCAAACTCTGAGAAATCCACAGTTCGTATTTCTCCATATACGGTGGTACTACAAGAACGTTTCTCAGATTCAGGTTTCCCCAAGATGATTTCCTTTACAGCTGATAGTGTCATTGACTGTCATTTGATATTAGTTAAAGTTGTGGTCAAGTAATTAAAAAGTGTATGGCGTTTAAATTTATTATTTATTATATATGTATACTTGTTATAATTTATACTCATATTATAAATGGAAACGTGTGTTCGTTAGTCTGTATGTTTATTTGTTACGCTTTTACGTCTTTACTACTTAATCAATCATCGTGAAAATTTGTATATATGTATATTGTCATGGCGTACAAAAAAGGACATCCATTCATCCAGAAAAAGTATTGTTGTACCCCAAGGATAGTTAAAAATATCAACGCGAGCGAAGTTGTAGGCTAAAGCTAGTTATGTTATATCTGTAAGCCATCAGATTGTAATCTTGTAAGAACAACACGAATAGAACTGTATGCTTATTAATCGATTTCAAAAAAGGAGGTTGTATATTCGACTCGTACTATATATACCTATATATATGTTTGTATGCATGCGAATTTCTCTAAAACTACTGGTTCAATTCGGATTGGAATTTTTGGTTGTCGGATGCTCATTTTTCCAGAGAATGTTTTTGTAAAATTGGCGTCGAAAAATGCATATAACAGATATTAACTGAATTTTGTAATTGTTACTTAGATAATTTTTTGAAATTAAGACAAAGTATTTTATAAACTAAAGTGAACAACATATTATTTAGTTAAAGTTCACGTTTTTTGAAGTCGGTTCGTTTTTCTTTGAATATTTTTCTAATATTATTTTATAAATATTACATTTAGAATAAGCGTTATACTGTTATTTCCCATAAAATTAAATTTAACAATACGGTTCTGAGTTTTGACCCCGACGATAAACGTTTTGGGCTACGTATCAAATAGGAGCAATTTAAACGATTAACATCAGCCGGAAGTTATTCGCAGGAAGCGTTGTGGGCGGCGCAGGCGCATCCGACGCTTTCCAGTCAATGTAGCGGTTTGTAACATTCTACTTTTTTTTTTTTTAATATTTGTATCTGTCATTATTATTGTTTTATAACTTTAAAACGATTTTACGCTTCCGTTATTCAATTGATATTTTCATAAATAATTAAGCACTATCATATGTTTGATATTGTTTCTAATCGCAAAGATAATAGTAAGAAGTATTTCATAGCAGCCGAAAAAAAACGCGGACCGTACACTATTTGCTTTATCCATGTGAAGCAGCCATTTATTGCAAACAAACAATATGACTGTAGATAGCATGTATCTTTAAAAAAAAAACAAATATTTTGGATCTTTTTTCTATAACACACCACTAGATGGCAATGCTGTGAATCCACTTGTATACCATTCCACCGATTGCTATGCAAATTGGTACATACGCGTAGATATTGTACCATGGTAAGCACAACAAATAATGACAACCATGCACCGAGCCACAGTCATAGTTATTGTGACATAGTTACATATATACAGAGAATACAAAAAAAAAAACACTCTTCCGCTTACTCGATCTGATGTGTCGTGAAATAACCGTCACTAATCTGTAATATACTTGTAAGGGGAAACTGTTATAGTGTACGCAAGTGTTCAAGGGTGTTTTCGGAGCAGGTCCTTTGTTTGTACTGACTGAGAAAAAATAAGAACGCTAGAAAATAAAGTTTTTCGAAAGTTTCTCCATCATTTATTGAGTATTTTGAATAAAATGTTACTAGACTAGTATTAGAAAGATAGAAATTGTGAACTGAGATGTTTGTTTATACAAGACATGTTTATGTCTGTAGCTTCACTCGCTTTAATGTAGATTTGTTTTTGTTTGTTTGATAGTACCCTATTTCCTTTTCTGTACTTCTGACAAGGCTTATGCAAAATTTTATAATAATCGATTAAGTTGTTACAGCGTGAAAGGGTAACATTACGTTACTACATTAACGCGAGCGAAACAGCGGGTAATTACTAGTACATATCTGTATAACTGGATTTTGGTATATCTCGGAACGACAGACCCCAACAACGTTTGATCATACTTTACAGTGGAGTACGGTTCGTATTCGACGAATCTTGATTATTCATCGGGAACCTAATTATGTTTACCGGCGTATCATTACGCTCAAAGTACACTCATTTGGTACGATGTTTTTTTTTTAAACGCTATCATTTTATGATCGTAAATCTTTGAAATATACATATAACTTAAGTACCAGTGTAATTTAGTAATTTTATTTTTAGCATACCTCACCTGAATACTTTATACTTACAACTTTATCTCATTTCTACTAATACGGTCTTATAATGCAGCCTAATATTGCGAAAATATGTCTTTTACGTTATTTGATTGTTTTGTTACTTTGCGAAAATCCTTAACAATGTAGGTACTTTAGAAAACGTTACTTTGCACTTCCGCCTGTAATTGATCAGCCGCTGCTACGTCTCACTACAACAAATCAAAATAATGTCAGATGTATTTTGCAGCGAGGCATAGCAGAGATTATAATCTATAGAGAATATGAAGAATAAGAAGAATATGAGATATAGAACATCACATGAACAAAAATATACCTCTTATTATGGTCGAATTTCGACCACTGGACTTAAGTACAGTTCTAAAATGCTTAGTTTTAAAAATTACATAACCTTCAAATATACAATATTAGATATTTGGAAACATCATGGTACATATATAACCATTTATTTGACGTAAAAACTACATTATCATTATGTTTTTATGTATAAATGTTTTAATCAATATTTCGCGACGCCATATATCTGTGACGACGAGCCATATTTTTCAGATCGCTCGAATTTAATCTATCTAGCTGATTCCCGCCCCCTTTGTACGATATTAGAAAAAATGGTAAAGGGTCAATCAAATCTAAAAATGAAATAGTCTAGAACCATCTACGAAAAATTTGATTAGTAAAAAAAAAAGTTTTAGTAGCTGTGACGTCATTGAGTCTCAAAGGGACTGTATTTTCATAATATACATTAATTTATTAAGCATTATTTTAACCATTAAAAGAATTATATACCAGATGAATAAGTAAAGTTAAATGCAAATATAGGTATTAGAGAGAGATCTAAAAGAACCACATTTGTTGTTCTAAATGTACAAAGGACAAAGACATCCTAGAAATGTTCAGACTTATTGACAGCCAATTTTAATTATATTATACTTATCTATATTAATAGAATAACACAAATGAAAATGAAACAGAATATTTCATTTAAATTAAGAGCCTGTGTTAAAGAAGAAGGAGTAAATCAAAATAAATTTTAATTAACTATGAGTAGAAAACACAGTACTCGGCTTTTAATTTGGCACGCCGGGGAAAATACCAAGATAGTCGGCTAAAATCGGTTTCGTATAGCGTTATCTGTCTCTGTCGCTGTCATTGCGTTGTACAATAGAGAAAACGCTTTACAAAGCCGAAGGAAGCTGACTTAGCTGGACGTCTCGCTCTTCTTCCCGACGTACCGCATCAAACACCGGGTAGTGTATTTCCCATATCAAACTTCGCATATCGATTACTCACTTAGTGATTCGTAGTTTTCTTTAATAACCTAAAATAAGGACAGATAGCACCATCTGGAAGCAAAACTGCAGTGTACACTATAGTGAGTGTAAAATATGAGATCACGAGTAGGTAGATACAGTGCGCAAGCGCTTACTCGTCACGTAGCGAACTCCCGTCGTAATCTGCGAACACTATAATTTGTGATATTGGCCGAAGCCGGCCGCGGCGGTAGCTTGATTAAAAATTGGATAAAATTGCCCTGTGGATAGATTTAAAATGAATGTATTTTCTCGATGAGGCCGTAGCCAGTTGTGGGAAATGTTGGCGTTATACCTTCGATGACGATTTCAATTTCTTTGTTTCTACGAACAGTAACTAGTCTAAGTATTACGCGAATCGGTAAATACATTATTATATACTTAACGTTTTCTCTGTAGAAGTTGTTATTATTATAACAGCCAATAATTTTATGCATTATTTCTATGGAATGAAAAACAAATGATTGAAAACTAGTTTAGGCACGCCGCTTCGCTCGTGATAACGTACATCTCACCTTTCTCTCGAGAAAAATGATTTTTTCTGGCAACTTGTTTGAAAAATTTCACGTCTTGATATACTTATGGTGTTCAAGGCTTCGTAATACGTAGGCACACACAAACACACGTAAAATGCTTGAGCCAGACTAAGTATTAAGTAGTGAAATATACAACGAGGAGACCGAGAATATGAGAGCGACTGTATAATGTATTCCATTTCATTCTCTCGTACGCTAAATCCAGTAGATATATATGTTTGTTTCTTTTTAATGTCATTTTGACGTGTCATCGTCTTTCTTTCTTTTGTAGTCGTTTTTTTAATAGCTCTACATTTTATGTGAAACTGTTTATTTTCTTATTTAGTATTACTATCCATTATAATGTGGAATAATCATAGTACTAACCGATAATACTTATTAAGAAAAGGAACATTACTAAAAACTGTGAACGTAGTAATCGATGTTCCGTTCAATTTTCCATAAAACAAGCGTAGAAACAATCTGTACACGTGTTCATACGAATTATATACGTTTCACGAACCGACGGTTTGATTGCCCGATTCTAATGTAACATGTAGCTTGTGTCAATTCGTAACGCGTCATAAACTGATGGGGATTTACATATTATGATTTTTATTAAATTCGCAAAATTCCATAAGCTAGCTACCAACTTTTATTGAAAAATCTGTTCATTGTTAAATTCAATAGCTCCTTGCAAGTTTTCATGATACCATTTGAGAACGCATTGTTAATTTAACATGGTGAGGGTATGAGTACACAACGAAAACGTTCATGACCATTTCTGCGTAATAAAATAAAACCTATAGTTAGTTTTGTTTTAAATGTGGGGGTTAACAAAGTTGCATAAAATTAAGTAACGGCTTCGCTAGCTTTAATATAGACTAAAGCTATGCTTCGGAAATAGTACTCTTCTTCTACATGTAAGGTAGAAGTACCCTATGTCCTTTTTTGTACGCCTCGCAACAATTTCATGTTGGTCGGCTGAATGTTTAAGGTGTGAAAGCATAACAAACCAACCCACGTTTGCATTTATAATATTAAAGATTAGTGAGACATCTGTGAATCCAAATAGAAATTAAAAATTATTATTTTGCTCACAAATACTTAATCAGTTCGTTCGTTAATTTAACTGAATAAGAAAGTATTGTTCCAATCTCGTTTATTTGTTTTTACGTAAAAAATAAAATTGTACTTATCGTAATGAATATAAGTAACTCATTAAAAATTAGGGTGAACGTTGTTACTTCGCAATTCCGTTAAAAATAGTTTGGTCGCTGTCACGTCTTACTGCAACAGAAAACGGTTGTGTAATAACTAACAATAATTAAATGCGTGGTTAGTCGGCAGTTAAACTCGATATTGGAGATTTTTCATTATTTTTAGTTGTTTCACAGGCGTTTTTTGTTGCAATAAGACGTGACAGCGACCAAAGAGTTCTTAGTGGAAGTGCAAAGTAACGTCCACTCTAATTTTTAATAATGGATTTTCGCAAAGTAACGCCTTCATCAATCAAATAAGCAACTGATTTTATGATAAGTTTATTCAGATTTTAGTATACAATTCCTGTGTACTTTTGTCAACTGTGAAATATTTAGTCTTCTTCTGGATAAAACAGTTTAATTTTTTATGGTATTTTTTTCGAAATTGGACGAATAATGGCATATTTAATTGATGAAGGAGATTTACTTTGCGGAGATCAATCATAAGTATTTGATTAGAAGTTACTTTGCACATCCGACTTTCTATGATTTTTCTGTTACTAAAATTTTATACTTTCTGTCTTCTAATTACATATAATACTTTTATATTTAACTTTTTCATGTAAACGTCGGGCAAATGAAATCAATTTTTGTTTACAGTCACACGTAACAGTATTCAATCAATTCTAAACGGAAGTGCAAAGTAACATTCAATCAAGTACATAAAAACGTATTGTTACTTTCGTTATATTTACTACAATATTGAAGCAAGTCTATTAATTAACGAACTCAGGGTGTACACTGCGTTTTAAACTACATCAATTTTATACAGTTTGCAGAAACTCTAGTAAACAATTTGCATCATCCTCAGTCACTCAGATGTCATCCCATATCAAACTGACATACCGGATATATCATAAAATAGTATTTTGAAAACCCTTTGATGCGATATATAAAACCATAGGTTAAAATTTAAAACACGTTTTTATCTTAAATCCTTGACATGTTGGAGCAGTAGTGGTGTTTTTTTTTGTGTAGTATTATTATTTTGTGCGTCATAGATATTCATAGTCATTCAGCCGAAACTAATGATAAGAATAGATTTGAAAGTGAAGTGTTTTTGTATTCTCGTTATTCTATGTAAAGTGTAGTTCTAATTTCTAATGCGATGTCGGACTAAATAAGTTGTAGGTAAAAAAAAATAGATATAAGTACGTATTTATGCCGCTCTGTGTCGTGGATTCGAAGCATAATTTTAGAATAGAAGTATAGTACATGGTTCAGTGGCTAATGTGTTCGGGTCCACGTATATCGACGTTGATTCGAATCCTTGTGAAAAAGCCGGAGCTATCGGTGACGGAAATTGTAGCATAATGGTAGGTCTTTTGCTAAGCCCGTCTCGCTAGCCAATACTTTTAAATTAAAATTTGTCTACAAGCACCTTCTCTTTGTATGCATACTTAGTATTATAAACATATATACTTAAGTTGTATGCTCATATTTCCACGGAGCTTAAAATTATCAGAAATAATATCGACTCGATCTGTTCAAACCGTGTAAGTCATTTTAGTCCAGTCGCTTTTCTCCAAAGAGTATATTAGCACAGACTCGTTATCCTTTACACGGGTAAAATTATGGGTATTAATTTAAATTTTACATATTATAAAATAATATTTTAAATATTTCAATGAGCCTAAACAATTTGGAATATTTTCCTTCTGGTGAATTGTAAATGCAATTACAATACATAATATAAATACAAATATAAATATAGAAATGCATACTACAATTGATCTTACCTCAAGGTTTTTATTATATTTTATAGTAAAATTCTCTGAAAGTTACAATTAACATAAATTACGTTTGATACGATTTGCAGATTTGTGCAGAATAAATATTCTTTCGCTTGCATAATCTTTGAATAACGATCACAGTTCCATCAAACTCGGCGCGTTGCGTGAACATTGCGTATGCGCCGACACGTGACACTCGTGTGCCATAAATCCCACGATTACACACCATATCCGATCTATCCTGATTGATCTGCGTTTAAGTAATAAATAATGCTTACTTACTAATCTCATTTGTGTCGCTGTTCACACTTCTAAAAGCTTGTAAAGTTTGTACAATTTTTTTTTTTTTTTTTTAAATCATGCAACAAGAAAAGTTTTGAATTTGAAAGTGGATGGATATAGGAGTAGAGGAAGACCGAAAAAGGTGTGGATGGGTTGTGTGAAAAACGATATGTGTATAAAAAGTGCGAATACTGAGATGACATCTGACAGAGGAGAGTGGAAAAGGAAAACATGTTGTGCCGACCCTACTTAGGTGGGATAAGGGTAAGATGATGATGATGATGGAACTCACCTACACTGTTAACCTGGCAGGGCCACTACAATTCCACCGTACTACGTTTGTACAAAAATCACCGATGCTATGATAGTTATTGAAGTCACTTTATTTATTTCTTGTTCTGATTTCCAAAATCAAAAATACTTTATTCAAATTAGGCACTAAGAAGGCGCTTATGAACGTCAAAACTACCACCGGTTCGGAAAACACCCCAGTCATCGAGAAGAGCCGGCAAGAAACATGACCGTTGCCATTGACAGCCGATCCTTACTATTATAGATTATTACTGCCACTAAACTTTAACGTACTTTATAATCTGATTGTATAAGCGACATCTACATGCAAAATTCTTATCTTATTACAGTAGGTAACAGTAGTAATAAATTCGTTACCGATCTGAATATAGATCTATTCAACACAAGTGTATAGAAGTTTAAATGCATCATTATATATTATTGTAAATTCTAGATTTTTTTATTTTTGATTTCCTTTTTTGTACACTATATTTTCTTATAACTACCTGCGGAAACTTAGAAATGGCCTTCAACTATGTCTAAATACTTTATATAATTTTTTTGTTTAGTTGTAAGTTTTCCTAAGAATTTAAAATAAAATAAAACTATCAAGCGAGAAATAAACTAAGAAATATATATATTTATATACATACATATATATTGATATCTCAGAATTCACTTTCCATGCTATTATTTGTAATCCACTGCACTTGTAAACAATATACCAGACAATACATTTAGGACCAAATAACATAAGTTTATGACTCTATCCTTTGTAAATAAAAATCATCGAATGTATGCACCTATTTAGCTAAGTCTCTCTTGTGTGTGTAATAGACAGGACGACGCATAAAATATTTGAAAATTCATAGGAAAAAATAAAAAAGTTGGGTTAAAAAGTTTCTATATAAAAAGTGAGTGAGCTAGACAGAAGATAGTAACTTCAAAAATATTGACGGAATTTACATACACTCAATTATTCAGTAGCCGTTTTATTTCATTAAATGGTCGTACTGCAAAAGGAAGGATTTGGGACCATTTCCTTCATTAGTACACCCGTGCGAAGACGGGCCGGGCAGCTAGTAATAAACAAAAACCACTACATGACAGTCCAAAATCTCACCAATATGTTCTTGAAGAATTGAAGAAATTTCTAAGAATAGATACATTATGCATCCAATACAAGGTGACTTGGCATACTAGAATATAGATAAACTCTCAACTCGCCCTGACTTTAGATGGGTCTTAATGTGACGTCATAATTGTCTAAACGATTTTAAATCACTTTTTACAGAAGTAATATTTACAATTCACCAAAATCATAGGAGCTACGTAAGAATCTTCACACAAACCACTTTCATTATGTTGGTAGTAATTTGAAATATGTAATATCCTTCTAATATGATAAGCTATAAATTGCAATTCCGAATAAAACGTTCTTCTTCTAAGCGTTCCTTATGAATCTTCTATATATGTAAAAGAATAACTAGCTGACACATTAAAGGCCAACCCTTACAACAAGAGCCAGAACCGTGAAAATTTACATGACCGAGGCAGGATTTTTGGAAATTCGACCCCTGAGGTGATGAAAAAAGGGATGAAAGTTTGTATCTAAATCAGTAACTTTTGCGTCAATCTCTCAGTCAGTTATATATATATAGACATAAAATATAACTAGTTAAAAATAATTACTGCATAGAAATGAGTACAAAGCAGCGAGAAATTGCTAGTTCATATATATACATACGAGTATATAAATTTAGCTTTAAACATTTCATAACTGAAATTGATCGTTGATGTAAATTCCCACTATATTTATCATAATTGCAATAAAAAAGTTTTTATTATTCATGACAAAAAGTATCGTTCTCGATTAGTCAGTATTAGCCAATTAAATGGTAACGAAATCAAGAGTTGTGGGTTCCCAAAACAATGGCTTAACGGACCCCTCGTATACATTAAGTTGCACCAGACCATCGAACGAAATTGTAGCGGGTGTGGTCTGAAAAGTGAGAGGACGCGGTGTTGCTGTAAATATAATTATGGTAGTACTACGCATACTTTACTCGATATTTACACTTTTATCATTCTTTGATTTCATTATTTACCAGAGAGGTTGAGGAGTAATAGGTACTTAGCATGGTGCGGGCATATTATGAGAAGATATGACAGTCGACGGACGGATATAGAGGTAGTGAAAGACCAAAAAAGGTATGGATAGATTGTGTGAAAAATCATATATGCATAAAAGGTGTGAACACTGAGATGACATTGGAGAGGGGAGAGTGGAAAAGGAAAACTTGTTGTGCTAGCCCTATTTAGGTGGGATAAGAGTAAGATGGTGATGATGATTTAATTACTTACCCTGCTTCATAAAATCCATCTACATAATTTTGATTTATTGTATTACATTTTAGATCTATTCAATTTCATACTTAACATTCATTTAGCTCAATGAGCTTCATTCCTCCTTATAACATGTCCATAAAACGTTCATTTATTACTCTTCGTCTCCTTTACTACTGGTGCTATTTTTAAACATCCTCTGATATACTCTTAACATTTATTATTTGACGTATTCATACTAACATTTACACCCGTCTCTTACATAATATTCAGGTCCCATACATCTTGACAAGTCTTGTAAAAATGTTATCTGTTTTTTTTTTTTACTTTAAGTTACGTAAACTTTAAATAATTCCTTGCATTAAAAATAAAAGAGCCTAAAATATATTATATAGGATTTATATCGTTAGCAAGAACAATTTACAAAATATCGGGACCAGTAAATATTCGTGAACTCGGAACTACAATTGTTGCATAAGAGAAAAATTGATCTCACCACAAAAACCATATTATACAACTAATTTAGCTATTTAACTTTTATTAGAAAGTGATAAAAAAAATATTCTACATTAATTGCTTTTATATAGATATATTTTTTTATTTCCTCCTTTATGCTTTTTTACTCCTTTATGGTTAACAAAATAATTCTTGAAGACAATTCCCGGTTGAAAAATGTTTACTCTTTCGTTTGTGATTTGAACCACGCTTTAATAGACTGGTACCATCCGCGTGTTGTTTAGTTGCGTGAAATTTAAATTTTTGCTATTCACTGCGTGCGGGTCGCAACTTGTTTTTCTGATGCTCACGCCTGTTGGGGTCCAGTCCCTTGGTTTAGGGGTCGCCGTTCTCCCTATGAAAATGTACTGAGAAACGAAAAACGCTTTAGCCTTTTTTTATTTATAGCAATGAATTCAAGGAAAATCTATCAGGCACGATCTAATTGTAAAATAAATATTATAGTGTACAACTTCTTTAGAAAATAAATTTTGATTAACAGTCAGCAAAATACATATGCAGTACAAATTAGTATCAAGGTAAAGAGAAGGAAATAAATAAGAAATTATTAAATAAATGACGGATTAACATAATAAGAATTATCTCCAATGAAGAAACTTTTAATAAAAAAAAAAACAAAGATGTAACATTTATTCTTGTTGGTTTTTTTAAATATAGCATTATTAAATCACTTCTATCATTGAGCATACAAAAAAGTCCTAAAAATGTTGTAAAATTGCTGACATTCCTAGAAATGTTTACTAAATTGAGTTATGTAGTCACAGTAATGAATGAATTTAGGTACCAGAATGAGTATCACCTCACACTATTCATAATTAAACAGTTCCTATATAGATATTAGCAAAAAAAATTAATAATATTATTAAACTATACCAATATATATAAATAAAATGCAATTGAGTGTTAGGACACAGCTTCGATCAAGCCAGGTTAGAATCCGAGTTTAGAGTTTAGAATCTGAGCTTGGGATAGAGGAAAACGCATGGTTGTAGCTTTATTTAATGTCCACCGCTAGGTGGTACCACACTCGAGCCAAAATTTTGTCGCCAAGCATTTATATTATGTGTGTTCCGACGGCTCCACTTGAGAGCCAGTACCCGTATTATCTTGAGTACCTAAGACCACACCAAAAATTATCATTTGATAATTTTGTAAAGCATGTGATCATTCATCCCAAGGCATTTAACAGACTTTAAAATTACCACGATTCTCTAACTTGTATCTAAATCATGACCGAGGAACCTTTGTGACAATATATAATGATCATGCAATGCGTCAAGGGTAAGAGAAATGACTCGTAACAAGTTAGGACCACCTCTTGTTCCCATTATATTACTAACTCCGAATACTTGTTATGGGAAAATAATAAAATTTAAAAATAGACAACAAAATCTTTCGTTTAATCTGACTCATGACGGCTGAATGAATTTTTAGGTAATTTTTTAATAAATCTACTAGATACGAGTCATTTGAGTCATCCTCCACTAAAGGAATCGAAAAGTAAAAATAAAAATGCTTTTTTTTTTCAAATTAAATGTTTCTTATAAGTTTATCCATTCTCATATATATGTACAATAAATTTGGACTGAACACTTAACTCCCATGAAAAACAAATCTAATTTCATTACAACAACTCGCGGGCACCAGCTAGTATGTTCATATAATATGTGACTTTTAAAATAGGTAAACGCTTTTAGGAATATAGAAAACAATCGAAATGACGAATTAGCACCCGATCGGGACTCCACTGAGTACGTCATTAGTATTTCGTTGGGTTCAGTTGATAATTATCGTCTTGTCCGGCCCTCGGGGTGAATAGGAACTATTTATCATGAAGACTGACGCCCGTATATGATTGATTGTAGTATCGCGTCGTTTGACCCGCAACTCGCATTTAATTTTTTCCTGTCTGTGTACAAACCTATATATCTCCAGATCATTTGAGGTGGTACACAATCAACAGGTTTTCACGCCATAAATAAAGCAGAATAAACAATAACTGATATAGCTAGAAAAAAAATGGCGTAGATTTTTAACGAGGTTGCTGAGAGTATATATATATATTTTACATTATCCCTAAATTGAAAAAAAAATTTCAATGTTTTGGATCGCAAATCATCTATATTACACAGTGTGGTAAATACGAATAGAACTAGGAGAAAAATACATAAAATTTTGAAGATGGCAACATTTTATTTAAAACAATGCATTAATTAAAATAACTGCATTCTCAAACCTTGACCCTAATTAATATTATAAATGCGAAAGTGAGTTTGTTCGTTTGTAGCACTTTCACGCCTTAACTAATTATCCGATCATCATGACATTCTGCATGAACGCTGTCGGGGTTGGTTTGATTCAGAAAAAATATACCTTTCACGAGAGCTAAATCTAAATCTACATTACTTGAGAGAGAAGCCGCGAGCAAAAACGGCTTTTATAGAAGTTACTGGGAATCGAACCAACAACAATTTACACAGCATTGGTCATGTTATTGTACTAATCGAGAGGCTCTATGATAAGGATAAGAGTTCTCAAATAAACATTGTATCATATAATTAAAGAAGACCTTGAAAGTTAAAACACATAAAAAAATTAATCAAGCTTCTTGCCGCTCTTGTCGATGACTGGGATGTTTTCTGAACCCGTGATAGTGTTTTTACAATCATATATACCTTCCCGGGGCCTAAATTGAATAATGAATTGATTATTGAATAATGATTTTGAAACAAATATACTTAACGCTATATAGTTCTTACAGTATAATTGAAGTTTTAATTTATTTTAATAAGTTATATGTAAGGGGGTATGAAGGAAATATTTTTTAAGGAGTTTCAGTAACTTGAAAGTCGAATATTTCTAGTTTTTCTAAACTAGCTTTTCCTGGCGGAATCGCTCGAGTTAACAATAGATTTCACTTAACCATCGGGAACAATACTTTTTTCTGAATAAAAGTCACCCCAGGTCCTTTTCTGTATCCTTGATGACGTATATGCCAAATTGCATGATGGTCGGTCAAGGTTTGAAAGCATAATAAAGAAAGTCTCAAACTCAATTTTGTATTTATCAAGGTAGTTAGCATTAGAAATACACATTTGGATGGCCTGAACGTTATTAGTAAGGGGGGAAAATCCTACATCAGATACTCTCACACTGCCGGGGGACACTGTGAGAGTTATGTCAGACTCCTACTGACTTAAAATCCCTGTGCCGCTTTAGCGCGTATGTGCACCAGGGTTGCGGGTTTACGATGAGCATACTCCACTAACCCTGGCCACGCACTTGGGTCGCCTACGAGATGGTAAGTGGGGACCCTCATCACGGGAACAGACAAAAACTCTCTCCCTACGCTTCTGTATTGAAGCGGCGGCTTATACCGTGCTTCATCATCACGAGGCTTCATCACACGGCAACGGACGCCCCTGCGTCCGTCACCTGAAGGCTAATTACTAGTAAGTACACTATCTTGTCATGAACCAGTTTCATACTATTTCCACGCGGCTTGATTCGTTAAAATTCGAATCAACGGAATCGAAAAGAGAAATGTGAACGTCACTTTAAATATTCGGAACGGACTTTCGACAACTTGTTGCTAAAACAATTTATAATCATGCATCTGTCAAAGTGGACACTTAATACTTGTAAATAGAATAAAATAAGGGATTTCAAAGTGAAAAAACAATTCACAGCGTCGAACTCAGCGGCATTACCACAACGGAGCGACTTCGTGTAATTCATTAGTCCTTATAGGGCCACGATTATCATAAAACTCTAGTAGAAAATAATCTTGGGACCGAATAAATATGCCACACGGAAATTTAGTATCAACTGAGAGAGCAAGGGACCCTGCTGCGACAAAAAGGCCCGCGCGTTGGCCGTGGCGCTACAACACCCATTTTTTATAATATAACTTTAGATGAAAAAAAAATACATATATTTTTGGACTGTCATCGGGAACTAATTTCGTGAGGTTTTTTGTAGTTTTTCTGTTAATAATTATTTTATAAAGCGCCGCTTTGTTGGACGTGTTTATGTGGATGTTCCATCTCTTACAGATACACATTCGCTTGGAATTTTTGTGGAGGGAATTTATTTTTAAATATTATGTCCGTATGTTCGATGTCAATTTGATTTTTGTAATAAATATTGAGTTAAGTTTAATCAAGGTGTTAACGATGTCATTAGATACATTTCTTTTAGGATTTATGTAGCATATTGACTTCCCTTGTATAGTTTAAATGTTTGAGTGTCGAAAAATGTTAATAATTTAAACGGTGAAAGTGGATAACAATGACGGCTCTCCACTTCTTCTACAATCACGATTATAACCTTGAAGTGTAGTTTTACAAGAAAGAGAAAATTTATAAATACTGGCTGAATCTCTTTCACAACTTCATCACAAGTAATAAACAAAAATAACTTATAATGACAAGAAAATTCTGTTTGAAAAAAAAAATACTCAAAAGAGCCATACTTCACTTAATGGAAGTTATATAAAGACCATTAAATGAAATTTAAAATCTTTATCATCATCTGATGACATAAAAATTAAAATCGTTTAAAAAATATTGATTAAAGATTTGCATTAACAAATAAGCGAATTCTAGAAAAAAAATATGAAGTTATATGTGGAAATATTTATATTTTAAATACATTTCTAATTTTGTTTTAAATATTAGGTACGAGCTTACCAGTCTGCTCTAATTCTTGATACCTCGGTTCATTTAATCAAAATGACGGGGACATAGATTGAGAAATATGATAAATGCAGGGTGGTTGATATGGCGGAAGGTGTCTGGAGTCATTCGTGACTCACAAATACCCTTAAACTCAAGGGAAAGGTGTGTAAAACTATTATAAGACCCGTCACACCTATGGGTCTGAGTGCTGGGCTACGAAAGAGATGAATGAGAGAAGATTATTTGTGGCAGAGAAGCGTATATTAAGATGAGTACGGGTAAGATTGGGAAAGAGTAGGTATATTATTAGATGTTTGAAAATAGCACCAGAGACAGACAAATTGAGGAGTGATAGGTTAGCATAGTACGGGCATGTCATGAAGGGAGATAAAAGTCTTGTAATTAGAAATTTTTTAAGTATGACGTTGGACGCCTATAGGAGTAGAGGATAACCTAAGTAAGTATGGATGGATTGTGTGAAGATTGATATATAAATATGTATAAAAGTTGTCAATACTAAGATAACAGTTGACAAAGGTCAGTGGAAGAAGAAAATATGTTCTACCCACCTAACTTAGGTGGAATAAGAGTAAGATGATGATGAGAAGGTAAAGAATAAGTTTTTTTTAATATATATTTTAACGAATCTTTAGCATATGTTTAACGACTATGTCCGTCTCATAGAATAACTCAGTTAAATATGTATGTACATGTTAAATCATAAATAGTTGAAGTTTCGAAGCGATGATGGCTCAGTTGGTAGTATGTTCGGACACGGCGTCGAAGGACGTAGGTTCGAATCCAAACAACTGAGTCGGAGCTTTCGGTGAAGGAAAACATCGTGATGAATGATAGTGGTCGGGCTTTTTCTAAGTCCGTCTGGCTAACTATCACCCTCAAGTTGAAAATCTGTCGCCAAGCACCTCCAAGCACCTCCAAGCAGTCCAAGCGTCAGGTGTACTCCAAGCGTCAGGTGTACTGGTGGACCGCCGAAATCGCGCAGTTGCGCGTAGCGTGCACGGCGGCCCGTCGCCAGTACACCCGTCAGCGACGCAGGCGGGGCCGCTCGCAGGTCACGTCCGCAGGGGAGGCTGAGCTCTATGAGTTTCCGACCATCTGGAAAACCGGCCGTTTGGTCCTGCTGAAGAAGGAGGGGCGCCCGGCGGACAGTCCGTCCGCCTACCGGCCCATAGTGCTGTTGGACGAGGCGGCAAAGCTCTGCCAACGAATAATCGCAGGCCGCCTCGTCCGGCACTTAGCAGAAGTTGGGCCGGACCTGGCGGACAACCAGTTCGGTTTCCGCCAGGGGCGCTCCACCACAGATGCAGTGCTGAGAGTCAAGATGCAGGCGGAGGAAGCATTTGCCCGGGGTGAGGTGGTTTTGGCGGTGTCTCTCGACATCGTCAATGCGTTTAACACCTTGCCCTGGGCCTGTATCGAAGAGGCACTCCAATATCATGGAGTGCCTCGCTACCTCCGCCGCGTAGTCGGGGCGTACCTCTGTGAGAGGTACGTCACCTTCCCGGGTCAGGGAGGGAGGACAAGTCGGCGAGACGTAGTATCCGGTGTTCCACAGGGGTCTGTCCTGGGCCCCCTCTTGTGGAACATCGGATACGATTGGGTGTTGCGCGGTGCGCTCCTCCGGGGCGTCAGCATTGTGTGTTATGCTGACGACACTTTGGTGTTAGCCCGGGGGAAGACGCACCGCGCGGCCGCGATCCTGGCTACTGCAGGAGTCGCTCAAGTCGTCGGTAGGATCCGGCTTCTGGGACTAAAGGTGGCGCTCTCTAAAACCGAGGCCCTGTATTTTCACGGGCATCGGCGCGCGCCACCCGGAGGGTCCCAGATAGTCGTGGGAGGCGAGTCCATCGGTGTCGGGTCGAGTATGAGGTATCTCGGCCTCCTCCTCGACAGCCGGTGGACGTTCAAGGAACACTTCCGGCAGCTGGCCCCCCGTTTAATGGGCGCAGCGGGCGCGTTAGCCCGTCTGCTTCCCAACCTGGGGGGGCCCAACTCCGTCTGCCGGAAGCTGTACCTGGGAGTCGTGCGGTCGATGGCCCTGTATGGGGCCCCCGCATGGGCGTATGGCCTGACGGCCATCAGCAACGCTCAGCTGCGTAAAACGCAGAGAGTGATGGCCGTCAGAGCCATCCGCGGATACCGCACGATCTCCTTCGAGGCGGCCTCCCTTCTAGCCGGATCCCCACCCTGGGACCTGGAAGCGAGAGCCCACGCGTCTCTGTACCAACGACGCGTGGAGGCGCTGGAGCAGGGCCGGAGACTCGCGCCTCGGGAAATCGAGGTGCTCCGGTCCCAGCTCCACCAGGTCCTAGTCATTGAAGAATGGGAACGACGACTTGAGCGACCGAGCTGGGGCGTGGCTACCATAGGAGCCGTTCGGCCGGTCATGGCCGAATGGCTCACCAGGCGGCATGGCACCCTGAGCTTCCGGCTGACACAGGTGCTCTCGGGGCATGGTTGCTTCGGGAGTTACCTGTGTCGCATTGGCCGGGAGCCAACGCCAGGGTGCCACCACTGTGGCTGCGCAGCTGATAATGCGCAGCACACACTGGAGGAGTGTCCCGCCTGGGACGAGCCACGCCGCGAGCTCGTCGCGGCCATAGGCCCGGATCTCTCGCTCTCGACCGTCATCGTCAAGATGGTCGAAAGCGAGACCGGGTGGATCTCCGTCGCCTCATACTGCGAGGCAGTCATGCTCGCGAAGGAGGTGGCGGAGAGGGAGAGGGAGCAGACCACTAGGCTCCCCTCCCGCGGTCGACGAACACGGCGGCGACGGGTCGATGACGACCTCATGCCGCCGTAAAAAGGGCCTGTGGGCGACGGGACGGGCGGGCACGTCCGTCACCCTGAGCAGTGCTTTCTGCACAGGCCCGCGTGGTGGAGGCGCTTGTGCCGAGCGACTCCCACAGTTCGTCGGGGGGGGTTTAACACCCGCCCCCTCCTGAGGGGTCTACCATCTTGACCCCTCAGACCGCAGACGGGGCCCCTGATGAGGGGCCGACACCTGCCGGGGAGCAGAAGTAATGCCTTTGGCAGTTCCTGCTCCCCGGCCAAATAGGTGTGTGAGGCACCATGGGGTTTTTAGTCCGTGGAAGTCGGACATAACCCACCCCCTGCTGCCCGACGGGGTGGGTATTCGTTACGGATTTTCCCCATGTAAAAAAAAAAAAAAAAAAAAAAAGCACCTGTCGGTGTGTTCCGGCAAATACACTTGAGAGCTAGTCCCCCTCTAGATTAAGCGTGACTTACCATCTTAAACCACATAATTATTTAAAATCAGATAAGATTGTGGTCAAACGCTTACCTATAAAGTATAAAAAAATATATATAAATTATTCCTTCCGCATTACGCAGGCTTTCGCGATATAAAATTACATTCTTTTTTTACACTAACTCTTCCTTGTCACTGTGATATAACGAAAACTGGTGTATGTATATATTTTTTATTCTAAGCGCAATAACTCTTATCAAGTAAACGTGTAAAAGGCAAGACAGAGTTAGTACGCACATCACCAATGACATGGGACGTTTCGCTGCAAACAAAGTTATAGAATAAATCCATGTTGGAAATTTGGATAACGATCAGTCATAATCAAGACTTAACAAATCAACAACAGCGTTACCTCTATGTACTAGGTTATCTTATCTACGAGAGAGACAAAAAAAAATATTCTAGGAAGATAAATGCGTTTTGAAGTTGATTATTAACAATTTCTGCTATCCCTTTGCACTTGCGAAACATGATGTAAAAGGGTCCGGTTTTCTTAAGAGCCTTAATAACGCCTAACCACAAGAATAATTACTGATTTAAAGGAGCTTACCACTACATACTAGGAGAATATAAGTTTGATGGTATTTTAATCGTATGACTTCAGTCTAAATAGTTGGGTATTACGCCCTAACTGTAATTACAGCAGTCACGGGAAACTTTAATCAGAGACACGCGTCAAACACGCCTACCAAATATATATTTATCAACGATTCCGCATAGCCGTATTAAATCTTATTTATCTATTTCATGCTGATTTGTTCCCTAAATACTTTTATTTGTGTTTAATATAAAAAGGACTCTCATCGTAAACGAATAGAGTGTAATTCGCTTTGAACCTTTATACAATTGGTATGGTATTCATACTTCGATTATGACCAAGGCGTGACCGAATAGTAGGACGCGTGCCAATTTTTATGGGAAAAGTTTGTTTCGTCTAGTGGGACGATTTTAAAAATATTAATAAGAGTTCACTCGTAGACAGAATGTATGGCAGTGAAATTCTTCAATGGTGGCTGATGCCAAAAAGAAGGACACAAGGAATGTGATTTTGGTAGGATGTGAGCTTCTTATTTTACATATATTTGAGGTATAAAATTATCGTATTTTGTATAATAGAGAGTATGGTTTTTGTGCAAAAGTGGCTTAGAAAAATTACACGGAATGTTAATTCTGATATTTATTAAATAATTGTCAGTTTTCTAGCGTTACACCCCAATATAACTTTATGTTAAAAGACGATGTGGTTTAGAATAGTAAACACGCTAAACCTAAAGGATGACTGGCGGCTGCAAGTGCTGCTGCCATAACGTACACCCTTAAGCGCTTTGCAACAGATTTTCAATTTGAGGGTGGTAGGTAACCAAGTAAAGATTAGAAAAATCCTTACCAACATACCATGATTTCAATCACTATATGTTTCCATATTGAAAGCTCCGGCTGTTTCGCGAGGATTCAACCCTATTTCGGTTGATTGAGTAATGTCGCTTGTCACAAAAACTCTTTAGAAAGTTCTAATAGGGCTGCCAACATTTTGTTTGAACCTTGGTATCATCAAAAATTACATTGTAAAATGAAATGATTATCCACTTCATGATTGAAGTAGTAAAAGGATAAAAAAGAAAATCTCAATTTGGATATCATTATTGATTTATTTGTTTCTGATGAAATAATTCATTTTTGGTCTTGTTCTTAAAATGCCGATTCCTCACAACTCCTGTTAATACATCTTTTATAAACGATATATATATATATATATATATACCTAATCTGTAAAAAGGAGAATATTCGTTATTATGTACTCGTATAACCAATTATTAAAAACCCATTACGATATAGCTTTCGAGATAGCCGAAAACACTTCAATTTTTTTCCAATTCTCAACAAATTGACAACTGTCAACTAAATATGAACAGCGATTCAAAATGTCAACGCTCATTTCTATCTTTATAATTAAACTATAGTTGCTGTGTAGTTTTGCTTGCGGACGCGTGAATTAAAAGCTGTACCTAAAAATAACCCATTACGTTTTGACGCTACTGCATAATAACTTTAGAGAGGGAAGGTCGTATTTGTAAGAAATAAGATATTATGTGAACAAATTTGCTTATTTCCTTGACTTATAACAAATATCGCCTGGAAGATTCACTCCATATTTGTGAATCGTTCGTAACAATATTAAATAGAAACAGAGTTTATCTTTAAAATCCCAGCTCCTAATCTCTTAAATAACATTAAAACTGCGGTGTAGTTCTTATAAAATACTAAATAAAACACATTCACATCTCGTACAGACAAACAAAATATTAGAATATATTACTAGAGAGAATTCATGGTTACATCTCGAGGCTTGGCATCACAAAAAAAAAATTACCCCATAAATTAGATAATTTATTCTCCAACCAGACGGGTTAACGCTACACGTGTAATGCCGGATTGGAAGGCTTGTTTCTTTGCCGTGTGCCGCTTCCTAGCCATTAAAACAGTCTAGATAGTAAAAGTCGTTGTAAAGTTAACTAAATAACCCCATTCTGAACGATTAATCGGTTTTTGAAGGGCTCACACGGGGAGCCTTACATTGTGTTTTGAGCGTTGAATACTTCTGGAACAAATTCGCAATGTAATTCTAAGATTTGTACAAAAGTACATTGTTTCTCTTTTATCAAGTAAATTGTAAAATGATAATTGCGCGATATTAATATAATATTTTTACAATTATTTATATGCTTGATTGATAAATCAATTTTATTCTAATTCATTTATTCAATGTAGATAAGATAGTGTTACAATCTCTACACAAAGGGTACACTATTTCCGAATACTGAAGAAATATCTGGAATAATCTAGAATTCTCTACAAACATCGCGAATAAGCTCGTAGTAAGAGGCACGCGTACTGATGCGTAGGTACCATATAGCTATGAGTATACTTGGGAACAAAATGCTTCAAAAATTGCGTACTACGAAACGAAACCTCCAAACCAGTGATTCCCAAAGTGGTCCAGGAGGACGCCCAGGGGTCCACGAGAGACTCGATGTGGGTGTACGTTAGCGTGACAAGGAAATGGGGGTGCACAATTAGTAAGCGGGAGTCTATGAAAATTGGTCTATTTCGATAGTGTTGGCTTGATTTCATATGGTAGTATTGAACCTGCAGGGAGTCGGCCGGAATCAGTAAAATTTTGAAAAGGGTTTATGAGAAAAAAAAGTTTGGGAACCTCTGCTCTAAACGAAAGCCGGCACACCTAAATTTTCTACTATTTGTCGCTACTAGGTGGCGCTATGTTATGTTTTATAAATATTAACTTTTATATTGTAACTAAATGGTAAGGCGTGGACGACTGCTAGTCGTTTATACGCAAAAAAATTATTTGTTTGTTACCATTTCAAGTCTTAACAACTAATCCATTCACGTTGCCAGGGGTACAGAAAAGGAAATACGGTAAGTAACTCTCATCCAGACAAAAAGTACTATTTTCGAGGTAGGTAGATTAAATCTACAGTAACGCAAGCCGCAGCGATAATTTAGCATTTTATGAAAATCTTAGCGTTACCTTCTCATACTAATTAATTGAATATAATACTTTTCCAGAAACAAGCTCAATTATCCGGTAATTGTTAAGAATGCCCCGGAGCCCGACTCTTGTACAATAGAATTAAATATTTACATTCGTAATTAAGGTTCGTTTGTACAAATTACTTAAACCAAGTTTCCCTTCACACGTCAATATTAATTATATAAATAAATATTTCGACTACTGTTTCTAGTAATATTTTAAATGTATAATTGCGGTTAACAATAACTTTAGGTAAGTAGACTTTTGAATAATAGAATATTGTCATTAAATATTAGCTTCTGTCTCTTCACTTCTTCTTTTTGGCTTCCTATAAGTTTTTGTCTCCGAAGCGACTGTTCCAGTAATATAATTGAGAAATATGAGCAGACGACTACCTGATACCTGCCACTTCGTCTGTTTATTATCTTAACAATATATTTTAAGTATAGAGGAAAACAGTAAAAATTATCAAAAGACAAAATATACAAAATCATATTATTATAATTATAAAATGTCTTTATAAACAGTTTTATTCATTTGCTTCCACTCTTTTGCTCATGCGCACCACAACGCTTGCTCCACGGCAAGGAAACATACAGCTCTGAATGCGTAATGCTTATTAAAAACCGTAGTCCGTTAAAAGTTTAATGACCTTATAGTAATAGCAAGACATATTTAAAAAAAAGAACCTAGTGTCTATGAAATAAAACGACAAGAATTGGATGGATATACAACTTAGAAATAATTGTGGACTACGAATTTAAAATATTCATTTAACTTCTCAAGAACAGGAAGAACGTTCTGGAATATCAATATACCGGTAGGTAGATAAAAATGGTTTAAACAGTATTCTAAACAACTATCTCTTTGGTAATCCGCTGTGACTTAAGAAAATGCATTATATATTGAAAACATAACGTAGCTATATCTAGATTATTCAACGTAATAACATTGTTAACACTTCAATAATTTAAGCACAAAAGTAATATTCCATGGATTTTATACAAATTTTCACAATAAGCCATAAATTTATGTTGTTATAAAAATGTTTTAGTGAATCATACATATCTATAATAAAAAATTTTGCTAAAACATTTAAGCAATCTTAGACTTTTTAACAATATATCCTATACTTTGCCTACAATCATTGTTGTTCGTTTAATTTGTCGACTAGAAATCAATGAATATCACCATAACTTTTACTGCATATATTTTGTGGAGACTTTGTTAAGAAACGAAATATACATTTTTTTTTTTTTATATTTTTCTTGGCAGTTATTATTTATTGTCTTGTGGTCTTTACATTGTAACGCATTAGTTCTGAAATTTATCGGTTGAATTGTAATATGAATGGTAAAATTTGAAAAAAAAAAAATCCTATAACGATTTTTTCGAACTGACTACACTGTTGACCTGGCAAGGCCTCTACAGTTTCACCGGACTACAAACGACAAAATATTGTGTTAGTAATTATCTACTAAAGTTATATATGTATATTAGTATAAACTGTTTGCAAACTTAAAATAAGTATAGAAAGCGATCCACTTTATTTGTATTCTTATTGATTTTCAAAAGATAATAGTATATTGTTTAATACGATATATAATTATTTCACACAAAGACTTACATATATGTATATAAATAATACTGAATGTATGTACGTGCATAACTTCAGAACGGCTACACTTATTTGGTAAATTCTTTTTATGTTATATTCTTAATTGTCAGGACAAGGTTTGTATGAAAAAGAATGTTTGAAAACTCGTACGGAAAAATGAAAAATGTAGATTAAAAAATCTATATACAAAAATGTAAGTGAGTGAAATAGATAACAGCAGAGAGATCAAGTGTGGCGAAAATTACGTTCAGTACATGGTCGTACTTTAAGAAGAGATTTCGTCCCATTTACTTCGATGTTGCGAAGCTGGACCTGGTTACTAATCATACATAAAACGTCGTCTTGCTGAAGGTACAGTCCAAAACCTTTGATCGTCAGCTTCAGGAACCGGCATCCATTGATGTCCCTGGTACAAGTAGGATTTACCACCTCTCCCGCGGTATCCGATCCTGGCTGCTTCATCCTGTAGCTTCCCTTTTGGTGGTACATCTTTTATCCTTGACATCACTATTGCTGTTTTACCCTGGATTTAACAACTTTTTAGAGTGAATGATTGTGGTAAAATTAGTGTAAAATCGCGTTCCGAATTTGACCCTAAATCTGAGCCTAGGTTATTACGCAAAAGTCCTTATATTTTAGTGTTTTTCGTGAGTTTATTTCGTTTTCCGAATTTTACTATAATAAAGCGTACAAATTGTTTTCTTCACAAATAAAAAGAAACTGTAGATTAAGAAATAAACATCTTGATTAAAAATGAAAGTATAGAAAGAGTATCAGTTCTTAAAACTTTGGCTTTAATGTTAGATGAAAAAGTGAATTTTGTCGAAAAAATAAAACAAAAAAAAATAAAAATATCTTCTACAAATTGGAAACATTATATGGTATACAAAACTATTTGAATTAAAATGTAAGAGGTCATGCAATGTGATCTAATTGTGTTAGCTTTTTTCAGCTATTGTGATGTTGTGTAAGAGCGTAGGCTAATGGAAAAATACCTCAGAAACTATTCAACGTATTAAAGGTGCATGCATCAGATTCTGTTATGACGTACTCAAATGGTCGCACATTTCTCCGATCATAAATAACAGAAATATCTTAAGTTTGTTTTCAAGGAAACTCTTACATTTAGGTTGTATTGTACATACTATTATTCCTGAGTAACCAACGAAATACCTTTATAATAAATCTGTTTGATATATGAATATTCATAACATAAATACAAAAATCCTTATGAAAACATAAATCGGTAGGTTTTGAGGGAAGTTTCAAATATGCCGCGTCAAAAATGTAGAACAACTTACATCCTCCATTTCATGTGAAAAGCAAATTTATATTTAAGAAACTAGTAAAGCTATAAAGTTCTAGAGCAACAACGAACATTAAGGTGTTGATAAGAAATTTTATTCATGTTATTAGATTTGACGCTAAAACCGATATGACTACATAGTACATATCATGATATGACATCACTCTCTTTTTTTCTTATTATTTTTGGTTAAGTTAGGTTCATGTATTTAAAAAAAGCATTTGTTTATTTATGTAATGCATAATACTTTGGAGTGCGAATTGTGTGTTGTAATATATACTTGCATGCTTGCCGGGAAAATTACAGGCCTGACTTAAAACCAGCGCCGTTTTGTAACATTACAAAATAACTTATTTACAAAAGTAAATTTTACAAAATTTACAGGCGGCAGTACGTTGACGCTTTTGTCATAGGTTTACTTTTTATGTTTAAAGGTCTTTTTTGTACATTTTATCTCTGTGTGGCAATAAATATTTTTCTTAATTTCTCTCAAATATATATATTTTTTTACTTGCTACCCTGTTGACCCAGAGGCCTCTACAGATTCACTGGACTACAGCTCAAATAAAGTCTTCAATGCGTCTATAGTTAACTTTTTTATTCATAACACTAAAGTTCATTAATTGTCACTAAACAAAGATAAATAAACAGATGAGAAAAAAGTACTGAACTAATTTCTCTTTGCCTATTTATATGCTTATATACAGAAGGCGCACGCGACTTCATCTGCGTTTGAATCTTTATAGAGGATTATATTAACGACGAATCTTATTTAATAAATAATAAAAGTAGCTTAATTTACTCCTTATAACATCAACGATCTATTAGCGACAAATCCCGTTAAAATAGGTACAACTGTTTCGGAGTTTAGCCGGAGCAAAAAAACAAAAATGTATTTTTTGTTACAAGTACATACATGTACACATAAATGTACATACATTTTCATATTCATTCTGTAAACAGCGATGTTTAAAAGTGCCGTGATTTTGTCAGACTATAATGAAAACAATTGGTAGGCTTAATTTAGTATATAACATTTGATATATTTCAATAAGACACTCACTTCGCAGGCTACCATCGCCACATACTTGTTGTCTCCAGTTTGTTTCAAACGTACATCGATTGGTTTCAGTTTTGTTCCCTTTCTCACTTCTGAAATAGAATTTAAATAGTATTATAATATGAAGATATATATTTCTGGCAATAGTTGCTTGACACTAAGGTAAATTATATTAATTATGCAGTTTTAAAAATACAAAACGTAATTAATTTGAACAGTGTGTTCAGTGATACAAATAATTATTCTCTATCAATGAATTCGAGTACATTCGGTAATTGAAATTGACCACACTATCGGCTCACGGTGAAGAAAATAGCATGAGGTAAGCTGAGGCTGAGATATGTTCTTGTAGAAACATGGAACGTGGGAAAGATATTATATAATTTGAAGTTTTAGGTGTTGTAAAGTCGCCAATACGTCGTGAATTCGTTTGGTGATTATGCCCATGGCTTCTTTCGGTAAAAGGTCTATGTCCACGTAACTGGTCTCTTACTGGCTGATGTGATGATGACGAGTGACGATAAACTGTTTTACCATACTTACTCCTGAGGTTTATTGAACACAAAATTGAAGATAATGTCAATTGAATATTAAAACTCGATCACGATTGTCACTTGCAGAAAATGCTGGAATATTCGATGATGAGTTTACAAAATACACTAACGAATGCCTTACATTTATATAAATCAAATGCTATTTGTATTTGAATTCCAAATAATATACCTTCATAAAGAAGATAAAGCCAGTAGTGACCTCTCTCGCTTCTCTCGATTAATAAGCTTGTGTAGTTGTATTTATCCTTCATTAAAATCTGTTTAGCTGTCCAATTGACTGCTGTTTCGACATGTTGATCTAATAAATAGTGAAGATACCTTGTTTCCTAAAAATTATATCATAATATTTTTAGAATATTTCGTTACAGCAATGTTCATATCAAGTAACTTCTTACAAGGTTGAACAGTTCAGAGCGGCTTATTAATATTGTTAAGGCAAGTCTATATTTACCAAATAATACAACCTATATTGAAAGTATATATTATTCATCATCAGCCTGTAAGAGACCAACTGCAGGCCTATAGGCCTCTTCCTGAAGGAAGGTAGGAGCATAATCACCACACCAGCCCACGACGTATTGTCGATTTCAAACTCTGAGAAATCCGTAGTTCTATATTTTTTCCACATACGGCTGTTGTAGTATAAGAACATTTCTTAGGTTCAGGTTTCGTCATGATGTTTTCCTTCACCGTCAGCCGATAGTGTTAGCAATTTAAATGAGTAACTTTACGCGAATTCCGAAAAATTCGTTGGTACATGCCGCGGTTCGAACATACGGACATCGGATTGAAATTCCACCGGATAAGCCAACAGGGCCTCACAACTTCTAAATATATTTCAATAGTATAATTAGCAGACTCCCGCCTGATACGTTGAGTATTCAAAAAATTGTAAAGAGTCAATCGAATCCATAAAATTACTAGCCTTGAAACTTAAAAGCATCTACGAAAAAATCCACATCGAATGGTCATTCATAGGCCTATTATACCTTCAGTAGTTTTGACGTATGACTGTATTTTCATAGTGTATACAAGTGTAGTGTAATACATATGGATAACAAAGACAAACTTTCTAAGTTTGCATATAGGAGGCTTAATTTATGTAACTAATTAACCCATTTTATACAAAAGGCTACGTTTAAGCCGTGTGTACTTTATGCTAACTATTAAGTACATTATTAATCCGTGCAAAGTAGCGGGTGCTTGTAAAATAAAAGAAGACACTTACGTTGATTGTTGGTATCGTGAATGTATACGTCATCTTAGGAATCGGTGGAGCCCAATAATAAAAAACAAACCATATATCTTGTAAAACAGAGTGAGGATTGAATCTTGCGAATTTACTGAATTCCTCACAAGTTGTGGTTTCATTGTCTTCCATACCTTTAGGACCTATTTTTGCTTCAGTGTATATTAGAATGTTTAAAGTAAATAAGAGTAATAATTGTAATAATGGTAAATTATATGAAATGTATTTCAACATTTTCATAGGTTATAGCAATAGGTAAGAAAGAAAAGAGAAGTAAGAAATAAAGAAAAATAAGTAAGAAGGAAGAAGAAGAACTGTCTTCACTATATTTTGTTTTTGAAACGTATAGTTATCAGTGAAGAATCTGTTAATATCGTTTTACTATTAGAGATAATCAAAAAATATTTCAGACAATGATTTAAGACACAATGTCTTGGTGGAAATGCTCCACAATGAAGCAGAGAGATTGAAAGAGATTTACATCGACCCTGGCAATGTAATCTTAACAATTACAAAAAGATAGTATAATAAAATAGTATTTCTTTTTATTCTACAATGAATTCTTATGATTGTTATTAATAAGTTATAAATGTTACTTCTTTCAATAAATTGATCTTTACTTAGCTTGTGTGCTTTATAGAGTTAATCTACCGGTACTGTTACTGCAATGACTGCTATATATATCTTGCTAAAAGTATGTTTATTAGTAACAAATACCTTGTTGTTAATTCAACAGGATATATTGTTGTTTATTGTTTTCACAACCACAAAGAATTTCAAAACATAATTTCAAAACTTCATGAGACAAAAACACATTTCAGTATTTGATTTTTTATTTTATTTCCCGTTGAGAACGCAAACGGAGGTATGCTAGACATAAAAATAAAATATGAATACGAGAGTATATATTTCTAAGATTGTTTTTTACTTTTAAAATTGATCTTTTTCTAAAAAGTGACTACGAGCTATCGGCTCGTTAACCGTTAAAAATTTGCTTTGTTCTCTTTCAGCATTCCGCATCATCTCGGCCTGTGCTCTCATTTTTTCCATTTGCAAATCCCTGTACACTGGAAATCCTCTTCCTCGAAATTTTAAACTCTTAGCTTCAAAGATTTTGTCGTCATCTGTTAAAGGTTCATTACCAGCTGCGGCCATTATTGTAGCGAACTGAGTTTCACAATATATAATTGCTAAATATGGATCAACAATTTTCAGTCTCATTGATAATGTCGGTATATGAATTGGTTTGTCTGTAATGATATTTTAATTTATGAATTACCCTTATAAAGCTCGATTGTAATACATTTTGGTATATATTTAAAATTTACAGCAGTAATTTGAGGTCACCACATGTATTTTTTGTAGGTGGTAGAGCTACGCTGAAGCTATTACTGGTTTCAACATGAATGGATCGGCTCGCCCGGGGTAGTACCACCCTCTCACAGAAAACCGACGTGAAGTAACAGTGGTTGCACTGTTGCGTTTCGTTCGGGCAGTGAGAGCGCCGGAGGCCCACATATTTAAAAGGCCGGCAACGCACTTGCGACTTCCCTGGTGTTGCTAGTGTCTATGGACGGCGGTGATCACTTACCATCAGGTGACCCAACTGTTCGTTTGCCCCATATAATATTAAAAAAAACTTTCTTTTTCGTTAGGACATTACCGCTTTAACCGTTAATCTTTCGCTCCAAGAATGTTGTACAACACATAAAGAATTTCTACATTGCATTAGCAGCGATCTGACTGTTGTACTGAAACCTTTTCAAATATTAATAAATTCAATGGTGGCATTATATGAACGCTGATAACATCTACCTCGAGGCCAATTATAATAGAGACAGCAACTCTCTCATTCTTATATTTCATATATATCATTATATAACATAAAGGTAATATAACGTACTGAACTTCTACTACAGCCTAATAAAAATAATATACATTATGATATAAAATAGTAAAAAGGCATGTACTCCAGTTAATTTTAAGTCATTACTGCTTATTATAAATATAAACAAGCTCTCTGAAAAGACTATAGTACTGAGGGCAGATATAAGAGGCCTATACTCCTCAAGAATGAATTGGAATACCTCATGGAGCAGTGTGTGTTGCCAACCATTCACTCCAAATCCTGTTATTAACCTAAATTTCTTGAATTAAACATTTAGCTTACTGAGCCAGTATAAAATTAACTATTTTTTTCTTACTTTGTAAGACATTTAAATTAGTTTACGTACTCTTCATGGACGAAGGTATTTCATGGTGCGGAATAGCGCCGAATAATCCAATTCTATCTTCGGCAATTAAAAGGAATTCCATAACCTCTTTTAACACTAATTTGGGTTGGTCCCAGTTAATGGTTTTATTTAAATGATGGCCAAAATCTTCTTTATATTGTTTGACCAGCTACAAAGAGTAAAAACATTTTAATGGCATCCATAAAATAATTTTATATGAGTTAACGTCCTATCAGAAGTATAGCTTCCACCGTATGACCGATACAGGATCCCCAAAAACACAGAAGCTCCGATATGAGTTAACAAAGATTCGTCTAATAATATTCAAAACCTCAAATTCTTATTTATAAACGGTTGAGAATAACGATAGTTTTCTTAGATTCTCGCAACTATTAAGTCAAATGTCGTGGAAATTATTATACAAGCCTTTCCTTCTCTTTTGATAGATTTTGATACCGGTCCCCTTTAAGAATAGCTTCGTTATTGCATCATATATAAAAAAACTGCATGCATTGGATTTTTGTATACACTAAATCACGATCAAATCGCTGTACATAATAAATGATTATATTTAATTTTCTATTTACAAAACTTAAACTATTCGATTTGAACTATGCGTAAAAAAACATACATACCTTTTTTGTTGGATAAGAAAACCTATGGACGTATGCTACATGATATTTCCTAGTAGACCATACGTAAAACGGTACCCAATCAATTTTTATTATATCTTTAGGATGAAAATTCGTGGCTTTTCTATAATCGTCACATGTCGACCAATTGCTAAAGTATTCTCTTTTGTTTGAATTTAAATCAAATGAATCTTCTGCAAAATATTGTCTCTTAAACTCAGCAGGTTCCGTCGTCGACATCACTTGGATCTTTTTTTCTTTTGATTTCTTTAAAAAAGGATTGGGTCTTCTTTTTGCTGAATTTCTCGCATGTATAGCAGACCAATCAAACCAAAGCTTTGTACCATTATTTATTTCCAACTCTGCAGTGTGTCCTTTACTTTTTCTTTTTTTCTCCTGTTTATAGAGATACTCGTCTTTTGGACTTGCAAAATTAATCGGTTCTTCTTTGTGTATTCTTTGAATGTGTATTCGATCTCTCTGCAATATTTTCTTTACCTCTTCTGCGTCTTGAGGCATCCGCATGTCTAATTCCAAAAAATCGATCGGTTGTTTCAGATCTGATTTCGGGTCTCCCATTCCATTTCTGAAGACATGCCCAAATGGAACTGGTTGACGGAATAACTCAGGATAAATGTCGACTTTGCTTGGATCGATCAGTGAGGCATTTTTTGTTTGTAAATTTGCATTTAATGGTCGTTTCTTCTTGGCTTCGATGGTAACAATGAGTAGTAATGTGATCAGTAGTTGCATTTTCCGCGTATACTGCACTTAGCTTTGTTTGCTTTTTATAACTGACATAACACATGTACAGAGTTTGTGCACATTTACATTTTATATACATTTATCGCACAAGCTTATTATTAAAACTGTTTAATTAACTTATCAATTGCTCTCACAAGTTAAATTTTGAATTTATTTTAGAATAAGAATTAATATTGTTTATTATATGCAATATGTGCTAACAGTTAAATTATAACATTTCTGAATAATGCGAACTTATGGGCATGCAACAGTAAAATTAAAAATGTAGGATTTTAAGAATGATAAAAATAAAAATGGAATTTATAATTAGTAGTATCAAACACCTGAATTTGTCAACAACTTGAACAATCTACAGCAAGTTCTCAATTTCCTTGTATAGCATTTATACTTTTGTTAAGCGTATATTTAATAAACTCTTGGTAAACTAGTAGGAACTTTATTTGAACTCTTTTTGTTCTTTTTTCATTGCAACTTAGACGATTTTTTTTGTTGATAAACTGTTTGTAAGAAATAGAAGACTTTAATTAACTTTAGTTATAAAATGTCTGTAACAGGCGTAAGAAAGGTAGGATTTGTGAATACGATTTAGTCAAGAAAGGCTAATTTGAATTTCATTATATAAAAAAATAGTACAACGTTGTTAGAATTTAGAATAAAATGAAAGAGATAATATTAAAAGTAGGGTTCGTCTAAAATATTATTCCAAGAAAAACTAGGCTAAACCTATAAACACTATTCGTATATACCGTACTAACGTGTTTTATTAAAGCTTTATTTAATTCTACATCGGGTGAACGAGATATAACAATTAAATGAAAATCATACTAATTTATTTATTATTCTAACATTAAAAAATTTGCATCCTATTTGGGTCGTGATCTATCTCGATTTGTTCATCATCTTCATCATTTTGTTCGTGAAAAAGATCCTCTTCAGGAGTCAGATCTGGCAGCGGTGGTGCAAACAGGTGAGACCTGTTATACTCACTCCAAATGCCGAGTTTCAAGGCTGCTTCATTAAGCTGGGAACAATAAAAATATTATTATATGTGATATAACACTCATGATTCATGAATCCAATCGTTAAATCAATTAGCATAATAACAAAATTTTTTGTTAGACTTTATTTATTTTTCTATGCCAAAGGGTAGCAAACAGGCAGACGGCCCATCTGATGTTAAATGGTTACCATCGCCTATAGACAACTGCAACACCAGGATCATCGCTATTGCGTTACCGGCCTTAAGAGCATATTTCAATCCTTTTTTGATGAGCCCCATTTCGTAACTCTGGGGGAACACCGTTCTTGGTAACCCATTCCACAATGCTAGCGTGCGCATAATGAAGCTTCTAGAGAACCTTACGGTTGTCGCCATTCTACTAGGCTTTAGGGTATATGAATTAGCAATCAGCCAACGGCGAGTGGTGCGAGTTTGAAACGGTGATGAGGGCACCATATCAAAAAGTTCTTCAGAGCACTCTTCGTCATACATGCGGTAAAACATACATAAGGACCCAATGTCTCTGCAATATTCTAATGACTTAATGTATCAAGATCTATAAAATGGAATCAAATTTGAGTTATAATTTAAATTTAACTTTATAGAGTTTTAGATTATATACTGCTTTGTTTATTATAGTTTGCCAATGATTTTCTAATTGTTTAAACAATTAAAAGGTACTGTAACATAACATAAAGAAAATAATATTTCCATTACGTGATCATGATGAGGCATTTTATCTACTGGTGCCAATGCATACGATAGTCTATATTTACAATTAACAAGGCCCAATAGTCCCGCATCTACCACTCTAAAGCCGAATATTGGAGTTGGAATAGCAGCATCTGGAAATAAGGTAATTGATATCATTACAAGCTTTATAATATCTTTACAATTTTCTATGTGACATTTGAACATACTAAATGACAAGCAAAGAGCAATAGCAAAAGAATACAAATTCCAGTGACATTATTAGTCACCCAATCATTATTTACTTTCACGACATGCCTCTTAAAGTTATAACAACATTACATACACGAGAATGCAATAGACGGTATAAGTCTATACTGTCCAGATTTGTTAGTCTTTATTAAAAGCCCACTAAAGTCAATCGAGGTTTCCAAGAACAGATCAGCGTCATCCCATTTCACACGTGGATTCATTTCTTCGTCTAACTCCATTTTATATCGCTCTATTAACTGTAAATTAAGATAAGTTTCAAACCAATGTGATGTATAATACTACTAAATTTTAATTTTGTAAAATTAGAAGACAAGTTAGAAAGAATGTTCTGCTAGCTATTTGCTAGACGACTTTTAGAAAACTCTTGCTAATTCTTTGAAAGCCTGAAAGTATAACATTTTCAAGACATGACAGTGTAAAATGTAGAGGAAAAAGTGGCACATGTAAAAAATTTACATTACTAGGAGATGGCTACACTAATTCACTGGAATCAATCTATGCAATGTTTACAACGGAAATGCAAAATAGTAATCGAGACAGTCTGAATGTTAGCTATTTCATATATCCAATCGACCAATCATCATATGTTGAATTTGTTGTGAATGTTCATATTTGAAACATAACTTTGAAGTTAAACTTAGTGACAAATGAAAAATTGAAAAGCGTAAAAGATAAAGACGTTACTTGTATTTCAAGGAGGACATATTCTCTAAAGCCCTAGAAACATTATGTTATAGACAAAATTAGGAATTCTATTAATGATCGTTTACATGAGATAAGAAGTTTTAATGCGATATTACCGCTACCCACCTCTTTCGTAGGTAAACTAAATCTAATGTGGTAGCTCTCTTCAATAATGTAACTCCAAAAGTAGAAAATCTTCCAATCTATATCGATCACACTAGTTACGTTAAACGTGTGGTTACCAAGGAATTCATCGCATGACGTCCAGTTGCCCACGTCCACGGCCTTAGGATCCTGTATTTCTTGACTGGGATACTGTTTTATTAAAATGACGACGAAATAGAAATATTTTATTAGTTTGTAATTCAAGACTTCCATAACAATAAATACTTAAAAAAATTATAGTTTGGTTTTATTTCAATTAACTATTTTTTGTGAAAATATGAAAAGCGTGCCTAGAATGCTGAGTGAGGTAGTTAAAAAATGTATACGCAAACAGGCGAGACGTAGGCACGTAATGAGTATCTTTTATTTTATAGTGGCTTATATATAATCTTTTATTTATCTCTTTATATTTCATAACAATAAACAAATCATTGCGATAACATTAATGTTGATTGTTACATATTATTATAACAAGTAACGTTATTATTACTTGAACAATGTTCTGTCCGACATACTGCTTTCCCATTAATCATTGACATTAAAACCATATACAGATTTGTTGCTTTTATTTAAATTCACAATAACAATATACATATTTTTAATACCGTTGAATTTTAAATTTTGTTTAATCGAACAGCTGCACGATTTACTGAAAATTGTCTTGCTTTTAGTTTCGAGCGCTTAGTATTCTTGTTTATTACGTGTACCTAAACTTTAGATATGTAAGGCCGTTAGTCAGAAATGCTATTCCTATAACGATACTTGTAGTATTTCTAATGTACACTATTATGTTCTTTATAAAAACTGACAACTAAGCCCGAACTGTATTTTATGATAAACACGGTACATTCCAAAAGAGTGATGTTTATCGCGAGATGAATAATCTATCGCTAGTTGTTTTGGCAATGAAAAATGAATTCAACCTCAAATTCAACCTTCATTCAATTTCATTTGATATTTTTAAATCAAATTTTACAGCCTATGTTGTATTATAAACATATAAAGCGGAAATTTACTTTCTGATGTAGACTGACCCGACCTCCACGGTTGACGTTTTAGGGTTAAAAGTCGAAAACATTATTTGTAAAATAAATAGACAATGTTGGTAAATTGTTCAAACTATTTTTCTAAAGCACCAGAGATTAATGATAAAACTGAAACACAATTATATAAATATATTATATATTCAATTCATTATATTAAAAAATGTTCATCTTTATTCTTGTCTTTAATACACGCTTGGAAACCGTCGCCGAGGTTTAATTCAGTTGCAGCTGTCTCAATCTCAGATCGGTACGGGGGCTGGTCAGCTCTAGCTGACAGTGACGCCACACCGATGTGGCAGTCCATCGTGATCAGGAACTTTCCAGCGCGGATCATCTTCATTTGGAATTTCAGTAGAGGTACGCCTTTGCGAGCCGGTGTTATATCTAAAGGAGTCAACCGTTAGGAAATTATTATAGTTTTTTTTAAAATCGTAAACCTTATATTAAAAGTAACCTAAATTTACTATTTTAACATGACCTCGTAATTTAAGAACTTATTTGAAATGCCAGTCAAGATTGATGGAAGACCTAAATAGCAAACAAAATGAAAATGATGCTGTAGAAAAGCACACCTTGGCTGATCTGTGTATAACCATATAAAATAAGAAAAATATAATATATTTTGAATTAACAAGTAAAATTGGACTTAGTATGCGTAAATCAAGGCACCGCTAAGAGTTCACTTACGAAATGACATTTAACACAAATTGACAGTTTTATTAACCGATTTGTTCAAGCCAAGAATTATTTTTCAATCAGATTTTGCACAATTATATTCAAAATAAGTTTTTGATAGATAACGTTAATATTGACAAATCTGTATACAAATAATTCGATATTTATTTTGTTTTACAACACGCAAAATTGCCTATATCATTATTTAACTAGTTGCACAGGGTACACCGTATGAACCACAAGGTTAGGAAATATTTTTACAACGCCGAAATGATATGAGGAAAACCTCAAAAAAAATATACTTTGATCATTAAAAAACACTACAATTTGTACAAAAGTTCTCACCCTCTCACAAACTTACTTCCATCTCTAAGCACGTTGGGTACTCCTGTGAATGTTCCAGCGACACCCTGGTCAGCGAACAGAAGCATTTCATGCTTGGCCTTGCCCATAGTGAGATGAAGAGTGGCACCGTCCCAGTACGGCTGTGTCTCCAAATACTCGTACATATCGTTCCAAATACGACGGATAATCTATACAAGGAATAGTAAATGCACTATTACAAAAATAAAATTATAAGTAATGATAATATTTAATTGAACAAAGTTATATTAAAGTAGAAAAATGATGTAAGAAAAGAGCAGGAAACGATTACGAGGTATTGATTATAGCTATTTTAGATAATATTGTAAAACACCTTTATCACCTTTGTAGAAGAGTCAAATATCCGCGTTTGGGTAGTCCGGTGAAACTGTAGAGGCCTTTCCAGGTCAACAGTGTAATCAGATCGAAAAAAAAATCCGCGTTTGGCAACATAAGTAACATGTTGTGTCGACACTACCTAGACGGGATAAGGGTAAGAAGATGATGACTGCCAACACCTATAGGAAGCAACTTTACGCTATCTAGCTCTCATTGCGATATACTACTTCAAACCATGGCATAAAAAAGATTTTTCCGAATACTTTAATGTAATTTAATTGAATTTCACCCAACCTTATAGTTTTCGTCTCTGCAAAAGAGAAAAACCCAAATAATTGTTTATAATGAACATCGTTCAATAGCGTCATTATAACAAATGGTTATGTACTACGCAGGTTTAATTAAACTCGGCGACTGTTCTAGCCGAGGCGCACCGTTAGCCCTTGAGCTGATCGTCTAAACAAAATCGGGCGAGTGCCTTAAGCGCTCCCCTTAGTAGTCCAGTGGAACTGTAGATACCTTATGAAGCCAACAGTGTAGATCAGCTCGAAAAAAATATATTTAATGCTACTTTATTGTCCAAATAGCAACTGACCATTGGGGTAGCATTCTTAAACGTCATATCCAGGCACTTGTTCTCAACATTCATGTTCCACGTATAGTATATTCTCCACGGCTTGCCTATCACGAGTTCTATATCAAAATACGGATTCTTCTCCAATATGCGGCAAGCTTCTGCGTTCTTTTTAAAACTCTCTGGTTTTATTTGCTTCAACATTTGACTGGCCACTGTCGTGGCTAATATCAGTACTGTGAACGTGATATTAAGTGCCATTGTATGGACTACATGAGATATCATTTGTGGCTGTTATAAAGCAGAAGCGTGTGAAGTTTTTGTTCAGTTTTCCTTTGTTGAATCGTGTCGTGTTGCTATCGAAGTGTTTCGTATACAAACTTTATTAGCATAAACATTACTACCAATGACTGTTGTGTCTGAGAAACACTTGAACATTTAATTTTGCAATACCTATGAATTAATTACTGCTTTCAACTTTAAAATACGATTAAATATTGTTATTATAGGTAGTCATTAAGGAGGTTTATTGGTTCATTAAGTATGGACGTTTGTCTTTTACCTAGTTAACGTATATTCTATATATATGTATTTAAAATTATCATCACTCTCTATTTACATATTAATAAAATTAAAGTGTCTGTTATTTGTCTGAGCTAACCTCTGAAATGGTTCAATTTATTTTGATAAGATTTATGCCAATAGATACACGTTTTTTTTTGCTACTTTAGGCTAACTAGACTTATTTAGGCCAATTATTATTACACTATTCCATGAGAGTTATACAATAATAATAAATGTTTTACAGAGACTCATTACAATCGGTAGAAAAGGCTTGAAGCGTAAAATAATAATGAAAAAATGACAACTAAAGAAAAATAAAGACATCTGACGATAAAACATGTTATTCCCGTGAAATAAAAAAAATCAAGAGAAAATATTTAAAAGCAAAAATAATCATTGTTGTAAAGAAATGTGTTGTTAGTGATTTATAAGGTATTTTCGATGGTAATCAATAATACACTGATATTCTTTATCATTCTATATCTACCTACACTTAGCCTTTTATAACGGTCATTACTTTTGACATTTCTACATAGGTGGCATTTAACACGCTTCTGAAAATGAAATTCAGGGGTCGGTAGGTCGCGTGCGTATACATACAGCTAATTTGTTGTTCCGTGGGCGTTACACGGCCGGCCACCGATGCGTATCTTCGGAATAGGTGGAATTGGTGGGCGGAATATTATTAGCTGTCGTTATGTGCAATGACAGAACTCGGAGCTGTACGTAATGGCTACACCGCCCAACGATACCAGTAGAAATTAAAAATAAATGGGAAATATTTGAACCTTTATTAGGAATGATGTTTTTTTATGTGTAGAACTCTAGTGACCGTTTTTTTGTTTATTTTTTATTGGTAAATATATCGATAAAATATTACAATTAATTAATTTAAATATTACAATAAAATATTTACAGGAGATATTTTTTCTCAAATGTATTATTAAGATAATTATTCTTTCACTAAAAGTGGACATTACTTTACACTTCCGCTTGGAATTTGTTGGCCGCTGCCACGTCTCACTGCAATAAAAAACCTTTGATTTATTTTGTGCGCCGTGTAACTGTAAAAGTGATACCAGAAACTAGTAATAGAAAGAGAGAAATATTAGTAATTGAAACAATAAAAAGTGATTAAACGTGTCGTTCATTTACAGTTGGAACTTGGAACCTGTCGTTGGGGGGATAGTTGAACCTGACATCGGTTGACACTGTAAAAAAGTACCGTTACCGTGGAATTGGTTAAATCTAGATTATGTAATTGAGAAATACTGGTTTAGCTTTAATCACGAATGATTTAATTATTTTATAGAAATATATGCCTTTTATAAATAATTAACGTTACGTTGTAAATAATGCTAATGTTTCTTTGCAATAAGACTTTTTGACACTGCTTATGACAAACGAAAACAATGTTTTAACATAAAGAATAAATAAATTTCTAACGATATTTTATTATATACAAGTACTCATTAAAAGCTCAGATATTGTGATAAAAGTAATGTTATGGTCGGTGAACGTGGAACCTAATATTTATAGCGGTATCGGCAAGGCGGTACCTGCACTACACGCAGAGGGCGTGTGTACATGATTTATGTTATAAATATCTGCAACAGGCAACTTCTCTTATAAAACGTTATTCAACTTTCTGCGCTACCTAGTACTCTAATCGCTACGTCTATACCTATTAGCTGGTCCGCGGCTTTACACGTGGCTTCGCGTTAACCTCGACTTAACGCTCGGGCACAATACTTTTTTTTTAGGTACCATATTTGTCTGGATGAGAGTTATCCTATATCCTTTTATGTATCTCTGGCAACGAGTATGCAAAAGTCTGTTGTAATCGCATGAACGGTACGGCGCGGCAGCGCATCGAAAATGATCAAAGAAATATTGAATTTTATATATTATGATGCCATGACGATAAAAAAATCCTACAATCAGACCGCAGCACCACCTACCGGGTCCAATTATGAATCTAAATCATTCTTGGATCCACCTGAACACACAATTGTTTTATCAAAATCTGTCCAGCCATTCAGGAAGAGTTCAGTCATATACACACGTACCTACAGAAAAATTATATAGGTATATAAGGATATATAACTATGTAGAGACAAAACAGTTAAGTACATGTTCCAACTCTGTTAGTCAGCATTTTTTTTTTGCTTAATAAAAAATAGAAAATTTTAGTTTTTTCCTCAATATTGAAACTTCAAAAAATAGTGTGTTATGGTCGAATTTTGACCATTAGTTGGACAAAAATAGATGAAGATAAAACACGTCAGTACTTCTTTCTTCCTCATTTTTCAAATCGTTTTTCTTAATTTTTTAGTACCTATTGAGAAGCTTTAATGCCTCTGCCTTAATGCTATCAGTTAGTTTTGGAAAAGTCTTTTTGTCATACCACCGACGATTCATGGGCTTTATTTAAAATCTCTATTCGTCATACTTCTCCTTACGTCTACAACTTATAATATTTGTACAATACAAATAATAATATCCAATTATTAACACGCGAAAAAAGTTTGTAGACCTCATTATGGACGAATTTCAACCACTAGACGACTACTTATTTAGTAATAAGTAATATATATTTTATAATAACCGTGACAGAATGTATACAGGCTAGACGTATGCAAATAGTGAAAATACTTATCACTAATATTTAAATATTATGTTGACAACCCTAAACCGGTTCAAAGCGGCGTCTAATTAGATACGCCAATGTAACGCCAGATCGAGAGCTTACCTACAGAACTGTTTTAAAATATAGAACTTTTTGACAACGATGATATTAATATATGGCATGCTAAATCATGCATAAGAAAAGTCAGAGGTAGGCTGTCTGTGTTATGTGGGATTTGTGAACATTATAAAAGAATTTCAAGGAGGTAGAGCTACGCTGAAGCTATTACTGGTTTCAGAATGAATGGGTCGGCTCGCCCGGGGTAGTACCACCCTCTCACAGAAAACCGACGTGAAGTAACAGTGCTTGCACTGTTGCGTTTCGTTCGGTCAGTGAGAGCGCCGGAGGCCCACATATTTAAAAGGCCGGCAACGCAATTGCGACTCCCCCGGTGTTGCTAGTGTCTATGGACGGCGGTGATCACTTACCATCAGGTGACCCACCTGTTCGTTTGCCCCCTATAACATAAAGAAAAAAAAATGTTTTTGGAAAAGGTACCTAAATGACACGATTGTAACAATTTTTGGTAACGAATCCAAATTTTTATTGCATCACTGATAATTTAATCTCCCAAATTCAATTCAAATTTTGCCGATGGTTTATGTATGCCAGGATGCGAACATTTCTGCTCTTTAGCTGTTCTACTTAGTTGAGACATAGCAAGCATGTAGTGTGAGAGTATATGCAAGGGTCCACTGCATGTGCATCAACGTCACATCGCATCCTGCCACAAAACATCATTAGGTATCAGTGTGTTACATTGCATTCGAAGACGGTGATTTGTAAGATATACTGACACCAGTCGTGGTGTCAACTAGTCTAGTGGACTAGTCAAGTGGTTTAACCGGTGGAATGCAAATTCTATATCCGTAGGTTCGAATCCCGATAATTAACAACGAATTTTTCGGAATTCGCGTAGATTTAATGTTTTACGATCACTATCGGCTGACGATGAAGGAAAAGCATAATGAGAAAAACCTGAATGAGAGAAATGTTCTTGTAGTATTACTGTATCTGGGAAAATATAAAACTGTGGATTTCTCGGAGTTTAAAATCGCCAGTACGTTATGAGCTGGTGTGGTGATTAAGCCCATACCTTCATCGCGACGAGACCTTTGGCCCTCAGTGGCATACAGTCTGATTCGATACTGGCATACTAAACTTTTAAATCAGGTTCTCAGACACAACAAAATACGATGACTAACGTCAGAACTACTGCCCTATTAAAATTAATTATACATAGACCCATAATCCGTAATTACGATTTAGCACTAGATTAGCTGTATGCTGGTTTACAACTGCATAATATGAGGAAAAAGAAAACAAAATCTCTAAGAATATTTTTTTTTAGATTTTAGCATTTGTTGACAATGTCACCTGTTGGTAAATGCCAATATAGTCCAATATAGCCAACATACTAAACCTAGAATAGGAAATGACTCTCAAACGCATCAAAACACACTTATAGGTGTTTGGTGATAAATCTTTAATTTGAAGGTGGTAGCTAGCTAGACGATCTTAGAAAAAGTCCTACCACCATGCTATTGGTTTTATCACTATGTTTTCCTTCACTAAAAGCTCCGAAATTGAGCCATCATCACTTCAAATCTGCTTATCATACAGTGATGATGATTCAACGTCTAGTCGATCCACTTTGAACTTCTGTAAAAGGAAGCCTTCGTATGGAGACCCATAATACCTCTATCACCTACTCAATATATGGGAAACAAATTACAAGCGCATATTTGATACAAAAATTGCCAGCCTGATTGATATATTTGCCTACACAAAAGGATAGCGTAATAATACACACTCAGCAAACTAAAAGAAATGTCCCCGCTAACTTGAATTAGAACACCCAAACTGTTATCACTTTCGCTGCGACTTTTCCTTTCACTATACCAAATAAGTTAGGAAAACATTTTCGCCTCTGTAGTTCCGTACCCTCCTATAATCCTCTACCTGCTGGGATATACCGTACTTACCCCGCACAACCACTATCATCCATACCTACTACTCCTTTAAAAGTCCTGGATAACCTATCCGCCACATTATATTACTCAAAAGTCATCCTTATAACCAAAGTATAAAGTTTAATTTCAAATGTATTGATATACCAAGTTACGCTGTGATTTATGAGTAACGATTCCCCCTCCAAGCGCCTCTCGCGCCCTGCCTCATGCATTTAAATTGCTTCATTACAGAACTAGACGTCGGCGTGTAGGGTTGTCCTTTGGGAAAATGTTCCACAAATTCAAATGAAACTTTGTTTTGTTGAACACAATTTGTTTATTTTGTTTTATTTCAACAAAGGAATATTGAGATATCATATATTGTAGATACTGTAAATAACTTTTATATTTGACGTTGATATTAACTATAGAGGTCCTAAAACAGTTATGTTATCAAAGTATTGTATACAGAACAATTCTATGTATTTTTTAATTATCTAAAATCACGATTATTACCAATTAATATCATTACAATAGGTGACATTATACTCAGTCAATATTATATCTGTAATAAGGAATAAATCAAAAAGAGTTAATAACACTTGGTCAAACAATAACTTCAATCATAAAATTATAATCACCTTACAATAGGTTTCTAGCATTAGAAGATACAAAGCTCGACTAAGCTTATTTTGTTGTACCTACAATTATTTTTTTATGCAGTTTGAGAGAATATTTAAAATAAATCTTATGAAAGATACACAGATGTCTAAAAACAATGACGATCCAACCGTCGCATCGTCACAAATACAATAAAATCCAAAAAAAAAAGTTAAATAATTATTTACATTAAGCCCAGGTATTTAGACAAAAATACATAATACTAAAAGCCTACAGACATCATTTAAAATTTATGCAAACGAAAAAAACTCGTTATTCTTATTATTATCATCAGCGAGGATCTGATGACAACCCTAGGAAATCGTTCCCGGGTCCGGGGGCGGGACGGGCTATCTGCACGCCGATCATTAGTCCCCGAGAGTGGCCAGACGCAAAATTTTGCATGCTACCGACAATATTCGACTCGCTAAGTAACTCGCCAGATATTATGAGTTTGTCGTGCTCATATTTGCTTAGTATACAAATATGTACTTTTATCTATGATTCCACATTGATGTTTGTCAAAGAAATATGTTTAATATTAAAACGAGAAGTATATTGGATTCTTTTGACTATGGCTATAATCTGTGTTGAGAATTTTCTGCTTTTGACATTTATTTAATTAAAGGTGTTATCAAATAAATCTATTGTTGTCTATATATACATTTTGTTTTCTGGGTTGTGTTCAAATATAAATAGAAATTTTAAATAACAATTAATTTAAAAAAAAAACATGAAATAATAGAAACTGGTATCATAGTTCTTTAATTTTGTTTATTGTTTTTAATGTAATTTATATTTATGACATATTTTAAGCAATCGCAAGGTACCTACTAATATATTGATAACAATTTTTTTTTTTTTTTTTTTATGTTATAGGGGGCAAACGAACAGGTGGGTCACCTGATGATAAGTGATCACCGCCGTCCATAGACACTAGCAACACCAGTGGAGTCGCAAGTGCGTTGCCAGCCTTTTAAATATGTTGGCCTCCGGCACTCTCACTGACCGAACGAAACGCAAGAGTGCAAGCACTGTTACTTCACGTCGGTTTTCTGTGAGAGGGTGGTACTACCCCGGGCGAGCCGACCCATTCATGCTGAAACCAGTAATAGCTTCAGCGTAGCTCTACTACCTACAAAACTAGCAGGCCCGGCAGCCGTTGTCCTGCGCTGATAATCAAAAATATATGCTTATGTGCATGAAATGCTTAAGGTAACTAAAGTATTTTATTTGATAAGGATTAATACTCAATCCTTCTAAATAGCCTTCCAATTACCTCATTATATGTGACCATTTTTAGAAGAAAGCCCATAGATAAGAAAGCTAGAAGCTAGCTAGTAGACTTTTTTTGTAGATCTATAAAAGAGGAATATCTCAGTATGCATTGTTGTGTTATATCTCGAAGGGATTAGGCAGCGTTTTCGACGAAAGCTCCCAGGCAGCTTGACATTTTCCGATTCTTTCAACAATTACCATTATATTTCAACCAATTTACAAAAAAAAACCTTAAGAAATTATAAACCTAAACCTTCCCCTTGAATTACTCTCTCTATTGGTGAAGATAGTTTTTGAGTTTATCGCGAACATCCACACAGACAGCCAAACGCAGTGGACGACTTTGTTTTATAATATGTAGTGATAATCAATTGCAGAATGTATGTAGGTGCGTCACTTCGGAACCGCTATTTGGCTAATTGTTTTTTGTTGTATATGTAACTGACAGGATAAGATTTGTATGAAAGAATATATTTAAAAAATCATAAGCAAAAATGAAACAAAACGATTTTAAAATCTTCGTATAAAAAGCGACTAAGTGAATGATTGAAACAGTAGCGATATTTTGAAAAGTATTGACAGATTGACGTTCAGTTGTTCAGTTGCCATTTTATTTATTAATCATGTTATCGTACGGTAATGGAAAGATGTAGTCTAATTTTCATTGATAGTACACCCGAGCGAAGCCTGGGCAGGCAGCTAGTTTCATTTAAAATTGTAATGTACCAAAAATATAATAAAGTCAAAATACTGTTTGAATTTCATCGACATAATTTGTATTAATTAATTAAAAAAAAAAAAAAGTCAGCGCGCTATTGTCAATTAATGGCGGCATAAAACAAGCAATTATTATGTCATTACCGAGTGACAGCCGCGGGTCCTATCAACGGCATGTTCTCATTTGGACGGTAATTAATAATGAATGTACAAATTAGTCGGTAATAAAAAATGTGCGTACTCAAACTTGATTTTTTTTTAGTCATTACATATATTGTTAAGAGCTTTTATTTCCATGTAGCACCAGTTTTTTATTATTATTTTCCATTTGGTTGATATATAAATTTAATTATCACATATTAGTTGATTAGAAGAAGAAGATAGAATGAAGATAATGCTTCTCCTGTGTTTATATGTACGTTTATTTCGTTAACAAGCTCTGTAGCCCAAAAAGATTTGGTCCTTAGACGCCTCTGAATCATGCCAGCGAGAAGGGCTACCTATATAATATTTTTGTATGACATCTTTGAGTTAAAAAAAAGAGAGTGAAAATAATAAATTATAGTTAAAAAACAGGTTTTTTTTTAAAAAGAACACCAGAACCATTGGTTACGAAACGCAGAGTTAGTTTAAAAATGTCATAGAAAGCACCCCACGCTTATATAGATAATAGTGACATTAATTTTCTCATCTGTAGTTTGATTCTTATGCTAAGAATGATTTTTTACTTTTTAGTTAGATTATCTCTAGAAGCATGTTTTTTTTAGTTTTTTTTTATATAATATATTTTTTGCTTTTTTAGTTCGATTTACTTGACATGAGCACCAAGTTTCATTGAAATGTGATCGCTTAAAGTAGGGCAAAATCGAGGCTAAAGAGTCAGTTACAAACATACATACAGCGTGAAACTAATAAAAGCGTGTTAAAAATATTTTTTACTAATTGCTACCAAATTGAACATTTCGATAAGAATATAACAATAAGCCGTTACAAAACAGTGGCAGAACCGGTGTAAGCATCGACGCATCTATTTCTGTCTAAAGCAGGAACGTTTGCACTGATGTGCAGTTCGAGGGTTGTGATTGGCAATACGCTATGCTTTATGAAATGTTCGAAAGTAGTCTTCAAGGATGCAACCTATTATTCACTGGCTTTAGAACGACTGTCCTTTTTGAGGTTATTGATAAATAAACGTACCTACAAAGAACCTATAAATAGGCTAAAGCGATGGATTATATAAAAAACATCCTAGGTAGAATTTACAGCAGTTCCAACAAAATAATGAAAACATTGATAAATGTATACGATAGTCGTTGTCTGAAGCACTGGATATAGGTGGTTGTATAGTACTGCGACACAATGTGGCATTTCATTACAACTTCGATTAAGTTATAGTTTCATTACATTCAATTTCTTATTTGATGTAAGTAGCTAATAGTCCGGTGAAACTGTAGAGGCCTTGCCAGGTCAACAGTGTAGTCAGTATGAAAAAAAAGTAAGTAGCTAGTATTTTGTTTAGTATTTTCTTTATATATATGTAATGGACTCTTGTTGTCTTAAGAATAAATGAAATAATAATAATAATTTATAATTAAGCAAGACGTTTGAGATGGATCATTTGTATTCAATACATTATCACTTCCCTGTTGAGTGGTTTATATGTGCTTCAGCATATCTAAGCTACACCGTGGATCTTCTACTTACTAAAAAGTTACCTCAAAGACCTTTTGGAGTAGTGATAATAAGTCATATATTTATAGGACTCGTTTGATTACGATAGTTCCATCAGATAGATGGCCGTGTATGAGAGTCTTTCGCATATATTAACTTAGACCAAATTTTCACAGTGTAATAAAGTACTTGTACTAACTAATGCATATCCCACCAATTTCTTTTCAATAATATATTGGAAGCCCAAGTAATTCAGTGAATATTTCGGTATAGAATTCCTCAGAGCAAAGTTCCGTTTATTTACAGCCATTAAGGTCAACAATCACCTACCCACTAGTAATACTTGTATTGTTAGCATAACAATATATTTTTTATATTTATATACGTTTCTATACGCAGCTGTAAGTAACGCTCGGAAACGTCAACCATTTGTCTATTTTGCCGCCAATCCACATCCGATGATACCACTATACAGAAATCAGATATCAATGACGCTACTTATACCCACACGATCCAATCAACTAAAGGTGTCGCATTACTGCGTACAATTGTTAACATCCTATCCATGTTTACAAACATAACAAGGGCCAGTCATAATCCGTTTTGGATACGTCCTTTCTGTTTTTCTCTTTGGCAATTTTTTTCTTATATTTTTTTTTCTCTCAACAGCTTAACAAAGGTATGGATTTCAACGCATTATTGCCGGGTTATTCGCACTTTGTACAAAAGGCGTATTTCACAGAAAGGGAAGGTAAGGTCTGTTTAGACGTTGATAATTCGAAAGGTTGGTGGTCTTTTCGCAGTTAAAGACTGACATTTTAAAAAGCGACGCGATGGGCTTCTAGAAATTTCACTCTCAATGGAACAACGAGTCTTTAAAAGTCATTTAGGTTAGTATCTAACTCTAAATAAATGCGAATATGATTTTGTTTGTTTATTTGTTAGTTACGCTTTGGTCTAGAAAAAAATATAAATAATACGTCAAATCTACATTCAAGCGAGCAAAGCCGTGTTCAAAAGCTAACAATTAATATAAGTATCGCTACTTACAAATTTATTTAAGGATATCAATGCATCACTAATTGTAAGCATTGGGTATCTGATATTTTTTTCACACTTATATTTTTTATCCTCAATGCGAAATTGGTTTTTGAATATAGGTTGTACTCCCCGAAACAATTGATCCGATTGTAAATATTATCTTACTAATATTAAATAATAGTATTCGAGTTTTTGGCGGGATCTTAGTCTGTCATGTAGTGGTTTTTATATTTTATTCATAATCTTGTGTTATTAGACTCTATATTTTGTAATATTGGTGGTGTTTTACGTAATATAGTTCGGTTATTATGCACAAGTGAAGTGGATGGGAAATAATACCACGGAGCATACATTCTGAGATGCCACCAAAACTCCATGGAAAGTTCTAACAAGGAAACCACCATCTTGTTAGAACATTATAATTATAACAAGACACTTACTTGGCAAAATCTTGTTACTTGACGCTGGCTAGTGCACAAATCGTGACGGAGCCATAAAATAAAGAAGAAGAATAATAGTATTCCTGCGTGTTTTAAACGATTTTACGAATTTAATCGATTAGCTTAACTTTTTTATAATCGATAAATAACTGTTTCGAAATTAATTTGCTAATATTTCTCTACATACATAAACAATTAGTTACTATACTTTTGTTTTGGTAAAACAGATTATATTTTGAATATGCAAATACGCATATATTTGTTTTTACGTCCCATTTACGCTACTTGCTTATTAGGTGATATGCTTGCAATCGTAGTCGCTTAATGTTTTACCGAGAAAAGCCAATGTCGCGGTCAAGTTTTAATCGAGTGTCACAGACAATGCAGAATTAGCTCTTTCAAAAAGTTTGAACAATTTCTTACCATTGTTAAAACTTCCCATATCTATAGTAACAGCTATAACCTCAAAAAAAAACGACATACAAATACGAAGGGTTCCTTGTGTGGTTTCGCGGCTTAATTAAGCGATTAATAAAGGTAATATATAATTGAAAATCAAGTTTTCTATGATTATTATCTGCAAAAAAAATCTTTTCCGAATCTCCAACGTAAAAATTGTTATTTTTTTCTTCAACGACAAAAAATTGTTTCGACATAGGTAACCGCCCGGTTAGTCATGCGAGAGATTTACAAAACAAACAATACTTTTATACAACAATTACTGCATTACAATGCGAAACCTCAAGCGTCAAATACCGGACTTCATCCTTACAAACTTGTATCTACAGATGTGTAACGTAATTCGATAAAATCTCATGCAGTAAATACTTTATTACATACATCATAATTTTTTTGCTTAGTAAGAGAATAATTAGTTATAATAACATATAATTTGTCTATATTTAATGTTTATATGTTATAACAAAATGATAAAAGATATACTGTTAATTATTTCGTCCCTTCGCCAAAATGGCTTCGCCAAAATGGCTGCTTTATTATTATTATAACAACGTAAAAATGTATAATTTAAACTTATATTATTAACATAATGAATGTATTGACTCTCCAACGATTTGTCACTTATACATTTTTTTAACGGTAAATATAAAGTTGTCGGTGTCACGTAAGCGGTGAAGCGTGAACGCTTGAGCGATACACGAGGGGTCCGTCGGTTTATTTTTTCCTTAATCCTAACCGGGATTAGGTTAAAGCCCCTTTGATTGGCAGCCGCCGTCGGATGCATGTCTGGTGAGATTTTAATGCGTTCTTCGGTCGCCGAAGAATTTGGCAAGCAACGTTGTTAGATAGAACATAAAGTAAAATATGAATAGATTTTTCCGCTGTCAAGACTGACCAATATGGTAATATTTTTACATGGGACTTGCATACGCCCGCGACTATGTCCATGTAAAATTACAATATAAAATATAATAAACATGAAATGTAACTTAACACCATCTGATAGCGAAGATAGTCATCCAAAAAGTACTGAACGGATTTTGATGAATCTTTATAGTAATATAGCATATACCTTCATCAAAATAATTTAAATAACAGTCTGTGTAGGCAATCATTTATCGTTTAAATTGACCATTATAGCTATAATGGTCAAGTTAGTTTCATAAATCTTGCCACCTGAGAAATATATTAGAATAAGATAATAATCTAATAGAAGATAATGTAATTTGTCAACATTTTTAAATGTTAAAACGAAAACGAAATTGCTAGAATATAAATAATAAAAGGTTGTTCTGTTTTATATAGCTACTTCCTGAAGAATTTATGCCGATATAAGGATCAAAAATTAAGAGGAAAAAAAATATAAAAGCCATGTTATTTTCAAGATTTTTATTAAAATAATTATGATTTATGGGAAATATTGAATATAATGTGTATGTAATAAGCACCGTTATAAATATGTATAAAATAAATGACCTTGAGAAGCGATTAATTTAGTGGAGGCGCGACATTCGTCACGGCATCAGTTCTCACGCGCTACCCGTGTTGTGTCGCTCTCTGTCGCAGATTATATCTCAACCTTATAGGGTTACCGACCTCTTGTCTTTAAATTATTATTCAAGTGCAAATAATAATAAGTAAAGATATATATGATACTTACTCAATTAGTTTCGTATACTACCTTTTCAATCGTTAAAAGGAAGGTGTATTGTTTTGAAAATTAGTTTCCATCGAAAAGATCGAAAACATGATGTAACAAGTACAAAAAGAAAATGAAAATCAGTTTACGAAGAGACGAATTGTGAACACACGCACACTTTCATTTTATCTATATACATAAATAGTATATATGCTTAATACTCCAGAAAAGATCAGTGCTTACGTAATACGCAATATTCTTTCATTAAAGAAAATGCGACTTCATTTTGCGTTGTTTAGTATGTAAACAATATATTCTGTTTATATAAGTCATAGTTTCTTAAAACATTAAATGAAGAAATCGTGATATGTTTTTTAGATACAGACCAAGATTCTAAGATAAGAGGAAATTAAAATTAAAGCAAATTAATCAAAATCTATCCCGTATTTTTTTATGATACGCGCACAACGGACCTATATAATTTTATTTATATAGAAGATATTTAAGAATGCAAACAATTAATGTTTAATTAAAAGAAGGTTATGACATCATTATTACTAATATTCTTTAAAATATAATGTGTACCGGTAATTACCTTATTAGTTTTCCTTATTTATTATTAATATAAGTAGTTAAATGTCTAAAATACTAATATTACGCTTTTCGCAGTTTACGTACTAGAAAATTATATTAAGCTATAAACGGCCAATATAGGTGTGACATCCCTAATTGATCTGTCAGTTGAGACCGACAGCGACAATTCATTCAACTACCTGCGCGCGCGCTTAATCCAAGTGACATACGAGACGTGGGACAAAGACTAGATAATATTTGCTCAATGTTCATATAATGTTTTATATTAATTATTTTTGAACATAGTTAATTCTGAGAAAATTATGATTAATAAGCATATACTTTCAATACAATAAATAAGTTAAATGTACTGTATGTCAAGTGAAAATACAAAGGTTATATTTTTATTAGTAAAACATTAATATTGCACTCTAATGTATAATATAAAACAAAATGGCTGCCACTTCTTAACATACAGGAGTCTTCGTCATCTTTATTCATAACTAGCAGGCCCAGCGGACGTTGTTCTGCCCTGATAATAAAAAATATATACTACTTATGTGCATGAAATGTCTAACTAATGTATTTAATATGATAAAGATGAATAGTGTATCCGTCTAAATACCCTTCCAATTAACTCATTATATGTGACCATTTTTAAAAGATAGATGGATATAGTAAGCTGTCCTTAAACGATTGGTATATGCCAACCTAGACTTTTTTGTAGATATTTTGATAAAAGAGGAATATGTAGCTAATTTCACATTATTAAAATTATGTGACGGATATTAAATACGTACATTTCTAGTTTGGTATATATAGATACATCTATAATATAATATAAAATCAGTTAAGTCCAATTTTAATCGTTTGTATAAGACGTTTAATATTTTTATTCGCCGAGGTCGAAGTCCAAATTTTACCGTTTATAAGATTCTTAGTTACTTTTTAATGATCCTCAAATTTTGCAGATACCTATACATATTTTGAATATCGTAATACAATTTAAAAACTGATGAACGATTAAAATTGGACTTAACTGATATTGAAATGTAGAATCTGTATATAAAACAATTTCAGCTTTAAGCTTGTTGTACTTACCTATAATGCTAGTCCCATACATGCGCGACGAAGCCTCGGTCACTTGTGCCGCTAAAAAGTAACCTCAAAATGAATTCCGATAAAGGCGTAAAATAACGTTTGCAGACCATCGTCATTTCAATAGTAACTCGAAATTAGCGTCTCCAATTTCCTTTGATGCGTGTAGAAACCACGACCCCAGTTATCGTGCTGCGTGTATCGTTGCGCAATCCGATAGTTCGTAACGCATAACGATAATATCTTCTCACATCTGCATTTAGTCTGACCATAGACAAAACTTCGTGCCGATACACATAAGTATGGGAGTACCATTATACTAACAAACTATTTCGTTTGGACAGTCTTTTGAATTATCTAATCTTTGACAAATATTATCTGTGTCGCATCGGTCGACGATTTGAAATATTTATTGCTAAGTATTGATATGTGAGGTGGATTTATTATAGAGATCAGTCTGTTCCACTCAATATTATACATCCAATTGTCTGTAACTTTTTCTCACGTTGGAAAGCGATTAAATTTAGGTTCATTCGAAGTTTGAAATTTCGGCTAAAATCGTCTCGCTCCGGTTTTGTAAAGCGTTCTCTCTATCGCATATAGCAATGATTGTGTTAGATAAAGATAGCGCTATACGAAAACAAACTTAGTTTATCTCGGTCTTATCCCAGTCGTGCCGAATTAAATGCTGGATACTGTACATACGTTTTGGAATAAGCCATTTTAATGAGGCCGCTCTTTATACTGCATACTATATAAAAATAGGTTATGTCTATCGGTACCAGAAAAACGTAAAAAACGTAAAAATAATAAATCAAAGTGTGTGTTTTTTTTAATAGATCCAAAGCATTTATACTTAAACTACAAATTTTAAAAGTTCGCACGTGAGATCAATCTCATCTCAAATTCTATATTATTCTTAACATAACAACCAATATACTGAGAAACTTTTATTAGATTCTGCAAAATTCCACTAACAAGCCTTTACAAGAACATGTAGATATTGGTCTTTTAATTATCAAAACTAAAAAATTCAGTTTCTAAAACCTAACGAGATTCATATTAAGTTAAAACCTACACAGACAGGATTGGAACACGTAAATTATTGCTGTACGAAAGATCACAAATATCAAGATTTCAAACTAAATATAACAATGGTTATGTAAAACAAAATAAGAAACTCATACAATTTAAAGTTATAAATCTTAAAATTGGATGGTATCACTATCATCAAAGGCAGGAAGTTTGGACAATGGGTTCATCATACAAAATTAGTGCACCGATCAACATACAACGCGAGATTACACTGTTACCCAGAGCGAGCAGCACTGGCTACTGTTGAAGGACTTACGCACTTCATTTGAAAATCGTTTCATGTTCTATCAATCGGAAGTTCTCGGGACATCTATTAAATCTTGTAGATGGATAGTTATGCTTGCATTTATCAAACATATGTATGTCACCACTAATATAACAAGAAATCACAGAGAACTGATTGCAAAACTTAAAGAAAACCTAATAATATATTATAATATAAATAGCATACATAGTATCCAGACAAAACTGAATTTCACTAATAATGTTTATGTTTATCGTTGAGAGATGGCGCCACAGCAAAAATAGCTCGCGCTTTCATGTGATCGCTGTCTTTTAATGACATGCGGCTCTTGCTCCAACGTAATTCAGTAGTTCTGTAAGGCTGTAGAGGCCTGTCAGGTCCATAGCGTAATCAATTGGGAAAAAAGCGACGTAATTGTTAACTGTCTTCTTGTATGAATCGTATTCGTATCGTTGTTTGGTCATCTTGGTTAGAAACAAGTTATCGGACCGATAAAATTTCCGTAAACATATAGATTTGAATAAAAATTGTAACCGAATTGCTCGTTTAACAGATTGTAAACTATTGCTGATTGTATTATATACCTATTAGTAGTAAGTAGTAGATAAGGCGCATTTGGGCTTACTAAGAAAAGTGCACGCATAACCAAGCGTATGCGCGTTTTAACCCCTCGACTGATTTTTTAAGATCGAGATCTGAAAATTGCGGATTATGGTTTAAATTTTTTTTCTATTACACGACATGATACATTGTTAATTTTATGGTATAGTAAAATGAAGTTCGTATAAATGAAAAAAAAAATTAAACATAAATTTTAAATAAAAAAAAATAATTACAATACATAATTTTAACAAATTAACAAAATAACTTTTTCAAAGTTTTGTAATAAATCAGGTATATTTTAAGCTTATGCTGTCAAAAATCTATTGACCTGTGCCTCATGAGGTCTACATTGGTTTGTAAGGAACTTAAACCTTTACGGTTTTGGACAGTTCAGTGATTAATTTCGCTTACATTTCTACCAAGTACAATTACATATATCAGTACATATTTATTTTTGTTTACCTTATCATGCTCTAATCATAATACGATTATGACTGATTTTCAACTTGAGGGCGGTAGCTAGTCAAAACGGACTTAGAAAAAACCATCTAGCTATTACCATGCTATAGTTTCATCACGATGTTTTCCTTCACCAAAAGCTCCAACTCTTTCGCAAGGACTCAAACCTACGTAGATCAACGCGGTATCCATACACGCTATCAACACTTGAAAAGCTTTAGTGTATGACGGCCGGTCACAACAGCAATGGCCTCATACGGGTCGATCGTTATAACGCTCCGTTCAGACCGCACAGTGCGTACCATCAAAGATGCAAATCTGTTCAGCGGACGTAAAGGCTTATACGAGCCATCGTCACATAATCGCGGTTTTGTATTTAAATATACACAATTTGAATACAATGTTATGCTACTGAGATCGATCCTTACAATAATGGGATGGGCGATACGAGCCTGTCCGTTTTATTATTATCAATGTAAATATGTTTACAAAGATATGTGGCATAAAGTTCAATTTTGTTCAACATATTCTTTCCGTCTTTATACATTTCGTTGTTGGGATATCGAGGACAATGTTTTTCACACCATTGAAGCTTAATTCAATCAATGATAATTATTGTAATTTAAAACAAAAAATTAGATTGAACACAACACAGATTCAATTAAGCCTTGGACTGTCCAAAACTATCAAGGTTTAAGTTCTATACAAACGAATGTATACCTCATGAGGCACAGAGGCAACAGACTGTCGACAGCATAAGATTTAAAAACTACCTGATTTATTACAAAACTTTGAAAAGTAACAAACTATATATGATAAATTTATATTTTTTTATGTAAACTATATTATTAAATTATTTTTTTCATTCGTACGACTTTTGTTTTACGAAACCAACAAATTTGCAATATACGATGTCGTGAAAAAAAATAATTAAAAACATAGTCCACCATTTTGAGATCTGGGTATTAAAAAATCAACCGAGGGGTTAAAATCAACATATGGGCATACATAGTAGGTATCTTTACCTAGTCTTAAGTAAGAACGTATTGCCAAATAAACTTATCTCTAAGACTTCAATAACCATAGGTATTATTATCACTGTAAACCTAAAACTCACATGTCGTCTACACAAAAAATATATAAGGAGAATTGAGATTTGATCGAAATAATCACCAACTTTCGACCGCAAGCGTCATTCAACCTCCGCCAGAAAACATGCTTAAGACCATCGACCTCACACGTAAGGGTAGTTTTCAGAAAAACCACGGGGTTCCTTAAAAAACCATATTTGAATACAGTAGCCCAGGTGGCTGACAGTGCCTTTTTTTAAAGCAAAAGGTGTCACAGATCTTTATCCGTCGGTCGGATTTAACAAACGTAAGGGCCCGGTCGTGTCAACTTTTGTTTTTATTTCATGTGTTTTTTTTTACACTCTTACCGTGTCAAGCCCGTCAGGCTGAATTAGACAAATCCCTTTAGCTGACGCATTGATCCTTGTGGGTGCGAGAAATTGTTTATAACGTTATTTTTTAATTGCTTCGATAACGTATTGGATTGACGTGCTGTCGATAAATTATTAAGTACTTTATAGACGTTTTTTTACCTGCTTAGTAAAATTATTACAATGTATTTATTATATAACAGTCATTATGATTCAATAATGACCGAGATCTCCGGTATAAGACTACTAGTTGAGCATCGCCCGTTTCGTTGGACATTATAAAAAATAACAGAGGAACAATGGAATCCAAAAATTAAAAAATAATAGCCTAGAATCACCTACGAAAAATTCCGCAGTCGTATGCCGAAACGTTCAATATTTTTGACATTATCTAATTAAGTACGAATTATTTCCTCCAGAACATCATCGTATGCTATTGCATACTATGTCAATGATTGCATTTGAAAGGGCAATGCATGCCTATTTTTATTTAAAACCTTATATTAAGAAAAGAAGTGCAAAACGTCGTCTAGTATGTATGCACTCTTCCTTCAAGTCATTAATCTTCGTTTGTACTAGGCATACTAAGCTCTTCTGTTCAAACAAACTAGACGGTACTAATTATATTTAATATTAGCGATAGTATAACTTTCCACCTTCGTAAATAAACATAAAATGATTTCGAGGTACAGACATATTAGAAGAAGTTAACTGCAGTATTTCTATGTCACCCTACGATTCCATATTCTCGAATATAATGAACAAAAATCTGCCATGTGTGATAAAAACGGTATACGGTTCGATAAAAAAAAAGTTTTTAGGTTACTTTTGTTATTTGAAATGTCCAATTAAAAACTTATCGAATAAATAAACGCAACGCGTCGTATTGGTTAGTTAAGTTGAATCAAGTTCAAATGACGTTGATCGTATGTTGAGAAAGACAATTTGACAACTTTTTTTGATTTCACAACTTCACCGGACCACTAAGGCGAACGATTAAGGCACTTCGCCGCTTGGGCAACAAGGTCAAGGTTCCCAAAGCGTCCGATCCTCCGCTTGGACTATAGCCTTAAATTCAACATCGCGAATCTGTCTAAGCTAAACTAAGCTAGTTATTATTTTTATTTTTTTATATTATAGGAGGCAAACGAACAGGTGGGTCACCTGATGGTAAGTGATCACCGCCGTCCATAGACACTAGCAACACCAGGGTAGTCGCAAGTGCGTTGCCGGCCTTTTAAATACGAGTATGTGGGCCTCCGGCGCTCTCACTGACCGAACGAAACGCAATAGTGCAACCACTTTTACTTCACTACCCCGGGCGAGCCGACTAATTCATGCTGAAACCAGTAATAGCTTCAGCGTAGCTCTACCACCTATTCATACATATAAGAATTCGTGAAACACACATGTTGTAACTCACGAACTTTAACATGTATGTCGTCGTATCTGACAACTAAACTAATCTAAACTAAATCCAGTTCGAAAATAAGAGAAAAAACTAAATACCCTTCCATCATTTGTGTTCCTTGCTAAAAGTACCAACTTGAAACCAGGCATAAGAGGTAGAGGTATTGAAATTGAATTGAAATTTCCGCTTTAATCACAATTAATAATAAATCAATTCATCTTTCAAGCACCAAATACCGATATAACATTAATATTTTTTAACATCATTCACGTTCACTAAAGTTATTAAAACAAATGAAACACTTCACATACTTAAGCATGTACCTATTATTCACGAAATAAAACTTAATATATAGTATTTATCGTTTAAAACATTAAAATCAGAACATTTGTCATTGTAAACAAGCAATTAAACGTCGCAGTTGTGGATGAACCCCGACAAGTGTCGTTCGACAAAAGGAGCATTTAATTCGAACCCCGACCCTTCTGACAAATTGTATCGTCACAACAATAACAAAAAAAAATCTTTTTGTGAATCAGTTACTATAAATTTTATGCTGATTTACGGTCGAGTGGCACAGCCATTAATTAAGTTTACCTTTACGTAATATACGTAATACTGATCTATACAAACAAATAAAATTGAAGAGTTTGTTTGTAATTTCAGAGTCATACATTTTTACTAAATGGATATATGAAAAGGTTAGAAACCTATGTATTTGTTTCTGTCTGTTTGTTCCGATTAATTTTCGAAACGGTTGTACCGAGTTTGACAGGATTTTATCTGGCAGATAGCGGATGTTATAAGATATAATTTAGGATACTTTTATTTTAGAAAAAAATTAGACTTTCTCGGAAACAAACTAAAAATAAAGAGTGTCTGCGCGCACTCTACGCGCACTTTTACACTGAATAACATTTTTTAGCTCAATTATACGCGGACTAAGCCCGAAGAATTAACTTTTTTTTTTATTATTAACGTGGGGAAATCCATCATGGACACACCACCCTCCCGGGGGAGAGAGTGGGTAGTGTGAGACTCTTACTCACTAAAACCCCACGGTGTACCGACCACCACTAGGTTGGGGCGGCATGGGATCGTGCAGTGCTATCACCATGCCAACCCAGCGGCCAGCCCAGCAGAAAGTGTCTGCCGGGCGTCGTCCTTATAAGGAGGGCAAGTTGGATACACACCAGCCGCCCCCTTCTCGTCAACCGAACCTGTGCAATGGGGAGATGGGCCCCCTGGCCCGTCTCCCCAAGTTCGGTTACGGAGGTTGTAGGAGACGGACATAATGCCGCCTCCTCCCACCGACTCTGCGTTGACGGAAAGGGTCGCTCAGAGGATTCTCCTCGCGGATCCTCTCCGCCGCCTTCTTCTGCGAGATGACCTCCTCGCAGAAGGAGGCCACTGCATTCCATCTTGGCATAGGTGCATTCCTGCAGCAGCACTTGACAACTGGTATAACCTCTAAGTTTTTTGCGTTTACCGTCTTAGTCTATGTCATAACTTTTGATAATTTGTGAGTATCTGGGTGTAGTTTGTGTCTGTTAATTGTATGTTAACTGTATTGCAAGATCATCCACGACATAGGGCTGGCTTTCACTGCGAGAACCGCTTTTTTCAACAATGAAAATAAAACATAAAAGTATAATGTCAAAACAATCGAAATTATTACGAAACCGTATCATATCGAAACTCCACTCGATATACATAAAAGAAATCCTATATCCCAAATTCGTTTCATAGTGCTATTATGGTCCCTACGGGGAATAAGACGACCGCTGCCGACCCCTAATCTCGGCAAATCTAATCATACATCATCGCGGCACATCTGCGTTGCAATCAAATAGACGTTTATAAAGTCGCCGGTATGTGCCAACACTTGGTACCCCAGCTTACCCTCATTGCGCTGAAAATCTACGAGTTAATATCACAATCGTGCACGACGCGAGTGTCTCACAAAATTATTAGCCTGATATTGCATCCTGAAAATTCTTTTTTATTGTCCCTTCCCATAATGAATATTATAAATCATATATGATATTGTGTCGTGGTGGTCTAGTGGTTTGACCGGTGGAGTATCAATCTGGTGTCCGCTGGTTCGGACCTACCACAGAAATTTTCGGAGTTCGCGTACATTTACTAATTCAAATTAGTAACACTATCGGCTGACGGTGAAGGAAAACATCGTGAGGAAACCTGAAACTGAGAAATGTTCTTGTAGTACCAACATGTGTGGGCAAAATATAGAACTTTTTTTTATATATATATTAAAGGGGGCAAACGAACAGGTGGGTCACCTGATGACAAGTGATCACCGCCGTCCATAGACACTAGCAACACCAGGGGAGTCGCAAGTGCGTTGCCGGCCTTTTAATATATGTGGGCCTCCGGTGCTCTCACTGACCGAACGAAACGCAACAGTGCAAGCACTGTTACTTCACGTCGGTTCTCTGTGAGAGGGTGGTACTACCCCGGGCGAGCCGACCCATTCATGCTGAAACCAGTAATAGCTTCAGCGTAGCTCTACCACCTACAACAACTGTGGATTTGTCAGAGTTTGAAATCGCCAATACGTCATGAGCTGGTGTGGTGATGATGCCCATACCTTTCTTCAGGAAGAGGCGTATGGCCCTGCAGTAGGTTTCTTACAGGCTGTTAATAGTGATATATTATATTACGCTTTAAATTTACGCTTATATTCTATTCATTTGAGATGTTAAGATTGCTTTGAAATAATCGAGTAGAAAATCACAATTAAATCTTACTAGGTTCATTAAATTTATAATTTGCACTGCACTGAATTATTAATTTCAAAAATAGTACTTTTTTGTTTTTACTATTTATCTATTGATTTCAACATTTCACCGAAATTGATTCGGTTCTGAGCGGTTACCCAGACAGGTATTAGAAAAAGCTAGTACGATACTATGATTTCATTTTCCTTCAACGACTGCTACTTCGATCGACGCGGGAATATCACAGAGCCATTCTGATTCTTTTTAGTTTTGCGTCCACGTCAAAAATATCGGTTCGTGTTGTTACACATCTGTGTTGATAGTTGGTCGGTTTACAAAATAAAACGACAAGTTTAATAATAAGATACATGGTATTAATATACGTAAGTTGAGAAATACGTACATCGATGTTTAGTGTATATTCTTTATATCTCTGAATACTAAATAATACTAACGGTTTTGGAATTTTAAATTAAGATTTTGTTCATAAATAATAATAAAAATGTAATATATTCTAATTTCATGTTCTCATCCATTGAACACTAATTACGTACTTTATGAATGCATATAGTAAGAATCGTCAAATCATTTTTGTCTTCAATATTAACGAAATTGATATAAACACATAATACAAACCAAAATTAAGATAATAAACTACGCAGACGCATGTATTAGCTAGTTTATTACGAAATAAGTGATACTTTTAAAAAAGACTATCAAAAACTAGAATTTTTTTTATAAGATTACTTCTAATAGTTAAATTTTAGATGTCAAAATAAATATAAAAACGGACAGCGTTTTGAAGGGACGATAACCCCTTACTCACGATGGATAAAACAATTCATCGCATCAAAACTGACGGCGTTAAAGAGACGCCCCCATTTTGACAATGTACAGCTTTTTAACCCCAACGAACGAATAGATACAATTTTGGTTTCAAAATTGTATTCTTAATGGGTTTTCTTGTATTGTTATTTGTATTAATCACTTGTATGTCATCTTCAAAATGTTTTATATTCTTGTAGAGTTTAGATCAAATTTCTAGATAAAATAGACTTCTATCTATCCATTCCATTCCATCCTACCTAATAAAAAGTGAATTTATCTCATATAATCATATCCTATCACCTTCTTACCCTTATTCCACCTAAGTAGGGCTATTACTACATATTTATGTACTCCTTCTATAATCTTAGTATTCGTACCTTATATAGACACTCATATTCTCTCTACTCTTCCTCCACTCCTACATATTAATTATTTGAAGCGATGATGGCTCAATTGGTAGTGTGTTCGGACACAGCGTCGAAGGACGTAGCTTCGAATCCTAGCAATTGCTATAGCTTATATAATAGCTTAGTGGTAGGGCTTTTTCTAAGTCCGCTTAGCTAGGCACCACCCTCAAGTAGAAAATCTGTCGCCAAGCACCTATTGGTGTGTTCCGGCAACAGCACTTAAGAGCCAGTCCCGTCTAGGTTTAGCGTGATTACCATCTTAGACCACATCATCATTTAACATCAGATGAGATTGAGGTTTAACCGTTAACCTATAAAATATTTAAATAAAAAATCATATTTAACACTCTTCTAGTTTTATTATTATCAGCTCTCCTCATGACATGCCCCTAGCAGACTAATTTGTTACTCTTCAATTTCTCAGTAACACTGATATATTTTTATACGTCCTCGGATAAACACATACCAAATCTTATCCATACCGCCAAGAGTGTAACTATCAAATCACAATTCTCCCACATGTTCTTTCATCCGCCACTTAGATATCTCAATAGGTCTTAAAATAACTCTATACACTTTTCCCTTGAATTTCATGGGCATTATTGGGTAATATATGGATTTGGCAGATATATGGACGAGCCGTGTTGTATGGATCCGAGTGCTGGGGCTACGAAAGAGACGGATGAGAAAAGATTACATGCGGCAGAAATGCGAATGTTAAGATGGATGTGTGGTGTAACAAGAATGGATAAGATTAAGACCCGAGTATATCAGAGGAAGTTTGAAAATAGCACCAGTGACAGAGAAGTTGAGGAGTAATAGGTTAGCAACGTACGGACATATTATGAGAAGAGATGAAAGTCAGGTAACAAAGAAAGTTTTGAGTTTGAACGTGGACGGATATAGGAGTAGAGGAAGACCGAAAAAGGTGTGGGTGGATTTTGTGAAAAATGATATGTGTATAAAAAGCGTGAATACTGAGATGACATCTGACAGGGGAGAGTAGAAAAGGAAAACATGTTATGCCGACCCTACCTAGGCGGGATAAAGGTAAGATGATGATGATGAATTTGGCGGATATCTTTAAAATTTTTATAACCTTATAAAAAGTTCCTAAGACCATTTTACCCATATTAAGTGCTACAAACAGAACGGAACTTTAAGTGAAATCCGTTGAAATTTAATAACTGTGTATAGGTTTCAAAAACCAAAACTTAATTTTTGTATCTGTCTTAAATGCTTATATATAATAATGCTTATATATTTAGTTTCTATAATTTATGTTTACATATTGTGCAATAAATTAAAATTGCACTATCCATTATAATACAAGGAATTTCTATATCGTACAAAATTAGTTCCGTTGAGAGCATAAATCTAATTTAAAGCAGGCTGTTCGGTAAAACACGCTGCCCGTAATCCACAATACAAAACGTATCAGTATCGGAACAGTTGTTCTTTGTGTTAACGCGTCCTCTAACCGCCCTCTAGGGTGTACTCACGCGGAAGAGCACCAGTGTGGCCGTATGGTGCAGAAACACGCGGGAATGAGTCTGATCTCCTAGCACCCTTAAATAGTAATATTTGCTTCTGTACATATTCATGGAAATAAAGAAAGAATATATTAAGTTCATATGAAAACCGAGAACTGTTACTAATGTAAGGATTTATAGCTTATTGTATTTTATTTATATTAAGCTTTATATCGTATTTAAGTCACAAATGGCCATAGAGTATACCAATAAAAAAAACCTAATCTTGTCCATTATTTCTAAAGGTAACAGATGATTAAACAATTATCAAGATCAAATTTGCAAAAACACCGCTAATATCTTAACCAAACTTTTATTTTCCGCTGAAATATTAAAGAGTATAAAAATTAAGTTTCAAATCAGAATATTTCCCTCGCGATTGGTGAGTAGATAAACCGGTGGAAGGGGGATTGATGTATTGTTACAATATCTGGCAGTATCGAGATAACCGTGGAAGGGTGCAGACGCCTGCACTATGCATAGATAACACGTAATGCGTCGCCTATCGAATAACAGGGGGTGACTGCAGATGACTTTACGAGTTAACTTTCAACACATTATGTAAAATAGGTCTTTTCACTTCAATAAATATACATTGTTAAGTTTCTTCATGTGGAAAAATCACTAACGGTTTCGTACTTTAATAATACTGAATGCAATCGATAATCTATTTTCATAAGTTTCCTTTAAACTTAAAATTGGTAAATTCGAGTTTGAACTAATAATGTCGATAAATAAGAGATACCTTTTAATATCTTTGTTTTGTTTTAAATGTTGACAAACACCGACAGCTAATAATTTATTTATACTATGTTATTGTCTGATATTAATTCGTCTTAATGCATTAAAAACCTAGATCATAAAACAAGCATTGTGAGTTTCATAGGAAATTATTTGCTGTTCCATACCTTCGTATAAAATACAAAATCAGAATTATTAAGAAAAAAAACTAAAATCAGCGGTTGTTTTAGCTTCCTCCTATAATATAAAGCTCTTTACAAAAATCATAAAGATTTATTTATACTGACCAGTATGAGTAACGCAGAATTCTTGTTATTATTAGGCAAAATGCTGTAATTACTTGAGATTGTATAAAAAAATTCTCACTGCAATTAAATAAAGGCCGAAAATAAATAACGTTTATATGTAGTTTAATCTACTATAATCTACAGTACTCGGCTTTTGATTTGGCACGTCACGGAGAAGACCGAGATGATGGCCTAAGTCCGGTCTCCTACAGCGCTGTTTTTGTCTACCGTAATTATTGTGCTGCGCGATACAGAGAACGCTATACAAAACCGAAAGAAGCCGATCTCAGCCGGGCGTCTCACTCTTCTCCCCGACGTGCCTAATCAAATACCAAGTACCTACTATACTACAGACTTTATGGACAAATATATTGGTTATATTTATTAAGCAAATAATATATTCCCGTAACGTTTCTGGCTCATTTACGTGCCTCTGTCCATACATCAATCACCAGCTGAATATGAGTATATGATTGATTGATTAATGATTCCCTATGACCGTTCATTCACTGTGAGTCCGCTGGTTAGTTTATATTTTTACGTTTGACCCCGACGGCCATCGCTGATGAAAGACTGATGAGTTTCAAAAATTATTTTCTGTTTTCTTCTCAATTACATTTAATACAATACGATTGATTCCGACGGTTTATAATTTTTGTTTGTACTAAAGTTTCGTTTATCATGTTAATTTATATGGTATAATAACAATGATACTATATTAGATATAGAAAATCAACATTTTTGACATTTTGTTATATTATAATAATAATATTAAAGTGGATAAATTACTGTAATTTTTCAATTATTAAAAAAAAATGTGCTTTATATTCAAATAACTGAACAATAATATGTGTTGTTAATTACCAAAAATCTCTTATCCGAATTTATTATTACGATATATATGAGTATTGGCGACATATGTTTTCCTATTACTATCATATCACACCTAAACAAGACAGTGTTTATATAGAATGTTCTATCTGGTACGTAATACATATGAAGTATAAAGGTAAGGAGAATCATCTATTGAATTGAAATTGTGTCCGTCAAAATGTGCTTAATTATGGTGGCGCTACAGTTAGCAACAAGATACATTATTGTTCGATTATTTATAATAGTAAGCACTCCAAAATCACTGAATGTATTATTTAACGTTCATAAAAATTCTATTACTCTCCACGTTTTCTCACAGCAGTAAGCAATTATTTTAAGTTATATTTACAAAATTGTTTCGGACAAACCATACCCTTTGCCTATGCTAACGTCATTTTGTAGACTTTTAAATCTGTTACTTAGTGCCTAGAGATGGGATACCTTTTCAACATGTTTTCCATATGAGATGATTCTCGTTATTTCTCCACTCCATAGTAATTCAATTTTATATACCTACCACAACAATTAGCATGAGAAAAGTATCTTGTTAGAAACATTTAATTAGTTTCAGACGATATCAAGGATTATCCAGTAAATCCACACATAGTACGTAATTACAACATTAATGATATTAAACCAAAACTGAGGGTGGTAATCGCTAGCAAGCCCCATAAATCTATAGAGAACATTAAAACACCACCCATTACGCAAAGGAATTGCCCTAAAATGCCTCAAACATGTGTCCAACGGCGACCTGTCATCGGGGTTGCCGACACAATAGGCCAAAATTATATATTTTTTCGTTGTTGGCAACACGGCGACAGACGCGCGCCGCGGGGTGCCGGCACGCCCTTCCTTGTTGCCGATTTGTTTTGTACACTATTCATTTTTAGATCATGTAACAACGACACACTTGATGCAAATATATAGATTTCATGTCCTTGTCTCTTAGAGACGAAATTATATTTTGTTATAATTTTTAACAATGTATAACAACTGTTATAATATTACATAAATACTTCCTATATTTCGAAATTGCATCAAAGAGTAAAAATACCAAAATTTAAATAAGTAGATCAAATGATATATTTAATTTTGATGTGAAATTTATAATAATGTGTTAAAAAAATCTATTTTTAAATGACAGTTTCATAATGTCCACGCAGCGTTATGCTTGTAGTAATATCGAAAATCAACATTAACAATACAGTAGCTTTTTTCAAACTAGCTAATAACTATTACTCTGGAAAGTTTTATAGCGAGCCCAAAAAGCAGTCAGAAAAAATATCATCTAGAGAAAAGTTGCCAAATTGACCAAACCTTGGTTTGAGTAGTTGTGATGCATACAATTCCATAAATTGAAGCTAACTATTAATTTACGCTAACTAGGTATATGTAACATATATGTATTTACCTCACCTGACAATGAATGCTAAGTAATGGTTAGCATGCCAAATAAATAAACTTAAAAATTCCTTACAGAACCTACATCATATCTACTGTGTGTGTATGTGCGAGAGATAATGAATGCAGAGTCAGACGTAGAGTTTTGTGCAAGCAACAGGGTTAAGAAATAATTTCCAGAGAGTGTTTCCAAATTGTTTTATAGAAAATAATCAGTATTAAGAAAAATATATTCTCATATCTACTATCAAAAATTCAGTAATGTAACACTGTACAAGGTTATCACAGTAACATCAGTTGTCAGTAACGTGACATCAGGTTGTGTACTAAATATTAATTTGAAATGTATGTTCTATTAAAAGAAAAACACGAGTAAAAAATCTACTCCAGTAAATGTTTACAAATATTTTTTAAAGCAATAAAAAAATATATATTAATCTATGACGAGTGTGTCACTAACTAGGCGTAGAATGCGCACCGCACAGGGGGCAACTGCATGTTCGAAAACTGCTTTTTGTATTGTAATTAGGTGGACCTCTTTGCACTAATAGTAGTGGTAGAACAAAAGCTAAATCCACAATTACTCTGTTAGTATAATGACAGTGTGGTTAAATCCGAACTACGAGTATATTCCGTAAAATTGATTAGGTATTGATTTAGCTTTATATTCGAGCTAAAAATGCTCGTATTAACTATGTTTTCAGCGTCTTTGTAAATGAGGTACAGAGAATTTTGTATAAAAAATATTAATTCAATAATTAAGGCAATGTGTGCTATAGTACTATTCGATACATTACACAACTGGCAACCCACCATGATTTCCTTCAGATTAAACTACAATATGAAATTAAATGCCAATAAAATGCAACACAGTGCCTCCTAGTGGCAGTTTGTAGAATAATGACTAACACAATAACATTCTTCATAGAAAGATATATAAGTTATATGTCATAGGTAATCCGGTTTTGGAGCTCATCCTTCTTTTTAATATTATAAATGCGAAAGTGGGTTTGTTTGTCTGTTACACTTTCACGCTTTAACTACTCAACCGATCGCCGTGAAATTTTACACACACGTTGACCGTTATACAGAAATTAACACAGGCTACTTTTTATCCCTAAGAAATGCATGATAAAGCGAGCGAATCCGCAACCAAAAGCTGGTATAACTAAATATAACCTCATTCCATCATGTTGCTGAAATTGCCAAAACTTTTGTTGCGATTTACTTTCTCTATTTTATATATCGACATAAAGTACTCTTATAGATGCACATAACTTATCAATGTCCCTAGATTGGCGTGACATAGAAAGTAGACATGGAATTATATCTGTACACTTAAAACAAAACCTCTAACTTTGTTAGAAATTGTAGCTCCTATCATAATATAAGACCATCGTTATACAACCCAGAAGTACCGTTAAAAGAGATGCTTTAAAACACTATAATAAAATTTAGTTACAATTCTGCAACAGCGAGTAAGACTTGTTACGATTAGAGTAACAGCTGGAAACATCCCTTCACAACCCAGCACACGTCGAGTGGTTCACGCTTATGCCAATATGTTCACACAGTAGGCGGTATATGTGGCCACGCGCCGAGTTTTAGTCCCGTAAGCTTAGTTTAGAAAAATTATGTCAAATAATACAACAAGAGAAATATATATTATCTTTATTCTAGCGTGTAATGTTGTCTTTGTCTCATTGTCTAAACGTCTTATAATATGAAAATTATTTATTATACATCTTTATTAAAATGAACAAATTTATACTTATGTAACATTAACATGGCCCTGTAAGCAAATTAATAACTGAACCAAAATTTTGTACCGAAAATCCAAATACTATCATTGATGTAGTCATGTTCTTTAGTCAGGTATCAATATTGTATTGCGTTAGGTAAATTGGGATCGAAACTGCAAAATACTGTGTAAAAAATTGAGTAAGGAAAATAAAAAACTTCATAGTATTAATAAGTCTACTTCTCACCCATCGCTATGATTCGAGCTGAAACAGTTTGCATAACAACAATACAATAAAAACAGCCGATCGCCGTAACTTGTTGAAACCGCTATTAATCGATTGAATGAAAAATAATTCTGCGTTTGCGAAGTTTTTATTCAAAAGCAACGTGTTTTGAAGTGAAACTTCTTATGGGAGGACTTTGTAATTCTGATGCGCTTCCGATAAGTGGTGGAGGTAAACACCGAGGCGAGTAGAGTGTTGGAAACACTGGTTCTCGTCCGATCACCTAAGTATCATCGGCCGCCGGCCAGTAGATGGGTGACCGCCTGGGAACACCACGTGACATTGGCTTTTTGTTGCACGTTTTATAAAAAAGTTTTCACTTCTTTCGTCTGGTTAAATATACACAAACACACGTTTTTTATATACAATTCCGGCAACATCACTTGAATAAAAAAATGTAATATTAAACGTTCATACAACTGGTTAACAAAAGAATAGCATTCTTGCTAAAACTTTCCATGCATTTTTGGTGACAATTTATGTTTCATTGTTAATATTTAATTTTACTTATGCACAATGACTAAACTACAAATATTATTCAAAATATCGCCAATATTACAATATATGTATTGAAATAGGTAACACAACTTCATGAAATTGAATAAAAAAAAAACAACAAACAGATTCCACCAAAGAGTCCCAACCTGTTGCCTTATTCCTTTTTATACCCGTGTAAAAATAATACAAAATTATTTTTACATCAAATTGAAAACAAAAGTAGAACAGTAGATAGGTAGGTACACCCGGTGGGACGTCCAGTTCAACAACGCGCAAAATACTCGGCAAACATTTAAAATGGGGCGAGATGTAGCTCCCGGCCAAAATATTGTTAAGAGCACTCCAGTAACTACACAACGTGTGTCCAATAATTTTTATAATACTCTTCAAATTTCGAGTGAGTTGTGAACGTTTTACAATCTCGTAGATGATTGAACACATGAGTACGTTGATTTAAAGTATTATCCAAGTGTATTATCCCAAAATGTTTTTCCCAAAATTATGGAGCCTGTTAATAATAATTTTTCTAAGCATTACAATTTCAGAGTTATAGAACTAAAGCTAAAGCTTTTTTTCTAGACCTTCTAGGCTTGCTCCATTCTCAAATTGAAAATTCATCTCCAAACATTAATAAGTGTATTCCAGTAGCTACACTTAAGAGCGAGTAGGTCCATAACTTTAGCGTGTTTACCGTCTTGGACCAAAAAGTCAAAGATCAAGTGAGTTTATGATGTTATCAAGTATTAAAAAAATCTTACGTGATGTTAAATAACAATGTGGTCTAAGATGGTAAAAGTCTAAACCTAATTACCTACTAAAGGTTGGCTCTCAAGAGGGCAACTTCTCCACTGCCTGGCTGAACCAAGGGGGAATGGACCGGGGACCTGATATTTTATTGCACTGTTTCAGCAGACTAGGAGACAGTCTGGCCTGAGCTGAGCTGAGTAGTCCCGACTTGAGGTGTCGTGTCAGGTGTTTGCTCCACTTACCACATCACTAAAAGCGCAGTGCTTGTAAAATTCGTAATTTCTTAAAAATTACACTTTGACTTTATATTTAATAAAGATATCGTTTTAACATTTTTTTTAGATAAGAACTAAGTGTCTTAGATGGACCAAATATAAAAAAAAAAGTTTAAAATCCATTGAATAATTATTACGTGATGCGCGGACAACGACAGAGCTCTATCCTTTCTTTATATAAATATTAGGATTAACAAAAATCTTTGCAAAAATTGATACACTTATGTGCGCACTTAGCTTCGCTTCGAAATACTTTTTCTCTGAATCAAGTGCATATCCCCTAGCAAACAAGTCAGACCCCATTATTTAGATTAACTTAGTATAAATGTCGGTACATAGTATTCGAGAGCGATGTTTACTAAAATGAATGCGAATTGAAATACGTTCATTTCGGAAAACTTAAGGTATTTCAACGTTAACACTACACACCCAATAGGCACATTGGAAAAAAAAAATAAAAGATGTTTAGAAATATTTCAAAAATTCTTAATGATGCTAACGATAATTAGAGGGTTTTTCCTTAAACTTGATATTATTTATTTTTTGCCTGATTAGTTTGCGAATTTTTTGTAAATAATTCTTCAAATTTCCTTTAACCCTTACATGATTTATGTCTGAATTGTTTTAGCTGTACATTACGATATTTGTTTTTTAAAAAGCTTCTTAAATTTTGCTAAAACCGCTACTAATAAAGCTTATTATTTTACTCATAAAATTTCAATGTCAATAGTTAAACAAGATATGTATTGTTATTACATATCTATATTGCAAAAGTTATGTATATTCTGTAATTAAATATTTGTACGGTGAATGCTTGTTTTTTATCCAATTATTATCTACTTGTCTTATAAGTATATTAGAGAAGGAGCGAATGTTGAATAAAATGTACACTAAGGCTTAGAGAATATTCTCGAAATTATGTTTGTAATGAAAAAATAATAGTATAACTTAGAGCCTGGTATTACATATCATTATAGTTTTGTATTAATAGCGAAAAAATTAAGTTAAATTGTGCTATTTATTTATCTCTATGTATTTATTTATGTGAATAAAAATACATAATTAAGTTACCAATTGTATTAGTAACGTAATGCTTTTAATCTAGAAACGACTTATAAATCCATAATATAAATCCACCCACTTCATTACAATGGACCCCTTACGAAACGGGAACAAAGCTAATAATTAGATCGGAACGTTTTTGGTAGATTTTACCAAAAACTCTATATCAGCATAAAGGAAATACGATACACATGTCAAAAAATCACTGTAATTTCGCACTTCGTCCCACCCCATACCAGAAAACTTAATCAGGACGTCGGAGCTTACATTTCTGTTTCCGATACGTTATACTATAACGTTTGAGCTCAGATTATCCAATCAGTTAAGATAAAGGACACGTTTTTTATTTAAGCGCCATTTTGTAATGGATTTAACCGCCAAATTTTGACAACTTCATTTTGACGGTTAAACATTAACGCTTTAAGGTTCATTTTATATATCGATGCGAAGAGTGAATTTTTTTTAACATGGTGTCTGGTTGTCGTCTGCAGGAGGCGGTCGTGTGTCGGTCACGTGACTGAGATTAGGGCGCGCATTCACGTCGAGAGCACAAAAGCGCAGGACTCGCGGGCGAAACGTCAATTGTGTGCGGCTTGGGGGAGGAAACTCGCTAAATCGGGTTGGATTTAAATTATAAATTTGAGACAAAAATCCTCTATTTGCATATCCCACGAGTTTTTTTTACAACACCGAATGTGCAATTACATGTCAATCGTATTTTTTTACAGATTTAGCAGTGAGCACAGACGACTAAACACGTTTCATATATCTATTACGCATTTTAACACCCAGACAATAGTTGTTCATTTAAATTAATTAAAATCCATTTCTAAATTGCGTAGTAATAGTAGAACTTGAATCTGTCGCTAATGATTTGCCTTGTTTTTATGCTAGCTTGATATGAAGCTAGTAGTAATTACGATTTTTTGCAATCAGCACAATCAACAAAATCGCGATTTTTATAACTAATTAGCAACAAATTAGCTACGAATTTTGTTGTATTTTCATTGAATTATACTAATTTTCCTCTGCCACCATGATAGCCCTTGCACCTGAAACCGAAAACCATAAATAAATCACCTGCTTTTACTATACTATCACTACACCGTTCAAAATTTAACATGAGATGTAATTATGGTAATACATTAACTTTTAATGGAAAAATAAAATAAATCACAATAAAACCAATTTCCTTAAATAAATGACAGTAATTCGACCTTAACTCACCCTTACCCATCAGGATGACGTTAAAAAATAAATGAACAGTAAACAAAAGCGACACCGGTGCGTGTGTAAACACTTGTGCCCAACGCTGGGCGGGGGTCGGTAAATAAATCAAGACTAGATCGTGGTACCAAGAGACCAGCTCTCCTGAGACCTGAATATCAGATCTAGTAAGCGATTTGGATGTGGTATATCACACAAAACTGTATGTAAATACATGTATATACTGTTGGCGTTGAACTCTAACTGGATATATTATCCTTACCCGAATATGCCTTTTTATTTTTATATTTTATAAGTTTTAACGTTTGGCCACAATATCACCTATATGTGGGCTAAGATGGTATATACGCTAAACCTCGATGAAGACTTGGTCTGATATGTTACAGCCGAAACACACCTACAGCTATAGTTGCTATAGTGATAACTAACCAGGCGGACTTAGGAAAAGTTCTACCACCATGCTATGTTTTATCACGATGTTCGTCACCGAAAGTTTTGTCTTCACAAGGAGTTGAACCTACTTCGATGAACTCGGTGTTTGAATAAACTACCAACTTACAGTATCTTCTAATGAAAAGCAAGTATTTTTAGTATTCGCGTGTTATTGCCATCACCATCATCAAACCTAAAAAGTTTTAAAAAGAAGTTGGAAATATTTTTTTTTTCAAAGTAAATCCTAAATTAAAACACACTGCATTATGTACTCCATGAACTATAGTTTATGGTTATAATACATAATACATAGTATCACGTGTAATTTTTTAATATTTTTTACCTTTTTAGCTTAATTAAAACATCTTTTTAGTTATGTCTCTGTAAGTTTAGCTTTTATGGCCAATTTTCGTAAACATGTTATCCAAAATTGATTGTGTAGAATATATACTGTTTTCTTCATAAATATTGACTGCACATATAACTAATACATAATGTTTGGAAGTGTGATAATAGACTTAATTTTTGAATTATTTTCCAACAATCACTAGCACGATATATATTCCGGTTCTAGATGATATGGTACTTAAAATTGCCAACTCCATTTGTCGTAGTACGTTTTATAGATTCACTTGTAGTCTCGCGGGACGTAGCACGCATATTGCGCTCATTTCATTATGTACATACGATTACAACGATAGAGGGACGTCAGTGTGTGTACAGATGTCCACACGACCGTACAATACAGCGGTGACAGATTTAACTACCTATTTTATAATAATTGCTAATATCACACATCCCGCGATATACGAATAGAATTAATATTTAAGTATTTCAAAAACATGCATAAGTATCTTAACCTTAACCTTTGAAGCGATGATGGTTTAGTTGATAGCGTGTTCGGAAACAGCGTGAAAGGACGTAGGTTCGAATCCTTGCAACTGAGTCGGAGTTTTCGGTGAAGGAAAACATCGTGATGAAACCATAGTATGTATGGTGGTAGAGCTTTTTCTAAGTCCGCCTGGCTAGTAATCACCTTCAAATTGAAAATCTGTTGCCAAGCAGGTGTTGACGTGTTCCGGCAGCTGCACTTGAGAGCCAGTCAGATGAGGTTTTGGTCAAACACTAACCTACACCATTCACGCTAACGCTATACAATTCTACTATAATTCAACTACTGTTTAAAACAAATAGTAATAACAGTGAATAATAAAATAACAAAAGAATTGCGGAGCCATAAGCACGTGTAGTATATCTTATTGTAACATGTTATCAACAGTATAGGTACTATAAATAAATCAGATTTTTGTTTCATTTCTATTTTCTTTTTATAAAGTGCAACAAACAGATGTACTCAGACATACATTTAAGTAATAATACAAAAAAAGTATGTGTGTGCTTATAACCACACGAAAGAAATGCAACAAAACGGCAACGTCACGCGATATTCCCAGGCGGTCACCCATCCAAGTACTGACCTTTTTTTTTATTAACATGGGCAAATCCATTGTTTTTTTTTTATTATAGGGGGCAAACGAACAGGTGGGTCACCTGATGGTAAGTGATCACCGCCGTCCATAGACACTAGCGACACCAGGGGAGTCGCAAGTGCGTTGCCGGCATTTTAAATATGTGGGCCTCCGGCGCTCTCACTGACCGAACGAAACGCAACAGTTCAAGCACTGTTACTTCACGTCGGATATCTGTGAGAGGGTGGTACTACCATGGGCGAGCCGACCGATTCATGCTGAAACCAGTAATAGCTTCAGCGTAGCTCTACCACCTACAAAAGGACACACCATCCTCCCGGAGAGGAGAGTGCGTAGTGTGAGACTCTTACTCACTAAAACCCCACGGTGTACCGACCGCCGCTTGGTTTAGGCGGCATGGGATCGTGCAGTGCTATCACCATGCCGCCCCAGCGGCCAGCCCAGCAAAAAGTGTGCGTCGGTCGTCGTCCTTATAAAAGGAGCAAGCTGGGTACACATCAGCCACCCCCTTCTCTTCAACCGAACTTGTACCTGAACCCCAGGTTCGGTTACGAAGGTTGTAAGAGACGGACAAAACGCCGCCTCCTCCTACCGACTCTGCTTTGGCGGAGAGAGTCGCTCAGAGGATCCTTCTCGGTCCAAGTACTGACCGCGCCCGACCTTGCTTAACTTCGACGATCGGACGAAAACCAGTGTTTCCAACAATTTAGTCCTCGACATAGTGTTTACCTAAAAAATGAAAAAGGTATTTTCTTATGCAAAACAAAAAGTTTCTTGTAAAGTTAAACTTTACACTTTTTATATAAAACCATTAATATCTGACTACCCCTTTTAAATACGCGTAGATAGCGAAATCCCAAACAATATTTGCTAGTACGACGCTGGCGTACTTATGATAAGGGCACGATGAATTATTTACAGCGTTCGGTATCAAAGGGGCGCGGGTTCGTTACCCGGCTCACTGGCCCATAATAACTTCAGGGAATTCGCGACGCACACCTACCGACACCAGTTTGTGAAGTCCGTGCGATATAACTGAGTGCGAGCTTTGATTTTTCTTTTGTCAGATTAATATTTTTCAATGCACCTTACGATATTGATCTGGGAACGTTATACATGGCAAATAAAGTTGATACAGTTTGCAAGCAAATATGTTGAATAATTTTGGAAAATGACGCACCGATGCGAGCTATCAATGAGTTTTTACCATTCTTATGTAATAAAAAAACGTAATGCCACATCATAAAATGGCGTCAATGGCTTTCAAATAGATTTTATTGACGATGTTCTGGTGTTTTTTGCTAAATCCTATATTCTTAATTTTTTTTATATTGGTCACGAGGTTTCTGGGTTTGACCAACAGTATCAGGTGATGTTTAATGACAACGTAGCTCATGATCTTAGGAACCCACTAAGGTCAAAGAAAACGAGCTCTCAAAAGTAATTGCCGAAACTAAAATAGGCGCTTAACGATAGATTTTCAACTGGAAGTTTTTATTAACCAGACGAACATTAATATAAAAAAAAACCTTACCAGAACAGTTTCCGGTTTTGTCACGATGTTTTTCTTCAGGGAAAGCTTAATTTTGTTGTAGATATTCGGGCCTACGTCCATCGACGCGGTGTTCGAACATATTACCGCTGGGCCATCACTGCTGTTCCATTAGTTAACACATTTTTTCCTTATATTTTCTAACGGCATACTACACTTAATCTATTTCATTCGAGATCAATGAAGACGTTACTTTGCGGAGATCCATAATAAGTCATTGATTGTACGTTACTTTGCACTTCCGCCTGTATATGATTGGCCGTTGTCACGTCCTCACTTCAATGAAAATGCCCGCGAGATGTGACAGCGGCCAATTAATTCCAGACGGAAGTGCAAAGTAACATCCAATCAATTCAAGTACTTAGGTAACGTAATCGTTTTTAGTGTATGAGTTTTAAGTTGTGAAATTATGTCGCTACATCTATCAGTTTTTGCTTACGTACGACACATGTGCCGATTACAGAACTCTGCTCACCTACTATTTATTCGCAACGCTTCATCGTAAATCACTTCTATTATGTAATGGACATCCTGCACGTACCTATAAGTAAGTGTACGTTCGATTTTTTTATGCCTACAACTTCGTTCTTCAGGCAATGATTTTTTTATTAAATGGGAACTAGATATTATATTTGAATTAGTTGAGGCCCGTCTTATATTGTCATTAATTGTAATTTTGCCATTACCGCTTAATTCCTATAACCATTTTGCCGATTTTGGGTTATCATTACTTCTTAGCCCCTGTGGAAAAGTGTAGTGACATGTATTTTAGATAATACAAAGAAAAATCCTCTATCTCTCTTTTCTAAAAGTGTCGTCAAAATCGGTTCACTCTTCAGAGAGATAATCCCGGATAAAAAAATTCTTATGTAAAATTATCTTACTAATAAGCCTTTTTTGCGTGGATACTAAATTAACTAAATTCTTAAACCTTGACTACAATCAAATATACAGATTCTTACAACCTACGGTCAAATTTTAACCAACTAAACAATTCAAGTTGGACTCAGAGCGCGAATGGTATAAATACACGGCGATACAATTATTCTAGTTAAATCAAAAACTTAGATTTACTTATCAAAAATATCATCGGTATTCAAAGTGTCAAGCTGGCTCCATCAGTCTTAATAAAGTATTGTGGAGAAAACCACAGGTTTTCCTGAACAAGCGTGATTATCAAGGCTGGTCATGCGTGCGTCGGCGGCAGGCGGCCCCGTCGCGTGCACGCCACTCATTGAAGCCTTTGCTTAAAGTACGGGCGCCATAAAAATATTTGTATGTTTATTCAAATTATTAAACAATTGCTATAATCTATTGATTTTTATTCATATAATATACTCGTATGACGTATATAACCTTATGAAAAACGTTCGTCACCGATTTAATTACAGTACCTACAGTGAAATTTAGCAAACCTAAGATTTTTTCCACAAAAAAAATCACTACAACTCGGCACTAAGTGTCGCTAGGCTGTACATATTTTATTATTATTAAGTTTATATTGTAATTTTACGTGGACGAAGACGCAGGCGCTTGTTACTATAAAAATAAAACAGGTATTGTGGTAACTTTAACATGGCTAAATGTTATGTTGTATTTAATAATTACACGCAACAAAAATGTCCATATTAAATCGCTTAAAATAAATTAATTGATATATAAATAAATTTGTCAAAAATAATTATTTATTTATTATTTATTTCAAAGCAAATCAAGCGCTGTTAATACACAATTCAAAATACAATATACAAGTTAGAGCTAATTAGAGATATTCACTAATAGACAATTAAGTACTTATAAGAAGATATTAAGTGCTACATGAATAATAATAATAAAGCACAGTGAAGAGTTACATATTAGGCAATCGTCTAAAAAAATGATTTTACGATGGTTTGTCTTGCGACATTCACTGGAGTATTAAAAAAATCTAATAATCATCGCTTTATAAGGACCTTAGAAGGATATTATAACATCTCCCTGCATTCCGAATAAAATAATGTATACCGAATTGTAAAGTAAACTATACCTTACCAGAAGTATTCTGTACTTACAATAAAAGGAAATCTGGCCCAAAAGAAACGCATAATAAAAACATTCAATCATAATTCAAATATAATACCGCCGCCCTTAGTGATCGGAGCTATAAATTGCAGATTTGTGAAAGCAAATCATAAACATGTTTCGAATACACGAAATTTTTATCGAATATTGATTTTAGCCGTATGCATTATTAGTTGTATGCTGTATTTTACCAGCTAATGTACGACGAAAAGATTTAGTTTTTTGACGATTCTTCTCGCTGAATGGGTTAATTTCCGAACCGGTGCTAGATTTTATGTCCAGGAACGCCTTCTCAGGGCTTAAATTGAATAAATTATTTTAGATTTTGAGCTAGGCGTTTTTTGAGTACTTCATCGCGTATGTACTAGACCTACTTAGCAGTTTGCCAATCGCATATGCTTTCCCTGGATTAACTATTAGTCATGGTGTATTGGTGATTTTAATTTACTTAAGTTTGCATTTAACCCGCGAAGAATAAGAAGAGAAGACCCACATATTTAAAAGGCCGGCAACGCACTTGCGACTCCCCTGGTGTTGCTAGTGTCTATGGACGGCGGTGATCACTTACCATCATGTGACTCACCTGTTCGATTGCCCCCTATAATATAAAAAAAAAACTAAATGTGTGTTGTAAAAGTGAATTGTATTTTTTTTCTAACCGTACCCAGTTGCTTCAGGACAGCACACAAGGCAGCTGCCAGACGCACGTCACCCGTCAGTGAGACGAGCGAATCAGTGGTTAGCGGTATCGCGTGAGGAAGAATCGGGTTCGATGCCGATCGATATCTACGCTTGCACATCCTACATATAATTTTACATTTATTCTATAGCAAACTCAACCATTTTTTGAATTATCTACTGAATATATTTCACTATATTTATGTCGAACAAATATGAGCTATGACCTTAACAATTAAATTGTGTTAACTGTGACAAACCCGTCGTCCTATATTTCCGACTCAGTAAAACCAGTAAGTTTTTTGGCTAATAGTGTTAGGTTTTATAACAAAGCATATTACCGATTTGCCAGACTGTACATTTAAGCGCCATGCCAAGCGGGTTTTGGTGTTAAAATGTTATTATACCGTGGATCAACGTGTGAACGATGGTGATGTCTGGAATTTACTCCTCTCTGTGCATCCACTAAAAACGATTGTAACGTGTAATGTATTTTAAATATACATCTATATATGTTAAAAAGATAAACCCAATTGAGTTTTTTGCCGGTTCTACTACATGACTGGGTTGTTGTCCGAACCGGTGGTAATTCTGACGTTCATAAGCGCCTTCTTAGGGCCTAAATTGAATAAAGTATTTTTTTTATTTTCATTGCTTTATAATGAAAGAAAATTACGTTGTTGTTGTTCGGTTGAGTAGTTAAGGTATATAAGGGTAACTAACAGACAGACACGCATTTATGTATTAGTTAGAATTGTAGTTGGTCAGTGGATACCTACATTCGGTTGTCAAATCGCTTTACCATCTGGCAACATTTCAACAAGTTGTATCGTCCATTGATCACCGCTCGACAGGTCAGCAGGAATAGATGGGGTCGTGTCGAGGGCAACTAATAGTTATTTTATTGAAGCTTAGTTTGGTTAATGTTTATTTAGTCTCGATTTTCTGTAATCTTATGTACATACACATATATATGAGAAAATTTGTGAAAATGAAATGGACATATTGTTGAGTAATTTATTTATAAATTTTTGTTCTCTGTAAGTAATGTAATTCAAATATAAGTACCATAGGTGTATATATTATAATCAAATAAATAATTAATAAACAAAAAATAATTGAAACAGTTGCGGTGGTAATTGAAAGGAAATTTAGTAATAAATTATATTTAGAAAATTATTATGAATGAATAAGAAAAAAGCTCTCTATTTTTGTAAAAAAAAAATCATTTGTTTGCACTCTATGTTTCAACTTCATCATCTTGCCCTTATCCCACCTAAATAGGGTAGACACAACGTGTTTTCCTTTTCCAGTCTTCCTTGTCAGATGTCATCTCAGTATTCGTACTTTTTATATACATATTATTTTTCCCACAATCAATCCACACCCTTTTCGGTCTTCCTCTACTCCTTTATCCGTCAAATTTCAAACCCAAAACTTTTTTTGTCACATGACTTTCATCTCTTATCATAATATGCCCGTACCATGGTAACCTATTACTCCTCAACTTTTTTGTCACTGGTGCTATTTTCGAACTTCCTCTGATGTTTCAACTTATTATCCATTAGAACTTAGAATGTTCTAAGGTAGATTAGTATCATTAACCATTATAAATCTAATTAATATAAAAATAATAATATCAAGGGCTCGGATTTCGACAGTCTAGAGACAACATTTCAAGATCGTTTAAAGAAATAAAAATCGGATTTTCTGGTACACTCTACTATATATTGTAACAAAATTATGTCTATTCGAAATATATTCTTCCTTTTCCATTAAATAAAATACAATTAAAAATGGAGCACAGTGTATTTTATTGCTATAGTATGGTAAAAAAAGTAACAGAAAATTATTAGGCCGTTGAATGTTCATGCCTCGAAGGAGAATTCGCACTTAAACCCCGCCCGGGCTCATTTGCAATTTGGAGTCACAGCCACCACTCGTCGAAAAAAAAGCATATATATAGTGTTTGACAAATCCCACAAGAAGTACTCTTGTCATCTCTTTCACTCTCGAACGGTTTATCGTTTGTATTTCAGTCGCACGTACACATCGTTTTTGATTTTCTCGTAGATGCTCCTCCCGCTGCGGCATACGTACCTTTATTTTCCATTTCTTAGGGGTGCGAGCGTAGAAAATTATTTTCAAAGCTTTGAGCTCGAGGCGAGGATAAAAATAGAACAATTTTAAAAGAAATTGAATTTTCAATGTTCTTCAACGCCTCTCAATTTTTATAAAAAGGAGAAAATATACATAGACTTTAATAGATTATTTAACTAATCGGTTACAGTTTAGCCTCGTATTAAGTCCTTATGCTAAAGAGATGATAGAACTTACTATCGACAGCAACAATGGCATGGTTTAGAAATATGGAGATTAAGTGTGAAACCTCAGTATAACTATCAAATTACACAAGAATGTTATTTTTTGCGTTTTATGAGATATACAAAATTATAATAATTATAATATTAGTCAGTTTATCTTCACTTCAGAATTCGGAAAATTTGTACACTTTCACAATTGTAAGGCCTCTGAAGTATAGTTTAATTACATATAAATCGTTAAAAATCGATAACTACGGACCTCATTTTTACTAAATATATATTTTTTTTTCATGCGATTGGAAGCAAACGAACAGACGGGTTACCTGATGGTAAGCAATCACCGCCGCGCATGGACACCCGCAACACCAGAGGCATCTCAGATGCGTTGCCGGCTTTTGAGGAAGGAGTAAGCTCGTTTCTTGAAGGTCTGTGGGTTGTATTGGTCCAGAAACGCTGCCGCTGGGAATTCATTCCTGAGGGCCGACGTACGTGGGAAGAACGCACGTGAGAACCGCATAGTAAACGATTTCCAACCATCGAGATGACATTGATAGAATTTCATTTTATCAGTCCGAACAGCTCTTCGGAACACTCCGTGGTAGATCTTGTAAAAGACGCAAAGTGACGCAACATCCCCACGAAGCTCCAAAGTGTCGTGCCCTAAGGAAAGCACCCGGTCGTCAACGATTCGAGCCTCTCTCCGTTGGATTCGGTCAAAAGGAAGTAGATGGCATTGCCAATTGGAGCGATCCGGCCCAGAGATAATAAAAGCTATTACATAAAACATTATAAATAACAGCTATTCCAATATTATCTATATACGTAAAATGATAGGGGTCTGCAGTTGTACGCTTATCACTCAAAAACTACTTAATCAATAGACTTCGAACAAATCTGTTTAGTTTTACTTACAAGACACTTCGTCCTTATTAAATAAATATCTTTAGATAATACGATTTTATAAGCACTACCTGCGCGTTCGGCAACGTATATTGTGGTTCTTGTTTCTTTCCTCTGTACATAAAATATATTTAAATAATATGCGACGCAAACGAAGTTGCGGGCATCAGCTACTTTGAAATTAAAATGGTGACTGCTTAAGGACAATAGCGATCGTCACAATATAAATTCAACAGGGGCATCCGTCGTGTATTTGCCAGCCGACCGCGACTAAATGTCCTAGTTCAGTGATCAGCAAACTCGTCATTCATGAGCCAAATATAAACACTACAAAATTCCAAGTTAATTCAAAGAGCCGTTTTTAATATGTTTTGCTTTAGTAGAGACATTTTATGAAATTAGGATAACAATTACACTCTCGAGCTTGCTAGGGCTAGTCACTTCCTAAAAATATGCTGAAAAACAAAATCTGTAGACTTACAATTCAAAAACAACTCGTATCTAATTAATATTCCGTGTCTGCCCTTAACATTTTGTGGAAGAGCCGCAGGTAAGGAGTGAGCGAACCAAGGTTTTCCGACAACTACCCTAGTCAGTTAGTTAAAAAAAAATAAGCACGTCTCGAAACATGTCGATCTAAGAATCGTGTGGGAGTTTCCTAAAAGTAAATCGATGTCACCTTTAATTTTGTAAAGTTATCTTTTAAAATTTATCAAAAGAATGACAGACTGACGTCAATGGACGTCAGACTACTGGAGTTAGAAACATGAAAATTTGAATGCTGGTTCCTTTTACACTGTATGTGAACTTTGGGAAGGCTTTTCGGAAATTTTACGCCTATAGTGGTAAAAAAACGGGATAAAAATTTGTACGATAATCTGTAATTTTCCCGTTGGTTATTATTTTATATATAAAAAAATTAAAGTCGAAAAATAATTACTGAATAGAAAATGCGCGCGGAGTCGACGGAAACTACTAGCATACTATATCAAATCAAATCAAAAATACTTTATTCAATTTAGTCCCTAAGAAGGCGCTTATGAACACATCCAAATTACCACCGATTCGGAAAACAACCCAGTAATCGAGAAGGACCGGCAAGAAACTCGATCGGGTTTATCTTTCTAACATATATATATTTCAAATACGTTACAATCGTTTTGAGTCGAGGCACAGGGACAATTGCAGACATCACCATCGTTCACATGTTGATCCACTCTATAATAACCTTTTAACACGAATGGCATAGCGCTTACGCTTACATAAACGGAAGGATCAGGGTAAAATAAAAACATACGTTATTGTAAATATTTTATTTGAAATACTATGGGCTTATGGTAACCAATGATACGATTACACCTTAACAGGTCAATTTTACATAATATCTGTTCAATTTCGGCTGTCTCGGGCCAGTAATATCACCTCGCTGCCGACAATAAAAGCGCCTCACACGAGCGCACTTATAAAAACAGTTTAAAACTCGTATAAGGCCGCTTATAAATCTAAACGTCTAACATATATTTTACAGTATTATTTATTTACTATTCAGCAATTTTGCCTAAATACGATTCATCTATATAACAATAATGTAGAATATTTACAAATTCTTCGGGCGTTTTATTTTTAACGAATAATATTTTATTTCTGGGACACACATGTTTCACGTATTTTTATATAGATATAAAAAAATCTTTTAGTTACAGTTACATCGTTATCACTAGTTTCTTGCCAAATATTCTACATTTTGAATTAAAGACACGAGTGGATGAAGGATATGTAACATTTTTTTTTTCATTGTATAACCTAAACACAATCTTATGTTCATATACGTATTGTTTTTATAAGGTTAGTGAAAATAAGCTTAGAAATGAAAATAACCAAACTACCCATAATATACATGTAGTAAAAATAACGATTTACCCAAACTTTTGGGCGTATTTCTGTAAAATTACAAATTTTTTGGCACATCACCTCCATCCACTCATGTCTTCAATTACGTCATAATCGACTAAGCAATTAATGACGCTTTTTATTATTACCTGTTTCAATTGTTTTCGTTATCCCTAATTATCTAAATACACGGAGGCACACGATCCTTAGAAACTACCTCAATGTATATTCAAACAACTTTACCAAGTAAAACTTTAATTTTTTTTTACGCCTAAAACTTAACTATACACGTCGCAACGAGATTTATTCACTTGTCAAATATTATCCTTATGCATCTGTCTGTTGATTGAAACTCGACATATATTTGTAACCGCAGAGCAATAGCATGTGTGATATAATGTATACCAACAGGTGACCCGTTTAATGTCAAGATAAACTAGCTATAAGCATGGAATCTGATATTTTTTTCTGTAATCCAAAACTTGTATGTTATTTTTATGTATTTTTTAAAGTTATAAATTTTGGATTAGTACAAAGAATTCCCGAAACCTTGGTGTCTTGAAATTTTTATCTAAGATCGACCGACATACATTTTGCTGTAGTAATTGAGTCCATGTTGTTTCTCATACCTGTTGCGTAGCGAAGTAGTTTACTTGGATTCAGCATCAGAGAATGATTTCTACAAAACCTCAGCTAACCTTAGGCTGAAACTCCCAAACATATTTCGGAGTTATCGAATGTCGGACGCGCGCGACGCAACGCAAGTTGTGTTCATTTAAAATTTTATTATACCCTCTATCTTCACTGCTAATGATAAATTATTCCTTAAAATTTAATTATCGCTCAATGATGCCGTAATGGTATATGACCAACATTAAATAATAGTTAAAAAAAAAAAATTATAATCATTGTAAGTCAGTCGCCGCGTGACGCTTTACGCAGCGTTGAGTCTCGATCAACAGTCGGAAGCTTTAGTAATGATATAAAAAAAAAACCATTTTTCACTACATTAATATTTGACAAGGGAATTCAATTATTCTATCTTAGTCTAAAACTATAGGCGGTCGCCGACTTCGCCTACTATGACCAGAGTCGGATTGCTTACGAACTAAAATTACTAATATAGTTTAATAATGAAAATAATTAAGTAATTATATGCGAGATAAATTTGAATTTATTCCGATATAATCTCGTCAAGGATAATTAAAGCGGGAAAAAAACTATAATTTGCAAATCAAAACGAATACTTTATTTGTATATATATATATGTGTGTGCGTGTGTATTGTTCTTTGTATTTAGCTAACTTATATCTAACGTAAGCAGTGATTTACGTATACGATGTGTTTATTTCAACAAAATAACAATTCTATAGGCATTATTTACTATTGCTTAAACTATGAGATTTTTGTGTCAAAAAAATCCAAACTAAATGAAATCGGTTATATTCCTATATATACTATATTTGTATCGCAAACATTTTTGCGTATGCAGAGAATGAAAGTGTTTGAAACGTAAAGAAATAACACAAAAAAAAAACACGTGAACCGTCGTCTCACAATAACCAAAATCATGTGATAGGGTTATTATTAAAAATTTGCATTATCATGTCAAGAACAAAAATTAAAACAAATACGTTCCTAGTGAAACGATTCGTGCGCCATCTCTATTGTAAAATGCTTGTACCGATTTAGAAAAAATCGCAGACACGGACAAAACTTGTCCAAAGACAAAGTGTCAAAGCAAACAAAAGAATATACTTAAAAAGACTTATTTACATATATATAACTTTATATATATATCCAGTGCGACATCAAAAAATATAATAACTATTAGCCTATTAGCCATTATAGGTCCTCCGAAAACTTACCTTACCAAGTCAAACAATAATACTTTAGATACGAACTAAATACAAGTATAAACTAAAAAGCGACTAGATCTAAAAATAGGACAACCTAAGCGCCAATTTTGAAAATTGTCATGAATTATAAAGACAACTTTTTCCTTTCATTATCATAAATAAATCGTTATATACAAGTATTGCGGTAGTTATTTAAATAGTAAATTCTAAGCATTCTCCATCTTTCCCATCGGTCCTTAGAGAAAACGACAATAGGATGGAACAATATCTGATGCTCCACGGTTTCCTTCTTTGGCTGAAAAGTCTGTTAACCAGTTCGATTTTAGTTATGAGATAAACTAAATGTACCATACATTGTGCCCTTGCTTGCTAAATTTCATAACTACATTTCCCTCGACAATTAAATTATTAGTGGAAATTGAGTATACTTCAATTATGTAAAACGGAACTATAAGTGTTCAAAATGATACAGACTTTATTACAGATAATAAAATACCCAAAATTTAAAAATCGAAATCCATTTTATCGATTTCTGTAAAATTGTAATTCTGTAGTTTATGAGGTTTACTCAATAAAGGGACAGCATGTCTTTATTCGTAACAATTTAGAACTATGTATGTATGTATACATATTATATATATATATATATATATATTCTATGATAAATTTTGATTGCTTCAGAGATAAACAAGTTAGAGTGTCATATATTACTTCTGAATACTAAATAATTGTAACTCGAATGAATAGAACTGGATAAATTTAAAGAAAATAAAGGAATTATATATATATTTTTTTTTCTAATTTTCAATCATTATGGGAGCCTATACATTAATTGATGTATTGATAAAAGGAAAACAACGAAATTAAGACCAGTTATAACACTTGCATTGCGAATATTGATCTATTGAAAAACTTGATTTATTATATATTTTTGAAATATTATGATACGAGTTACAATTTGTCTTTTTTATGTGCCTAGACAAAAATCAATAGCGACAGAGACTTAATGAAGTCCGATTCGTTTCGAATGAGTAAAACATTACAAGTTTCACTATATTCTGTTATCTTTAACCCCGTAGAATAAAATGACATATTTATGTTAGTCTTAAAAAAATAATGTTGCCACAATAATACGTCTAGTGTTGCCAAGCTGTTTTTATTTCACTAACTGATAATTTGAATAGCCAAATTTTAAATAGTTAATGGGTTTTTTTCTATACGTTATAGATTTAATACTTGACGACAATCTCATCTGACGTTTAATGATGATGGGCCTAAGACTGAACAGGCTAAACTTAGAGGCAGACTGGGTGTCAAGTGTTGCTGTCGGAACACACCAACAGGTGCTTAGCGACAGACTTTCAACTTGAGGATGGTGACTAGCCACAAAGGCTTAGAAAATGGTCCACCATCATGCTATGGTAACATCATAATGTTTTCCTTCACCGAAAACCCTGATTCAGTCGCAAGGATTCAAACCTACGTCGTCCGATTCTCTCGACTAAGCAATCATCCCTTCATTATATGTTGTATTAATTCACATGTTCCAAAAATTGTTAATTTAGTTACTACCATTTAATTTAAAAACGAATTACCGAAAACAAACGGTATAAGCAAAACTACCATTGAGAATTGTGATTTTTAGGCATAGATTACGATGGGACTGGAATGTGTAGAATGTTGAAACTACCTAATATAATTATATATAAAAAAAATGTAAGTTTGTTTACCCTATTCAGTCATCATTTTCTAAAAATTTCGACGTTATGTCAAAAAAAAATAAAAGTTATTAACAGAAATGATATCTCGTACGATTTTACAATTCATTCCGATTGGTGGACACACGGCACTATTTTTAAAATCGAATTAACTTCACACGGAAATGTCATTTTACTGTACGGATTAAAAAAAAAAACGAATATAATTAAACCCCATTTTATAAAACAGTGTCTCATCTCTTAAGCGTTAATAATAGAATATAATACCAATGCAACAGCATGCAATAAAATTAATATATACAACTTCTCATATATTTTATTTGATTGTGCATTAAAAATGTGCTCTATCATTATATATGTTGGCACTATCCCTCTGTAACAAATTGAACATAAAGAAACAATAAATTTCAACAAAAAAAAAAAAAAACTTTATTCTAGTCAAGATGTGTTCCTAATTTCTTTTTTCTTTACTAAAATCGTATCACTTTAGTAACAGTACAAATTTATAGTTCTAGTCTTTGAAAATAATATCCATACATGTGTGTACATGTGTTGGTATCGTAGAAGAGCGAGCTTTGATATGTTGTAGACCATTGAGTAATTTTTTTTACTCCCAACAACAGTAATCACATTCACTAGTCATACAGAAAGCAAATGTCACTAAAAACATATACCTAGGTATAATTTTAATACATAAGATAAATTAAATACATATACTATATACTTATAAGGTCCTTATATGTGTGTCTTTATAAGATATACACTAACACATGTAACATACTCGTACTTCTCATGAAATATTGACAAAGAGCAGCGATGTTGCTAAAACAGATGTGACATGCCTTCCACTACTCTCAAAACCTATATTAAAACAACTTTTAAGCGTAAAATATTCTAATAGTAAACAATTTTTATAACCTTTCCTTTTACTTTATTGAAAATTTTTATAGAAAGTTTCTTTTGCTATAAAGACACTCAGAAAAGTATAACAGTGAAACAGTACCTTAACTTAATTAGCTGAGAAATACAAAGGCGATTTTATACAAAAAAAATTGCGGGTAATTTGATTAATATTTTTTGCGGGTAAAATTATAAAGAAAAAACATACATACAAACGTAAACAACTGATGATGAACACCACTCTCCTATGCCACCAACACAATGATCACAAATCACTACACAAACACTATCAACGGACAGTCTATTTTGACTCTTCAGGCACGTCCTGAGTGTCTTTCTCCTCAGGAGCTGACTCCTCGGATCAGGTTTTCCGCAGCTCGACAAGTTTAACGTCCTTAACGTGGAGATTGTGCTTTGACTTGGCCGCGAACTTTATCACCGCCTGCGTCGACACCAGAGGCACATGTCGGAGGTCCAACCTAAAATTAAAAACGACATGTAAATATATTCGATACATATCGATGTTTTAGTACTCGTCGATTATTGTAAAGCGAATGAAATATTTGATTTATCGATATATTTCCAATTTATATAGTCAATGAATTCATTGAATTAATTCCTAATAATTTATACACGCATAAGTATGGATTTTTTAAGACTATGCTCAATAACACAAACACAAATGTTACTATTAGATATTTTGAAGTATCAAACGTAAGTCCATTAAAATGACTAAATATACGAAATCAGGACATATTCTTTGGTAAGCGCAGTTTGAATCTGCTGATATGAGACATATATTCCAGTTACTATATCACAAGCAAAAAAACAAGTATTATAAATATATTAAAAAAAAAAAAACAAAAAAATATCTGAAGTACTAAAAACAGCCGATATAGTGTTACCTAATAATATAAATGCGAAACTGAGTTTTTTTGTTTTCACGATATCGTACATTGTAAATTTCATGATTTGGTAAGAAAGAAAGTTCTTAAAAATGGTAACATAATTTAAAAATACATTTTACATCACAATTATAATTTTACAATACATCACTTATTTTTCAAGATTTTGTAATGAATCCGGTATATTTTAAGCTTATGCCGCCAACAGTCTGTTGACCTGTGCCTCATGATTTCTACATTGGTTTGTATGAAACTTAAACCCTTATGGTTTTGGACAGTCCAAGGGTTAAAAAATAATGAATTAGTATCGAATTTGAAACAATCGTCGCGCGCACTAGTAATAATTAAAGTGTTGGAGGGAATAAATAAGAGACCTGAGCAAATTGGGGCAGCGCGCGAGGTGGTCGAGTGCGGCCTCCGTGAGCAGCCGGCAGCCCGCCAGCGACAGCCGCTGCAGCGGGTGGTGCGCCAGCTGCGCCGCGCCCGCGTCCGTTATGCGCGCGCACGACGACGCGTCCAGCTCGTTCAGCTTCGGCAGCGCCTGTTCACCGCAACACAAACACACAATCTTTTATATTCACTACTACCTGCCCACCCTGTCTTCGCATTCATCTCCTAACGAAGAAAATAATACCATATTTTTCCAGTACTGTACGACCGTGTTATGAAATAAAATGGCAAATAAACAAATCAACGTCAGTTTGTCTCTATTTTTGAATATCTACCACCTATTGTCTTCCTTTCCATTGACTTACTCAGTTTTTTTATGTTGAGATTTTTTTCTCCGCCCCTGCTTCGCATTGGTGTCCTAACGATGAAAATTATACTACTAAGTCTTCCCAGTACCGTACAATCAAGTAATAAAATAAAATGGCAAGTAACTCAACGTCCATATTTTTGAGGATCTACCTACTGTCTCACTTCCCATAAATACTTGATAATAAGTTACGATAACATTTTATAAACTCGCTAATATTTTTATGATCACTACTCTTACGTACTTCCTAATAATTTATGATCACTATTTTTTTACAAAAGTACTAATCTTCTCTGATCACTGCATATTATAAAGTTGTTAAAACTGTTATATTGACTATGCCATAGATAATTTATATCCATAGAAACTAAATACGTATCATCCCTATTCTATAGAAACACGGTAAAACTATTACAGTCTCTATTTTATGCTAATTTACTAAAACAAATCCAGGAAATAACAAATCCTATAGTAATTTCTAAGTGATGTTAACTTTTAAAAATAACCATTGACATTTTCAATTATTATATAACTTTCCAGTTACTATTAAATTCGCAATCTATATCCTAGAGTCTACATCTAAGTAAGGGTAATCACCGGGAATCAAACATAGCAAGGTGATAGGCCCAGCTACCACCCTCAAGTAGAAAACCTAGCGCCAAATATTTTTTCGTGTATTCCGGCAGCTGCACTTGAGAGTCGGTCCTCTTCTAGGTTTAGTGTGTTTACAAATTTAGACTAAATCGTAATTTTACATCAGATGAGATTGTGACCAAACGCTAAAAGATATATATAATTACCTGTACGACATATCTCATAGCGACGTCTGTGATATCGGTGCCGGGTAACCGTAGTACTGTTAGAGCGGCGAGACGCGAGGGCTCCGCCCCCGTGCGCGCGCCTCCGCCCGGACGGGAGTTCTCCGGCGGCGCGAGGATACCGCGCAGCTTAGCGTCGTCCAAACACCGCGCGAACGACAGATCCAGCGCAGTCAGCGGAGGGCACGTCGACGAGCGCAGCGCTAAAGCCGCTTCAGCCGGCGAACCCGCTAGCGATAGCGACCGTAGCGCTGGTAGCCGTGCGAGAAGCCTGCAAAATATACTATATCGTTCAACTGATTCATATAAAACTTGGCATGAATAGACGTTTGATAACAGAACATATTACCTATTTTGTTATAATTCGCAATCATAGAAAACGTTTATAATATGTTAGCTTATTTTTTTTTCTATCTATTCCCGCTACATAATGTGGCTTCTCTTTGATTCCATATATTGTCCTTTCCTATATTTCAGTACTGTCCTGTCGCTCTTATCTGTGGTTGTCTTGGTATCTGCACGTCATAACGAACAGTCTACACGCACCCCGGACGTCGCGAGAACGTTACAATCGCATTAATATTGTGCGACAGCTATAACCGCATTAGGTACCGAAGACCGCTTAATAATTCTTGCTGAAGGCGTTCCGCAACACCAAAAACAAAAGTACAGAACTAAAGTCAGTGTTCCATCCGTATTTTAATCCGCAGTTGACGTGCTCGGTGATATTATTTCGACGCCGCATTAACACTATCTTAACATGAAGATGTTATTGCTGTAGTGTAATTGATGGTGCCATGCAAAATCGCGATTACAGAGAGATCTACAATACACCAGCTGGTGGCTATATGTCGGCTGACCCCGAAACTCATTAACCAAAAAGACGATCACTGTGATGGATATATCACCTTATGCATGATGGGTAGCAATCCAATTGAATAAAGAACGCAATCTACCAAAAATCACGGTTTCAATGTAGAATTCCAAACGATATTAATCGTTAGGATGTGGAAACATGTTACTAAAAAGACGTTATCGTTATAAAATACGTGTGTTACCATGCGAGTTGTCGCCTCGCCAGGTGGCACCACTCGAGCCCGAGTGAGAGCGGCTGGCGGCGCGCGATGCCGGCGAGCTGCGCCGCGGACACGCGCACCTGCACGAACGACATACTGCGCCACAGGGACGGATCCATCTGCAAACAAACAGATAAACACATATTTATATATTACAGGTATTCAGTATTCGTTACATCTTCTTGGTTGGGTTTCCAATAATAATGTAGATTCACAACGTTAACCGATGCAAAAGGCAGTAGTACCGAACGAACGTCGACACAATAAGACACATCCCTATCGTGGCATATTGCAAAACGGTCGAACCGGTAATTTTTAAATTCATTACGCTCGTAGGTGTGTATGTTTGACCACCAACAACAAAAATAAAGTGGTTTTCGCCACAGTGTAATACAATTTACAATATTAAGTGCTGGTGACATCACGTCCACTGAACCACCACGGGAAGCTGAACGTACGTTCCAGAAGAACGGTGAATGGATTTACATTGTTGACTGTAGACAATTTGCAGGCGGCTTGGGGAACGTGAATACTGGGAGTGTAATCTTTTACAGTATAGATACTTTAAAAGACTCGTAGCCGATCAGTATCAATTGGTGTAATTCATCATCAACAGGTTTTAGTATTTGATCACAATCTAACCTGATATTAAAAACGATGCAGTAAAAGACGGTAAACACGCTAAATCTAGACTAGACACATACTAACTCTCAAGTGTAGTTGCAGAAACACACCCATAGTTACTTTTTGCCAGATTTTCAACTTATGGGTGGTAGCTGCTAGCCAGGTGAGCTTGAAAAATTCGTACTACAATGCTATGGATTCATCACTATGATTCCCTTCCTTAGGACCTATATATTCAAGTCTATTCTAGATAGAATAATATTTATTAATATTTTAATTTCATTAAAATTATTAATATTCAAATAGATATTTGACATCTAGAAAGTATACAGCTAAATATTTTTTTTTAAAGTGCCACATGTAGTTAGGCAAAATAAATAATATAATAGAAGTGTTACCACAATTTTGTGTGTACGTATGTATGTATTTGAGTGGGAATATAACCAATAATATTTTCTGTGAGACAATTATTCCACATTGTGTTTAGCATTTAGGTACAGTTTCAGTTACAGTTTACTATCGAAATTAACATTTGTCTAGAAACATGTTTCTAAGAGATCTATATAGGTTTGTCATAGTTGTAAGTGTTTTTTGGTGTTTAAAATAAATAGTATACTGACAGAGTACTCGGCCCAGGATTTGCAGACGAGAGCGCAGGTGGCGAGCTCGTGCGGAGTGAGCTTAGCGAACACGGCGAGCATGGCCTCGCGGTCCAACCATGACGTGGAGGTGGATACAGACGCGCTGCCGGTCGCGCCACTAGTCGTGCCCGCCGGGGCAGCCGGACGCACCGGGTACAGCGGCTTCTTCAGAGCCTGTAAAATCGATATCATAAAAGTTTCTCTTCCAATCCGAAATTAAATAAGGCCCATCCATAAAATACGTCACACAATTTTCATGACTTCAGGAATGGTTAGACTAATTATATTACTCTCTACGACTTATTATATCACTCAGATCTTGATACAGATGTTTACATGACAATCCTACACGTTTCTATTTATATACAAAAATTTATAATAACTAGGAGCCATCCATATATACAGTTAAAAACCCAGTGTTCAATATGTTTTTTTACATGTTTCGGGGTCCACATATGAAAAATGTAACCTATATTTTTTTATCTCTTGTTCATTCAAATGCACCTTAGGCGTTTAGACGATCCCGAGTTTTAAATGAAAGAATATTTTTAAACAATCTTTTATTGAATAATATGGCATTAATCACAATATTAGGTGAGATTACAGTTGGCGCGAAACTTTAAAAGCAAAAAAGTCCATAAAAGTTGATTGTACATGTAATTGTACACTGGGCTTCTAGTTGATTTTTTTTATTCAAACTTAGGCCTAATTGCTACGTCTTAGTTTGTATAATAAATTGTGCATTAGCTCTCATGAGGGTGGGTATTAGGTAATTTAGTAAGAAATATATAACAATATGTGGTAGGGAATTTATAAGTACCTTAGCCGAGTGGTGAGTGAGTTGTAACGCAAGATGTGCCCGCAGAGCCTGTTTCTTGGGTGCTTCATCTTCCTCACTGGTACGACGCTTCTTAACCGACGGCTCCCAAGAACCAGACTCGGATCCAGCAACACGCTCACCACCTTCCTCCTCCTCACGCTTTATCTCTGGAACAGTTATTATACATTTAACTAAGCGCCACCTACCGAGTGAATTGTGTGGAAAACCATTCCTGAATCCACTTCAACACACAAAAAAAATTTCGTCAAAATCTGTCCAGTCGTTTAGAAGAAATTCAGTCACATACACACATACAAAATAATTGTGTATATAAAGATTAGCCTTAACAATAACATATAAGAATAATTTATTTGTATACAATTTAATATCACGGTAAACTTACCATCTTCAGACTTTATGACGTGTGGGGCATTATCAGCTTTGACTTCATTATCCGAGCTGACTTCCGTCTTTATTGGCGCTGGTGGCGGCGGTGGAGGTAGCTTATTCTGTAATTTCGTAAATTCTTATATTTAAAAAAAAGGTAAAAAAAATGTATAGAACTTTTTTTTAATAAAAAAGTTTTACTGAACTTCCAATACTAACTTTTGCCAGCAGTTGTTTAAACATGATTGATGAAAGAACAAACAAACGTGTGTAATCTGTACATTAGTACATGAATTTTTAATATTATGTAAAAATCCGAATGTGCGATTTTTGGTTTGCTACTGAGTTTGTTTATTACGGTTTCACGCCTTAACTGCTCAACTGACCATCATTACATTTTCTATACAGGCAGGGTACAGCAAAAGGCATTTTCATGTACGTTTCATATACAAAAAAGTACTATTTCCGAGGGATAGACGACATTAAGGCGAACGAAACCGCGAGCAAAAGCTAGTATTATATATAGAATAATATAAAAGCCATAGTTTGCACCTGTAAATTATGATGTTGACTGACATCGGAGCTGATACTCATGCGCCTAATATCGGATGATTTCTGGCGTGCTCTGAAGTGTCGCGGCTGGAACGAAACCGTTTAAAAAAATATAATCTTAATATTCCATTGGCATTGTACAAGTTTTATTCTACTATAAATAAAACCGCCGTATATACCATAAAAGCCACGCTATCACATTTTCTACGATCCTCCCTATCAATATTACGTCACAAATGGCATGTACAAATATATACGTAAAGTACGTATACCAAAAAAAAATTGTGAAAAAATTGCCAAATTCTTTGATGAGTTGTCAACAACACGTCTCCTTAAACCACCCCTGTCCTCTCTCCCCCCACCCAACTTTCGCAATAAGCGACACCTCATCCCCCCATACGTGCGAACGTATTTTACGAACGACCCCATAGTGTAGTAATAATAATTGAAAACATTTCCGAGGTTTGACGACTCGTTTTAAGGAATTAAAAACTGATTGTTAGCCCGAATACATAATTAAATCAGAATCCAAAAAAATATTAGAAAGGTTTATTATACATTTAATAAACTCGATCATACTACTAAACCAATGCCGACTAATTGTGTGCGTACTAAGTAAAAAGTGTTGGTAAAACGCTCGAAATGCATTTATATTTAGTCACAATGTCTTTTTATAACCACATTTGACCTTTGAATGTTTGTTTTTATATATCGACAACGACAAAAAAAAACATGTTACGAAATTCACTTTTTTACATAAATCAACTTTGAATTATTTGTTCTCTAGATTCACTTTTTTACATAAATCAACTTTGAATTATTTGTTCTCTAGATTATTCTACCAAATAATGAAATATTGTAAGACAGATAAAAATATATTTCTTCTTCAATAACTTATCACAGTTTTGCATGAAAAATAGTCTCCTGTAAAATAGTGATTTTGCAGGTAACTGTTTTTTCTTCGTGGCCGTCAATATGTACAACAATCGAATTTTTGAGAACAAAAGTGAGGATAAAGGAGAAATTTGGTGTATTTAAGAAAAAAAAAAAACTTTATACAGTTCAGTGTTTGAACATAATCTCAGCTGATGTTAAATGACCATTCTTCATTAGCCTAAGATAGTAAACACGCTAAGCCTACAGGGGACAGGATCGTAAGTGCAGGCCACAAATTTTCAACTGGATGGTGGTAGCTAATCAATCGGATTTAGAAAAAGCCCTACCACCATGCGTCGTCCAAACACGCTAATCACTGATTCATCGTTGTTTCTAAATAATGTTTTTTACCTTGTAATCATGGTTAAGACCCATGGTGGTGCATGTAGGGCACTCCCAGGAGTTAGGCAGGTCTTCGTTAATTTGTCCGCCGGGAGGGACACACGCCGGGTGAACGATGCTATAGCAAACCGAACATTCGCGTAGAGATGATGGACCATTGCGACCTAAAAATATTAAATCAATAAAGGATACAACAACTTTCAATTTTTAACATGAACTATCTAGGGCTGACGGTATGTAAAATCAAAGGAACACACAAATCATAATAAAAGCCGCTAATAAATAAAATCGAAATGGCTATTTAAAATGTCAAACAAAAGGATTTTTTTTAATAATTGGATATTAAACTATGTACTATACTTATAACAATTTTTTTTTTTTTTTTAAATACACTGTCTGTTTTTCTGGCTTATTTTCAAAAGATTGGACTTTCACGGAATTTAGACTGGCAGATAGCGGATAGAGGAAAAAATTGGGTTCCGCACAAATAAGCTGAAGAAGCATTATTCAGTACCGCGCGCCCCACGCGCTCATTTACACTGATCAAAAATGTTTTGCTAAATTTAAAAACGATTCTCTGACTAATGTTATAAAGGGCGAAAATGAGTTTTTTATTGTTTTCGATTTTTATGTTGTTTGTTGTTTCATTTTTTGTGTTGTTTGGTGTGTTTGTCTTGCCTTAACTTCTCAACTGATCTTTATAAAATTTTGCATACACGTTATTACGGGTACTTCGGTTACCTTTCAACCAGTAAGAATTACTACTGTTCCCGAGGTTTTTTTTTTTAATGTTTTCCCTTGATCCTCAGACATGATCCGAGTCTTTGTTATTGTAAGTGTCCTTTCTATACCCAGTGTATTTTTTATGTTTATTGTTTATTTATTGGTTAACTCTACTTTATATAGTTGCGGATAAAGCTCATTTAACAATAACAATACATAAAGATCTATCGTGATGATATATCATTACGAGTAGTTACCAGAGTTACCCTTAGCCTGTGGCGCTACCGGCGTCTGCATCCACCCGTCGAGATGGCAAACGGCACACGACGCTGTCACCGGCAACATTGGCTGCGAAACAATGTATTATCTATATATAAATAAAATGATACGTCGTCTGCCGTTGTGTATGTATTACGCAAAAACTACTCGAAAAATTTCGAAATATTGTTTTTTAATTTTTACATCACAGTCACTTGTATCCGTATCCGATCCGTATCTAATCTTTTAGCTTCATTCTGGCTATATAAATATTATCTCTCCTCATGCATGTTCATACAACCATTCTAACCTAATACTTCTGAACTTCTCTATATCATCTTTTATAATTCCCCCCGAGGCATATATTTTTAATTTTAGCCTTTTCTTTCTCCATCTATATTATTACAGTGCTCAAATGTAAACAAAGAAGTAAATAATAAACAAAATATTAAAACATTTAGAAAAAAGCTTCGTCATATAACCACACCTTTCTCTTTAATAGTTTACATAACAGCTAGAAATCAATTATACAATATTAATTACATTGCTGCACTACAGACAATGGAATAAATAGACCTTTAAAAGTTTCTAGAATTAAATAAAATTTTTGTACGTAAAAACAAAATAAGAAAAGTTTAAAGTACCTGCAAACACTGTCTCATAATGCAAGTCTGTTTGGCCCGACCGAGACCACCAAATTTGACCATATCGTGGCAGAAAACACATTCGCCGCAATCTGTACGCTGGCAAGCCTCGCATTTCTTACACCTGCAACAATAAAGCAATACAATGTAAAAGGTACACGACTGATTACAATTAAATATTTATTGAAAATATTTTTTGTAAAGTATTAACTACGTCTGCGATTATATCTTTATAAAGTATCATATTTGTGCGGAACCCTATTTTAGCCGAAGTTAATCGTTATAACACCAGCTATCTGCCAGTGAAGGTGCCCGTCAAAATCGGTCCCACAGTTACGGAGATAAGCCGGAACAAACAAACAGACAGACAAAATTAAAAAAGTGTTTTTTTTTTTTTTATAAATACCGTATATACTTTTGTTTAATACTGTAACTTTAAAATGATTACTAGTAATAAGTAATTAATCGTAGTGTATATATACCTAGTGCGGCGACGCCTCGGTGCGTTGTTCGCATGCTCAGGTCTGGGACGCGCTGGTCCGCTGCGGTGGAACCCGCGGCCGCCGCGTCCACTCGAATGACGTCGCTCAGTAGACACTACATCATCTGGACCTTAACAAAATATACAGTCTTTTTGGAACAAAGCTCTTTAACGTGGCGCCTGCGGTAGGTGTGAACTGGTAAATATCGTCACGTAAGGAAAGAGCGTTATGCTCCTTATTACTTCATCTTTCTCTCTCTTTCTGTTTCTGTTTACTTTATACGTTTGTATCTTTGGTTGCAATTATTGAAATTCGCGCAGGCCAGCATCGTGAGTTGCTGATTCTATAACCTCCATTATTGAACGCGTAGAAAATTAATTAAAGCTTTTAATAAAAAAAATTATTTATAATTTCAACGCCCTATTTTATACCAAATTTTTATCGATAAAACTATTTCATTTAATTCCTTAATTTACGGTATTTGCATTAAAAAAGAGATAGAACATTTTAAACAAAATTGTACACATTACAGACAGAGAGAAAGAGAGATTCACATAGAGGGAGCATAACACTTCTTCTTTATGTGACGAAAATATACAAATATAAATATTCTATTTATCGTATTACATTCCGTATTGAAGAAAAAATGTTCCTAACTACACTTTTTCAATTTAGGTTTCATTATGACGTTTGGCGTCATCGCGAGCTCAAGTTCATTTTAGACGGAAAACGACAGGGACAGTTCCAAATAAATCCATCTGTTTATATAGAAGATTAGAGAAGATATGAAAAAATACCTTTAAGTACAGGAACGCCGGTGATAGCCAAATGCTGCTTATCATGCCTGTGCTGCTCCACGAGAGTCCTCACATCTTTCACAAGAGCAATGGGATCTGACAATAGCTCCGGTACAGATTTCCGTGCGGCCGGTAACTGATGCAAGTACATCACTATAGCCTAAAAAGCATAAAAAACGAAAATTGATCTGAAAGTTTCATTTTCATGTTTACAGTACCAACATTTATTAATTTTTATTATTTATTTTTCTCAACATTGCTGAAGTACATATGTACTAGAAAATACTTGTGACATTAAAACCTCGCCAGTGTAAGAAACAAAAAATGTTACTAAATATTCATTTATTTAAAATTATTGGAGTTACGATTCACAATTGGGTATAAATACATACAATTGTCATTTGCAAAGAAAATATTAATATTGCTAATATTAAATTTAGTTTTACCAGTCATGCTGTATGCATCTGAGTGCTGATTTACGAAAGAGCCGTATGAGAGAAAACTACACGTGGTAGAGATGTCAATGTTAAGATGGGTGCGTGATGTAACTAGAATCGATACGATTAAGAATGAGCATATCAAAGGTAGTTTGCAAATAGCACCAGTAACAGAGAAGTCGAGGAGTAATAGGTTAGCGTGGTATGGGCGTGCCATCAGGATAGATGAAAGCCATGGAACTAGAAAAGGATATACGTGTGAAAAATGATATGGGTATTAAATAATGGGGTAAAAACTGAGGTGGCATCTGACAGGAGAGAAAAGAAATTGAAAACATGTTGTGCTGAATAAACAGATAGTCTGCAGTGCTGAGCGTAACACTCAAAAACTACTGGATATATTTCTATCTCTGTCTTTACGACACTTGGTTCTTATCTAAAATATATATATCACGATAGCTTAATTCGATATGGAGTTTTTAGAAAATACAATTTTTAAAAGCAATTACATCACGTGTTTTTCTTGTCGTGCGAAAGTGGGGCAAACGGTGTGTACTTATGTTTTTCCTTTTGTCCATAAAATATATTGTTAAGATAATAAACGACGCAGACTAAGTCACGAGTATCAGCTAGTTGAATAATATAATCATTGGTATAGGACATACTCGTAGTATATTAGAAAATTCAACAAGAATTCTAAAAACAATTGCAGTATATACAATAAATTAAAAGGTAAATTTAAATTCTTTACCTTGAGGCCATGAAGTTCATTCTGTGTAAGGTGTACATGTTCTTTCGGGGGTGCGAGCGGCGTAGACTGACATTCGGGAGTGAGATGAGATCTTCCCAACAATGCACTAACGTAACGATCCAGCACGTACCACAGCATCTCGGTGAAAAACGGATAGCGGAACTTCTGAGGCACCTACAAAAGATAAAAGTCGCAACTGTACTCAGCAAATAATGGAAATCGTGTTCTGAGCGATCGCGCGTTCAAAAAAACGAGTCCAATACAATGTTTGTAATGAAATGTAGTTTCCCGTCTGCCCGATTTAAAAGTATTTTTAAACGAAATAACAGTCTCGTCTTATTAATTAACATCCTTCTATCAACCGCTGAACCGTGACCACATGTATAAAAATGATGTCGTCTTAGACTAACTTTTTTTTATTACTTGTATTTTTTTTATTTATATAATTCGTACCTTGTTTTATTAGACATTCGGTATTATCAATATATATTTTTTAAATTACTTTATTCTCAACCGATTATAATGAAATTCTGTACACATGATGTATACGTGATTCCTTATTTGAAAGAGTATGGAATTCAAAACTAAAATTTTATTTCATATCTCCCAATTTTTAGGAAACCTTTAAAAAATAAAATTGAAGACTTTAAAGTTACTGGTAACAATTTTGGAATTCATAAAATGTGTACACATTTTAATAAAATAAATTACAGAGTTGAAAGTAGTAACTGTCCAAAAACACGTGCGCAAACTAGTCCATCAACAAAGAGAGTAAATATATGTATATGGCAGTGAGTAGATGGGTCGGGAGATTCATCTTCCCATTGTACAGGTCTGGTGGACGGAGCAGACAGCCGGTGTGTAGACCGTCGTCTCCTGACAAGGAAAGGGCTTGGTGACACAGTTTGATGCCGCGCCAAACGCTGGGGCGACACGATTAATGCGAAGAGATCTCGTGTCGCCCCAACAAAAGCGGCGGATGCACACCGTGGGGTTTTAGTGAGTAGGAGACTCACACTACCCACAATCTTCCCCGGAAGGGTGGCATGTCCATGATGGATTTCCCCACGTTAAAAAAATGTATATGGAATAACGAATATTTTTTACAATAACGAGACAAAAAACATTAATTCTTCTTTCCACATATTAAATTATTAATGTAAATAAACTCAATCAACTAAAAGTTCTGTATATACTTTTTTTTTTTAATTATTTCTATACACGTATTGTTTTTGTCATTTATTCATTACCTTCACTATAACTTTGACGTTATTTATTTATTACTAACTATTGAAGACGGCTTCACTCGCGTCGATGTCACATTTAATACTATCCCTCGGAAACAGTACATATTTTTTTCCGTATGAAATGTAAACCCCCCACCCCCACTCTAATTCCTTTTCTGTACCCCTGACGTGTTTGCAAAATTTCATGGTGATAGATTGAACCTACTTTTTTTTTATGTTATAGGGGGCAAACGATCAGGTGGGTCACCTGATGGTAAGTGATCACCGCCGTCCATAGACACTAGCAACACCAGGGAAGTCGCAAGTGCGTTGCCGGCCTTTTAAATATGTGGGCCTCCGGCGCTCTCACTGGCCGAACGAAACGCAATAGTGCAAGCACTGTTACTTCACGTCGGCTTTCTGTGAGAGGGTGGTACTACCTCGGGCGAGCCAACCCATTCATGCTGACACCAGTAATAGCTTCAGCGTAGCTCTACCACCTATTCACATTAGTAATGAAGTAAGGATTTAACACTGACCAATTTATCAGTAGTAAAGACAAAATGACGCAGATAACAGGTAGAAAAAAAAAACTACAATGAAAATAGATTGTGTTGACTAATTTATTGCATTCTAAATTTGCCGTTGCCGAAATCATTAAAAGTCGCTTTTTATTGTCTCTATTGTCTCACGCTCCAAACGTAATCACGATGTGACACACAATAAACTCGACTATATTAATTAATTAATTACATATTTTTTTTATTTGCTTTTATTTTGGATTTATATTAAAGACCCCGACGGTCCATAAAAGGGACAAAGACTTTCTAATATTATTACTGTGTAACAATATATTTACATAAATAAAACATTTATACCATCTTCTTCTAACTTATAACGCAATATAACAAAACGCTTAAGGAACCAAATAGATATACCGTGGGAAAAATAAATTATTCGAGAAATACTTCTTGAAGTTACTGAAAACCTGATTAGTCTCACTGAGAATCTAAGTTGCATAGTTTGATTTATACACTGTAACAAATTTATCTACTATATGTTTTTAAATAAGTAAATAATTGTCAAACGGCCATCTTGTTTCTAATTTAGCGTGCAATTTCAATAAAATATTTACAGTCGGAAACACAATAACATATGAAAATTATGTTATATATTATCAGCCATAAATTTATGTCAAATACCAAAGCTTTAATAATATTTATACTAAAACTTTATTGTTAGACAAAAATGGTATAATTGATACAAAAAAAAAAATTACAAGCCTTTGTTATTTTAATCCAAAATAAACAAAATTAAATGAACCGTATTTATTTCATAGATTACGTATATAAAAAGGATAGTTATAGTTTTATTATAGTAATTGAAATGATGATCTAATTGTATTGTATTGTATATCTCTAATAAATATGTTTTTTTTTTTGCTGACGATATTATTTTCACAAGCTATAAGTAAAGACGGCGACGACGTATCTTTTAATTTGAAACACATATTAAAGATATATTTTTCTAAATAAGTTTATAAGTTTTAACGCTTGACCACAATCTCATCTGATGTTAAATGGCGATGTTGTCTAAGATGGTAGTCACGCTAAACCTAGAGGGGCGCTGGCTCTCAAGCGCAGCTGCCGGAACACACCTGTAGGTATTTGGCGACAGATTTTCATCTTGAGGGTGGGAGCTAGCGTGGTTTATAAAAAATAGTCCTACCACCATGCTATGGTTTCATCACGATGTTTCCTTCACCGAAATCTCCGACTCTGTCGCAAGGATTCGAATCTACGTCGCTCGACACGGTGTCTGTACACTTTATCCAACTGAACCATCAACAATAGTAATACATATTATAAGGACAAAAATCCCATGTTTATCTAAACATCTAAAAATTCTAAAGAAAAAAAAACTTACTTTGGTGACGTCTTCGACTTGTGCTATCTTCAACTGTTTCTCTATGCCGAACTGGTGAAGGAAATTACCACCAAAGACTAAAGAGTCACTCGGCGTGTACACGGCATGGATCCAACCAGTAGGTATGAAGAAAGTATGACCGGCTTGTAGCTAAAGCGGAATATACAGTATAAATAATCTTGTTAAACTGTGAATTACTCGAAAAAATAATTTAATGCTTCTATTCATAATTCATGTTATAGCGAACATTCCGTACGCAAGTTAACGAAGACGTATAGAACCTCAACGAACTTAACTGTTCTTTTCCTACCTAGTCTGATAACTCAAATATACATTTATGGAGACCAAAATATATTAGTTTTTGGAGTCATACTTCTTTGGCGCGTTAGGGAAAAATGATGAGGTAAATTTTTACGACGCGCGCGGACACCGACACCGAAAATCGACACTCTGAAGTTAGCTATAATCAACATTTTATTCAAAAAAAGTATGTATGTATTAAAAACTTTTTTTTTTGTTAGTGTATTTTTTTCTACAAACGTAGAATAAGGCGAAAGACAAATTTTTTGAAAAGATTTTTATCTTGTTACGCCAAAGAAGTATAACTTCTAACGCGTGTACATAAGTACACAATACTTTTTTTTTTTGTAAACTACACAAAGGTGCAGTTAAACTCCTCCTTAATTTAAATAACAACCTGAAGTTTATTAAATCCCCAATTCCCTATAACAGACTTACGATTACAAGACTGTATACAATTTTTTGTTTGTAAGAAAATGACGGCAAGGAAGACACTTATTTAGTGCAACTTACATGAACTCTGATACATTTCTCTACAGTGTCACCGAAGAAAACATCAGACTGTTTCCCGGACAGCACCCACTTCTCATACAATTGCAGATTCTTCTCAGTTGGTGGAATAAGCCAGAAAACTTTAGCGCCTGAAAGTATGATTTTATTTCAGTATTTTCAAAATCCAAATCGTAATTATAATCGTTGCGGTCGAGTGGTTTCACGGGTGGAATGTCAATTCGATGTCCGCAGGTTCGAATTTGCGTATATGTACTAATTGAAATTGGTAACATTATCCCGCTGATAGTGAAGGAAAATCGTGAGGAAAACTGAACCTGAAAAATGTTCTTGTAGTACCACCGTATGTTGGAAAATATAGGATGTGGATTTCTCGTAGTTTGAAATCGCGAATACGTCGTGGGCTGGCGTGGTGATTATGCGCCCATACCTTATTTTTGCAGCAAACATTCACGAACAAATAGTAATACTAAATTCTCATCTACAAGTGTAGAGGTTCTGAATTTAACGAAACATTTATATAGTTTAATGAATCAGGCATTACACAATTCACTTTTGAATTGCTACACAATACAACATAAACCAGACATTTTTCGTTGCATAGGTTACAAAAAAGATGGTTCGACCACTTTTTGATTCACGAAGCGTGATCGACAAATCTTCTACAGGTTTTTCTGTAACTTTTTATTCCTTTGCAAACTCAATAATTACCTCTCAAAATGTGATACCACACCGATGTACCGCCGAAGTCAATATGGAAATCGGTATAACACCCTTTAACCGACATCAGACAATACTTTTGGACCTTTGGGTACATCATATCGTCCAAGGCGTTTGTTGATTCAGTCTAAAAAATTTAAAACCATTGAAGTAAAATGACGTCGTATATTTTAATTATTAAATTTGCAAAAAAAAAACAGAATCAATACACAAATATTCAATAGATAGAAATAACATTTTTTATTGATGAGACACATAAAATGTAGTACACGAAAATATTGCAAAAAAGATTTAGGATTGAAGGAGTACGTATTTGAAAATTTCTGGAATAATATGGAGTATTAATGTGAATAGCCCTGTTTATATTGTAAACATATTCGTCAAGTATTTGAGGCATTAAAAATAATATAACTAAATAATAACATAAACCTAGTTCAGAAATTTTACTACATCTCATATATACAAGAATTGGATGGTAAATATATTACTAAATGTTATATATCTAGAGAATCGACAAATACCTGTTGATCTTTTAAATGTCGCGGCCACACTGTGTCCACCCAGTCGATCTGACGGACGATACGCGGCGCCTGCACGTAGTTCTCCAAACGTGTGTGTGAAAACTCAAGCGATATTACATTGAGTAGGCGCTCCTTGTTAGGATCATCATAGTAACGTTGCCAGTCCTATGTAATTATAATTTTTATGGATTTGACGATAATTTAATGGACTTATATTAGCATATGAGGTCGTTCATAAAGACGTCACGCAAAATTTTACACTTTTATACCCCCTCCTCCTTTCGTCACGTTAGCACATTTTCTGCGACGCTCACGAAGAATAGATTCCACCCATGTATGTACAAATATATATGTATAAACGTAACAAAACAAATTGCAAATTGAAAAATTGTTTGACGAGCTGTGAATGTCACGAGTCCTAGAATGAAATAATACTAAAACTAAAATAAACAACCGTCGACGAAATATGTTAAACACAGAGAAAGTTTCACAACTTAAACGAGTCAACGTTAATTGAAGAGCTTGAGATAAAACCTACTTACTAATTTCCTAATTAAAAAATATACGCGGGCTGCTCATAAATAAACAACAACAAACAACAGCAAATCTGCGTCATTATTTATAAATCAATTAAAATAATGATGATAAAATTGTACATTGCTTTGAACGTTTTATGGAAACAGATACATTTTGGAACGGGGATAAAACCTTATTATTTATCATAAATCCTGGGAGTTATAGCCGAATACATTTAAATTATTTACTAACTTTACATTAATCAATACATAATATGAGGTCAGTCGAAATGTATCTGTATTTAATGGAATAAAAATTCTGATCTCTTTTATAAACAAAGGGATTCGCAATTGAAATTCACGAAAACTGTTTTTTTTTACATTATTTTCAATATGGTAAAGGTAACTAAAATTGCATAAAATATGTACGAACGAACTTTTTTTTCACATTTACGATAAATATACAAACGATTATATTATCTGTTGCGAAAAATACCACAGCATTATCATCGTTATTTAGGTAATTCCCACGACACGAACAACGCGTATGTAGTGGTTACACATCTCTGCTTCAATAAGCTCCTCAAATGTAATCAAAAGAGATTCTAGATGTCGCTGTGTATTTTTATATGCAAACTTTTTACTTAAACAGACCGAGTAGGGGAGGGTCTTCATTCGTGGATCAGACAAATAATTGTTTCACAATCGAACCCACACAATACACAGTGGGATAACAGCGAGATGATCGCTAAACCACTGCACCATTATAGTACAGTAGGAGTGCATCCTTTTATTATTAACGTGGAGAAATCCATAATGGACACACACTCTCCCGGGTGAGAGTGTAGGTAGTGTGAGACTCCTACACAATAAAACTCCACGGTGCACGTTGACTGTACTTAATGGTCATGACAATATTATAACATTCTCAGTAACTGCTATAACGCTGAGTATTTCGAAGAGCTTGGTCATTTAATCCACCTATACTATACTATTATAAACCTATTCTCATGCCTTATATTAATTAATTTTAAATCATAATAACATTCTTCGACACATTTTGTTCTATATTCCATTTAAAAATGTTGACGATACCCTTTTGACAAAACGACAAGTTGACTGGATATTACAAGTGACGGAGATCGTAACATGAAACGTTAGTAAAAAGAAGCAACTGTGAAATTTATATCGTGGTGATTAAATTACATATTAAGCGTAAATAATTCAGAATATTAACAAAAATATTAATTTGTCTTTTTATATAGTACGGCCCTAGTCTTATCTATATTAAATGACAGGAGTCTGCCGTTGTACAAGGACCACACAAAAACTATTGGGGCAATTTCGATCAACTTTTTTTTCAGCTTTACTTCTTAGCAACTTGGTCCTTATTTAAAAAAGCAATTATCACGATAGCTTCATTTAATGTAGTTACTCAAATTTGAAAAGCTACGATCAAAGCACTACGTGTAAGCGGTGTGGTACTTATATTCTTTCGTCTGTACATAAAATATATTACTACATATATTATAAATTATAATATATAAATGTTATGTTCACCTATTAAAGATAGAATCTATACTCTCTCTACCCTCTAAGTCTAGTGCAAAAATGAACATCATTGGTTGGTCGCTCATAATACAAAGTCCTTGACAAACTTTTTTAACCGGTCTGAATATAGCTGCGCAGAACACAAATTTCGGTATAAATACGTACATGTATAACATCGAGAAAACTTAAGGATAAATAAATAGATACCAATTTTAGATTCCTACAATAACACTTAACCCTCAGTAGCCTGATTTACGAAAGTGATTTATTTTTAATATTACTCTATTTGCTTGAGGGTCTAGATGAAGGGAAAAATAGCTAAAAAAATCACAATATTTATTTTACATATTTATTTAGAAAAAAAAATAATTTCGTTGGAAAGAATATTATACAACAGTAAAATACGTACAGCCAACCTATAAAAAAAAAACTAATAGTAATGTGAACATTCGGTTTAAAAGATTGGTATCAAAATTGAAACTCATTATTATTAAGGGTTAAACTTTATTTTGTATGAAACTGTAAACGATATTATACGCAAGCCCGAACTTACGGCTATATTCAGAACATCCAAAAGGATTGACGCGGACTGTAGTAATGTTATTTACAAACCTTCATAGTCATCTCAATGTTTTTCTGCGTGTTGACGTCCATGACGTCGAGGAGACGGCGCGAGCCGACACACATGCGCACATCGTTCACTGTAAAGTTACTTGTCGGTACCCTGCAACAAAGGCGACATTTTCGTCTGAGTAAAACCCGATTAGCCCGCCAAAATGTCTAAGAATTATATACATTGCACTCATATAGAAGCAATATCAGTGTACATCTCAATTTTTGTAATTGAATATTAGTGTTTCAATGACTCCTATGGAACGAATATCGGCCCTTTATTTAGGAATTTATACGTTATTGTTCATCTATACTTGTGGTGTATTTATAAGTATTAATTACTGCATGCATTGTTAACAAAAATAACATCGACACCCCTTTCAATGAAAGCGGACATTGGTGTTTTTGCTTCTAAATGACTAATTTGTCAAATTTTGTTTCAGATTCATATTTTTTATATTTGTATGACGCAATGTTCATAACATTAACAATGTAAAATACTCGAATAACATAATATTGATTCTTGATTACGAAAATAAATACATTTTTACATTTGTACGGAATTGCGCTTAAAACCACCAAGGGAAAAAGTATTACTCCATCGTTGGGATAAACTAAAAACATTTTTTTTTATTTATTATTCATTTACAATAACCACAGTTACATGTTAGGAATAAGTAGAAAACAAAAGTAATATATAATACTTATAACAAAGGTGCTCTAATTTACTAATTAATAAATAAATAATTAAGGATTTAACTTGACATATTTAAAATATTTAGACACAGAACAAAATTGTGCATTCATGACAACGGAGTCTCATGAAGGTAGTTTGCTGAGTTTTTATTATTACTAGTAAAGATATGAGTCTTTGAAACTATGTCCTTAAGAATTTGAATTGTAGTACCCGTACTAGGCCTAGCCTGTATCACAGGTACTACCGTTTTTCCATTGTCGTATTGTAACTGTACTGTTGTAAAACAATCACTCTGATAGATTTATACATCTACATGTGCGGGGAGAGTTCGCGACAAAATTCCATTACACCATTTCGTTGCAGGATATACAACGGCAGATCGCAAAACGCGACAAGTCTAAGCATACCACCGATGCGGGTGTTACACCTAATGTACGAGGTTGGCGAGCCATTTAGACACAATTTGCCGTACCCTACAACCTGGTAAAACGTAAACAGACTTTTTTTTTAAAATATCATAGGGGGCAAACGAACAGGTGGGTCACCTGATGGTAAGTGATCACCGCCGTCCATAGACACTAGCAACACCAGGGGATTCGCAAGTGCGTTGCCGGCCTTTTAATATATGTGGGCCTCCGGCGCTCTCACTGACCGAACGAAACGCAACAGTGCAAGCACTGTTACTTCACGTCGGTTTTCTGTGAGAGGGTGGTACTACCCCGGGCGAGCCGACCCATTCATGCTGAAACCAGTAATAGTTTCAGCGTAGCTCTACCACCTATGCGACTACTACTATCACTCAATTTTGACATTAACTATAATTTTGTAGACTATTCAAATCATATAATATAATATTAGTAACATTTTAATAGTTTTAAAGAAAACATCAGCGAACTAGTAATGATAACGCACTCTTAAGTAAGACAGATTCACACCGACAAAAATAGCAGCTCATGCCATCCGAAATCAACAAACCGTAAAAACCGTTTTTTTTTTTTTTTGTTTCTGTGTAAACTTTTGTGGGAATAGGAAAATATAAAATAAAATAGTTATTATTTTTAACAATAGAATTATTCGATAACCTTTCCTTTTAAACATGATTTTATTCATGTACTTTGAAAAATAAATGAAATAGAAAAATATACGGAGTTCTATTAAAAACAAACTGATACTCGCGACTTCCTCTACGTCACTTATTATCTTAACAGTATATTATACACATAAAGGGAAAAACGTAAGCTCTACACCGCTTACCCCAATTCTATACAGCAAGAAGAAAATACATAGTTGAATACGTATAAGTACTTATAAAAATCGTATTGTCTTAAAACCTTAATAACGTTATGTTAAATGAAACTATCCTGATATTTTTTTTAGATAAGGACCAAGTAGCCGACATGTAAAAAAATACTATAGAAATCTATCCAGTAATTTTTGAGTGATGCGCGCACATGGATAGGAAAAATCTCTATCATTTTATTTCGAAAATTCTTAAAATTTTCAAGTAATTTATCTATAAGTTTAATAAAGATTATGAGTAATTTTAAATAGTAATTTACACCAACATTTTTAATGATATACCTAACCTATGTTCTCTTTTTATAAATGTTTATTTTGCAAACAAAATTTTATACCTACAGAATATCAATATTGCTTATATAATCAAATTATACCATGATTTAAAATTTTCATTAATAAATATACTGGTTATTTAACTTGTAAGTTGTCATCCTGATCGGTTTCAAGTGATGAAAATTTTTAATACTGTAATAAATAACAGGATAGATTTTTTTTATTCATCAATTTTTTATTATACTTTATAGATTAGCGTTTTACCACAATCTCATCTGATGTTAAATGATAATGTGGTCTAAGATGGTAATCACGCTAAGGCTAAAGAGAGACTGACTCTCAAGTGCAGCTGCCGGAACACATCCACAGGTGCTTGGCAACAGATTTACAACTCGAGGGTGGTAGCTAGCCAGAAGGACTTAGAAAATGCCCTACCACCGTTCCATGGTTTCATTACGATGTTTTCCTTCACCGAAAGCTCCGACTCAGTTGCTAAGATTCGAACCTACGTCCTTCGACGCTGTGTCCGAACACACTACCAACTGAGCCATCATCGCTTCGCATCGTCGATATACAAGTTAAAACTATTTTCTTACCGACAATTTATATATTTTGATACTACACGTCACATAGAGTGCCAAAAGTGTGAGACAAATAATACGTACCAGCGCATATACATATTATTAGGAATAAAAAAGCGTACTAATAAAAATTAAACGAACTAAACAAATACTCAAACAAATAGGCACATCAAAATCAGGTGGTCAACGAACAACGTTATAGATTTAGACACAACCGATTTGTTATTTTGCTGTGACAATAAAACATTCTAGAATTTTCTTTGATACATTATCAGTCTTATTACACAGTACATTACAGTTAAAATAAGCTACAAATAAGTTTAACATATTATGTCAAAGTGCGTAAAATGGTACAATAATATAATCTGAGATTAAATACGTTGTCAAATGTCATAATACTAGTAGTCGTGAATTACTTATATATCTCCAAAATTGTTTAATTTATCTACATCTTCCAGATTAATTATTATACCCACGAAATCCAAAATTTACTACGAAACGTCTTTTGCCGGCAAAAGGAAATACAATTAATCGCAACAATATCAAAATCAAAAATATCTTATTCAGTTTAGGCCCTGAGAAGGCGCTTATGAACGTCAAAGATACCACCGGTTCGGAAAACAACCCAGTCATCGAGAAGAACCGGCAAGAAACTCGATCTGGTGTTTATCTTTTCATTAACATATTATAACTCACATTTTTAAAACATAGTTATAAATAATTACATTCGGTTTTGGTAGATGCACAGAGAAGGCGTCATTTCCAGACGTCACCGTCGTTCACATATTGATCCACCCTGTAATAGCCTTTAGATATTAAAACCTGCTTGACATGGTGCTTGAAATTAGTATCCGGCAAATCGGTAACGTGTTTTGGAATTTTATTATAAAACCTAACACGATTACCTAAAAAACTGTTACCGGTCCTAGTGAGCCTAAAACATGGAATGAAGATATGAATTGTCAACTTAGTCAAGTGTTACACAATGTTTAAATTGAAATAGTGTCTATCACTAAACAAGTGTAAGACACGCGTATTTAATTTTTTTTTTGTAATAACACGACATAGGTTTAAGCGTTGGACCACAATCTCCCCTGATGTTAAACAATGATGTAGCCTAAGATGGTAGACACGCTAACCCCAAGGCGGGACTCACAGTCAAATGTAGCTGCAGGAACACACCAACCGATGCTTAGAAACAAATTTTCAACTTCACCGGGTGGACTTAGAAAAAGCCTGGCCACCATGCTATGGTATCAACGTGATGTCTTTCTTCACCGAAAAAGCTGTAGTAGACTATCTACAAATAGTTTTTTTTTTCGAACTGTCTACACTGTTGACCTGGCAAGACCTCTACAGTTTCACCGGACTACATATACAAAGAGCATCTGTTTTTGATCGTATTCGACCATTTCTACAATTTCCAAACAACAAGTGTGTATTGTAGTTTCCTTTCATATTTTCATACATTTAACAGAAACGTGAAAAATTGTATAAAAGTGACAGCAAAGAAGCGATATCGCTCGTTTGCATAATAATCATTTTCATATCCATACTATGAAGTCGTGTTGACTGACAAGTATCACCACACCTAACCGACCACATTATCTACGTCAAGCAAACACACTCGATGGAGCACGACATAAACGTATACAATAATATAAAGGATGCATAGATCTTATGTATCGTAAAACTATTCGCTAGTGAACATAAATTGATATGGCATCAACTATCCGTCATAATTACGCTGTATGTCAAGAAGACATACATTTATTTCAATGAATAGTATGTATATACACGGTATACATGAGGATCAATCAAATTTCTAGAATTTTATTTCTTGTATTTTCTTTTAAATTTTTGTGTTTAAAATCCGTTACACAAATATATTATTTTTTAATATTATAAAATTAAGACAAAACAAAACTTTATTGAATTCACTTACTTAATTCACGTTTAGAATTAAAAAATTTAATATATTTATTGGTTAATGTTAATTGAAACGAAACATCATTTTCTGTAGTATGTCTAGTAGTTCACTTTTTCAAACCTTCTAGTTAAATCGATAAAAATATAAATTCCGAGATGAAAACAGCAAAAACGTCCAAGTTCATTTGAAAGTTATAACTTAAATAAAACTTGTTGATTGATTAGCTTAAAAAGATTATTTAAAATACACATAAGAATAGATCATAAATAATTATATTTCTGTTCGTATTATATTGTACATCTTTAGCAAATGGCGTAAAATATATTTCTTAGTCTTTATTTCCTTTGTTCTAAAAACCCTATAGGATATATAATTAGAGAACACAGTTAATATGCTAAGCTTATAAACACTTACAAATGTTAATTAAACATACACAATGTCAACCTTAGCTGGTTTTCTTTTTCTAATACGGTAAGACAAAGAAGGAAATACATTAGTCAGTGATTAAAAAAGCAAGCCCGCAAGTTACATCTTGGTGTCCGTTAAATTTCATACTTATCAATCACCTGCTCAATATATGTTATTTAATACAATAAAGAATACATTTATTTATTTATATATGCATATACATTAAAAAAATTAAGTGTTGTTATATATGAATAAATAGTGAATACATATTATTTACTTGTCTTGATTAGCAACAGAATACATCAAATGAAATAAAGTTTTTTTTTGTATGTCGGCCCATGCATCATGAGACGATTTAACCAGAATTACTACCAATTCTACTAGCTTAAATTTACACAGAGTATTTATTGTTGGGACCAATTTATACAGTTTTATATGCGAAAATACCATGTTCAGTTCAAGCTTCAGTAAGATATAACGGAATCAGGATCGCGTAGATCACAGCTAAGTATACAAATTCTGTTTTAACCTATGCTATTAAATTTATTTATTATATATTTTTTTATGACTGGAGATGATACCTACCGCCATATCACCAATTGTAATCAATATTTTATATGTTAAATTGTCTAAGTTCAACTATCAATTTTCTATTACTTAATTTTTTATAAATTCAAAACTTTGCTAGAGTTCCGGAAAATAAAATTAATATTATAAAAAAAAAAATTGTTAACGATAATAAATGTATAATCTATTTGTATGTTCGAGTCTGTAAAACATATAAAATATTAAAAAGCTATATAATATATCTCAATAATTTATCACATAATTTATGAAAAATCGCGTACAAAACGTGATTAAAAAAAAGAAGAATTTATGTGGATATCTATGACCTTGATGACATTTTATAAAACAATATTACGATTTTCTTTCAATTTCGTTTGCAAATTATCAAGTTATTTTGTATATTTTCTATCTGTCACTACACTCAGAAGAGATATAGTATGATAATTAATATAATTAGATCAAGATGTTCGGAAAAAGTACCAATTCTTGTTGATACGGTTTCGTAATGTAATAATTAATTTATATGATATTTGGAATAATAGATTCCAAATAAGTTTCTAATATTATTCGAAGTGTTATGGGATAATTGTCAACATATAACCAAACATTATAATCTCTTCAATTTTTAAAGTCCGTTAAAAAGATAATCAGTTTTCGTATTCCAAATATAAAATTGTTTATGACAAAAACAAATTATTTTCTACATTTGTCATGAAGTACCTAATAGTTGTTAATTATAAATATTCAAACATATTTAGACTGGACAATCTAAATTGAATTAGGAAGAAAGTAGCATAGAGTTCTATGAATTAAAGCATTTTCAGAATCGGATGAGATGTATTATTTATGTTATTTTTAATGTACAATTTTGTAAAATGTTAAATTGATAATAATTAAACATACATTTTTTTTTTAATTATCCAAGCCCTCTTTAGCGACAATTTACAAAAGTCAACGGCTGAAACAAGTGTTACTTGGAATAACAACAATTTATTACCCAGTCTTTTAAGCAAAGGAAGAAAGATTACAGGGATGTCAAAAAAATGTTCACAACTTTTTAACTTTCTATACAATTTATTACTAGAGAACTTTTTATGGAGTGGAAGATACTTTAATTATTTTTTAATAAGATATTCGTCTTCTCTTGTAACTATATTTTGAACTAAACGAATTTAATTTGAAATTACTAGCGGTCTCCTTTATCAATTTTAAAGGGTTTTTGAGGATGCTTGTTCGGTACTTTAGTACTACTCCATCACTGGCACTTCTTCGACCCCATTTTACTTTCACATCAAGATTAAATGTCAGATTGATTAACTTTAATAAAAAATTGTTTGCAGCCATTCCATAAAACTGTATCTACAGAATAATAATATTATTTCTTCCATTAATTTATTGAAAATTTTCTAGAAAAACCGCTATAACAATTTATACTAGAGATGAGCCAAGTATTCGATATGTTCGGCAAATTTATCCTGTTCTTTATGGCTGCTTTATTAAACAATTAAATACTAGCAGGCCCGGCGAACGTTGTCCTGCCCTGATAATAAAAATATATATACTTATGTGCATGAAATGCTTAAGGTAACTAATGTATTTCATTTCATAAGGCTTAACACTGTATCCGTCTAAATAGCCTTCCAATTAACTCATTATATGTGACCATTTTTAGTAGATAGGTGGGTATAGTAAGCTATCCTTAAAAGATAGGTATATGCTATCGCAGCCTTTTAATAGATCTATAAAAGAGGAATATCTCAGTATGCATTGTTTTGTTATATCTCAAAGGGATTAGGCAGCGTTTTCGACGAAATCCCAGGCGGCTTGACTTTTTCCGATTCTTTCAACAATTATTATATTTCAACCAATTTACAAAAAAAAACCTTGACAAATTATATACCTAAACCTTCCGCGTGAATTACTCTATGTATTGACGAAGACGGTATTACAATCCGTTCAGTAGTTTTTGAGTTTATCGCGAACATCCAGACAGACAGACAGACGTGGCAGACGACTTTGTTTTATAATGTGTTGTGATTTCGAATTTCAAGACCAATATCATACATGATATAATTAATTTACGCATAACAGAGTATGTTCCTGTAACCTAATTTTAAACCTCCTCTTTAGTCTCGTTAGATGAAAATCGTTTTTAGTTGTCACTTAGCTTTAATGTCTCCTCCAGTAAAGAACTATATGACTATATAAAACACTGGTTTAAGATATATACGCTCCGTCAATTAGTATCGATTAATTACGTGAGGCATTTTTTGAGGATTTATTTACTCCCCCTTCCCTCCTGGTGAGGTGTCGTGAGATTTGTCTTTTTTTTTAATTTATATTATAGGGGGCAAACGAACAGCGTTTTTTGAGGATTTATTTACTCCCCCTTCCCTCCTGGTGAGGTGTCGTGAGATTTGCCTTTTTTTTTAATTTATATTATAGGGGGCAAACGAACAGGTGGGTCACCTGATGGTAAGTGATCACCGCCGTCCAATAGACACTAGCAACACCAGGGGAGTTGCAAGTGCGTTGCCGGCCTTTTAAATATGTGGTGTCTAAACCTCATTGCCTCTCCTGTCATCTCAGGTGAGAACTTTAAAAAAATAATATTTTAGGGATGGAAAAAAAACCATTCATTGCCTTATTACTTTTATTAAAACTAGTCATTGAGATTGTTCAGTTCGTTATCTAAAATCATAGTAATTACATTAAAAAATACTAAATAGGAATTACCAAAATATATATATATAAAGAATTATATGAAATTTCGACATATTACAATCTAGAAACACGTTTTATTTTAAATTCATCTGATTTTTCACATTTTTATAATAGTTTTTGCCCGAAAAATGAATTACATGATATTTGCCGGAAGCCCCCCCCTCCCCCACCTGATCCCCTCACGGATTTAATAGACGCCCCCTAACATATTATAAATACATATAATAAAAATGAAGTGTGTTTATGTAATATCAAAATAACAACTTTTTACCAAATGGATATAAAAGCTAATGATAACAAAACTACAATTTTTTAAATGTTTGTCGGTCTGCCTGTCTGTTTGTTCCAGGTAATCTCCGCAATGACTGGACCGATTTTGACAGGAATTTCACTGACGGATAGCTAAAATTACAGCGGGTGACATAGGCTACTTTATTTTAGACTAGCTGTTACCCGTGACTTCATCTGTAGTACTATGTCAAAAACGTTTGGACCGTTTTTCACGGAACTTTCACTGGCAGATAGCTGATCCAATAAGAAGACTCCAACTTTATTAATTACAAAAATAATTATCAACTCATTGTTTACAATTCAACATCATAATTAACAGTAATTTTAAAGATAGAAGTGGTCTTTCTAATAAGATATTAGACCCGAAATGAATTTCCTTAAGAGTCCCATGATAAATTTAGTTACGAAACGAACAAGCGGTTACTTTTTGTAGGGTATTATATCTACATAATAAAATATTTGAGAGATATTGTATACCTTGAAATTTTTATTAATTTCTTACATATTGTAAGTGAGCACTAAGGGGTTATTTAGTGGTTTAAGGTTCGAAATATGTTATTCATGCTAAATTCTATCAGGCACACTATTAGTATTTATATATTTAATGTAAACATTACATGTTACAGTAGGAGCCGTGCGTGTCGTACAAACAAATATTTTAATAGGGTATTTCTATAAATTTACCTCTTCTCACAATTTTAAAATCCTTTATTACAATTAAGAATCACATGCGGAGCTGCGAGCAACAGCTAGTAATAAATAAGTATACCAAAATATTAAAAGCAATAACAATAAAAGAAATAGTAAACAGTTATTAGTAACATACTAGACCCTTGAGCTGGTTATAAATACAGTGATACCAATTTAAACCTACCGGTTTGGTTAAAATTATTATATAAACTGTAGTATAAATAATTTTTAAGCTCTTAAACTTTCACAACTTCAAGTAATAATATACATAGATCCGATGGACTGTTTGCCGCATATTAGAACATCGAGACCCTTTGCAAACCTATTTAGCCTAACAAAGCGCCCAGAAAAAAAAATTAAATAATCTAAAGAATATACTATGCTGTACATTTTAAAGCAAATACTTAGTATAGTATAATAACACTAACACAGAGAAAGTAGAATCTATATTCGCTCGACCCCTATCTGTTACAGAAGGGTATTACAAATAAACGATATGTACAGAAGGGTTATTACAAATAAACGATATGTAACACTCATAACCTTATTAAAATAAAAAAAGATTCTGGGAACCTGTTCTATTCAATATGATTTTATTGTAGTGGTTACCTGACCATGGCCGTGTGTTTAAAATTTTAAATACGACATACACGTTTCCTCGGGGCATTTTCCTTGATACTTTTTTTATGCTTTACGGATTAGCGCTCGACTACAATCTCACTTGATATTAAGTAAAACGGTGAACACGTTAAGCCTAATGGCTCTCAAGTTCAACTGCCGAAATATCACTATCGGTGCTTATAAGCGCTACCATCTCGGAAAAAACCACTACCACATATTATCATAGAAATTAAAATAACTCACCAGCAAGGTAGCTAGAGAAGCTAAGATTTTATTTGACCCTTTCCACAATTATCACCGTATTAAAGTGAAACCTTTGTTACATCGCCTCAATTTTTTTCCGTCCATCTATCGCATGTCGTCGCATTACAACCAGCCGCGGAGTAGGGGTAAAGAGAAAGGCGCTCGGCAGAGTAGCCAAGGCCAACCGTACTCTAACACGTAGATTAAAACTAAAATGTATAATTGGATATCCTGTCTAGATTATTTTCCGAAAATTTTCAGTTAAATCCCTACGATCCAAAAAAACAGTTTCACATGCATCGCGGTTTCATAAAATCACACAAATTTTGAACAGTGCCACTGTTTTTCGCATATTTTGTCTGTCTGTTTTTAGTTAAATTTTATTTGTAATATTCGAAAAAGTAATTCGAACTATCAATCCCAAAGTAACGCATAGAACAAGGTGGAAAAACGTTCCATTTCTCATTATATGATCTTTTGATGGTTCACAAATTGTTCATAATCATTCAAATTGTTGTTTTTGTGTACTAATGTCCGAAACGGTTGCACTGATTTTAACGACACTATTACTAGCAGATAAACAACTTTACATAATGGCTTTTTGCATAGAGGTTAAGCAGGAATGATATAATTGAACAGAGTTAAAATAAGTCAGTAAAAGAGTTACAAAGATTAAGTAGCGACGTCAAAAATACTGTTAAAGAAATAGATGACAGTGCACAATTAATTCAGATAAAACACGAGTCGCGGGTGACTTACAATTAAAAGATACTATAGTATTGCAGTAAAAAACATCCAATACATTGTACAAAGAGTATTATAAATGGGTAATCAATATTAACTTCGTAATTACCGGTTTGATTAATTCCATTAAATCTTATCTCGTCACGTAGAAAAATCGCTTACACCGACGGATAACAAAATAAATGAATAAAAAAATATTTGTAAGAAATACGACGTTTGAGAATAAATCTCTATGTATAAATTTATATGCACAATTTTATTTTAAGCTTATTTTATTATTTATATTAGATATTAGACCACTCAAATGTCATGATTTAGTAAAATGTAAGTTCGTGCAAATTAAAAAATAAGTTAACAATACATTTTACAAAACATAATTTGTTATTTTTCCAAGTTTTAAAATAAATCGGGTATTTATAACGCTTATGGTGCCAACAGTCTGTTGATCTATGCGTCATGAGATCTACATTCTATTATATGGAACTTAAGGCTTTATGGTTTTGGACAGTCCAGGGGTTAATGCGAGCGAAACAACGACAAAAAAAAATAGTAATAAAATATAGTCAAGCGCCAACTAGTGACGAGTTATATTAGAATAGATAGCGTAAAAACCTGTATGAAAAACTAGGTTTTTACGCTATTCACAATGACCAGTCAAACGGTGTAAGATCTCAGATATAACGATATCCATAAATATTTTATAATTACATTTTCATTCCTTCTTAACACATTGTTGACCAAGCAAGAGTAAGTTCCTGATACGCTGTAACAGTGAAACAACAAACAGTAGCAAAAATAATAGCCGGTGTCATGAGATAAATTCACAATAAAATCTCCGGTCAACAATGTGTTACGTAGTAGCTACAGTATATTATTGCACATACCTAGTGACTTTTGACTCTTTATTGTACGTTAGAAGGGCAATAGTAATTCTTCAATATGTATATTTTTATCAGAAAAAGGATTAAATTAAAACCAGTACTAAATGTTACTAGAAATTCCTATATTTTACAAGATAATGCAATATAATCTATAAAATCTTTCACAATTTAATGGGAAGCATATTTAGATTTATCAGAAAAATTTATACATTTTATTATACAAATTTCTTAATATGTGGAATTAAAAATGTAAATTACATTATACAATAACTATAAATAATCTTAATATGCATTAAATTATTTAATTTGTATGAGGGCACGTATTTCTAAATACTTAAAGATTTAACACAAATAACTTTGCATTCATGCAGTAGATAACTACTTCATAAAAATGTCTCCAAAATCATTAACAGTTTTATTTTAATGCAAAATACATGAATACCAACCGATTATTACGTTATTTTTTAACATTCCTTATACCTTCTACTAGTACATATACACTTGACGTTTCTAGTTTTAAATATTAGATTTTTTTTTTTACAGCGAATCCTACTTCCATAGTAAGAGTCAATACCTGTGTCGCAGAAGACTCTACTGACATACATATACGGACACAAAATACACAAAAGAATCAATTGTCGATCACACAAATAATTATACTGTATGATGGGATTTGAATTTCGAATTTACAACGAGCAGGAAGCGATTATACCACTGTGCTATATGTACGTGACTGACAAAATTATTACATAATTTTAGAAATTTAATAAATATAGTAAACTCAGTATTATTTTATAATTAATATTTGGATAATAATTCCCTGCTATTTAATCTAGCGTGTGTGATTATGACAGAAACATGTGACCAGGTTAGTTCAAATTTTATTGAAAACACGTCGAAAAAATACAAAACAGGAAGAATTCATATTGCATTTTAGTTGTAATTCTGGCTCTTTCAATGGGGAAGCCAGTCTAAAATTCTATACAGAATTTCTAATAAACAGGAAAAAACCAAAAAGTCAATTGAAAGAGACGTGGTTATAATAATAATAATGTTCTATAAATATTGCACGTTTATTTTAGGCGCGAGATCTGTAACATTTTTGTCATTTAGATTGAAAAGCAAATTGAAACTTGATATTTATGTAACAAATTATTAAATTATATTTTATAAGTGTAATATATGAAAGATCATTTTTCCACATCTATTGAAATAAAACTATAATAGTAATATTGAAAAATAGAAGATTTTAACACTACATAATTTATTCGTATGCGCATTATACTATAATAATTAAAATTTTCAACGCCTTTTTTCGTAACGGAAAAATAATTTAAAATATAATTTACACACTATCTCAATTCACTTTTTCCACTTCCAACCCGGATTATTCAATAATAAAAACTTAATTATTAGCATACAGAATGTTCCACCACGTCCAAGTACTTTCAGAAGAAACATATTTATCATAATTACTGGTCTTATAACAATGTTCGCTTTGAAATTGATTCTACATAGCAAGAAACTGTAGTTTCCCTCTTCATATTAAGAAAAGAATGTCATTTTTTTATGAAAATACTACAATATTCTATAAAAAAACGTTCCTATATTACTTGAAGAACATACGGTTACTCTAACAACAACATACTTCCACAAACCTGCCCGTATAATATTCAGCACTACAAACCTGCCCGTATAATATTCAGCAAAGTTAAAAAAAAAACAAAAATGCACAAAAAGTTTTTACAGCTAACGTCGACAAAATCAATCTAATTGCAATGCCAAAAATAGTACACGGAAAATCTAAAAACACACGTATAATTAAACGCAAGGAGAAAAATGATTCGGTATCTCGAAAAAAAAAAAAACTTAAAGTTTGATAACAATCACATTCGTATTGTGAATAAAAACTAAAGTAAACATAACCTGTAAAGTTTTGAAGGATCAAAAATCGTTTTGCATCGAGCAACGTGATACAAACGCAAACGCTACACAAAGTTAAAATTGTATAAGAAATTTTAACCGTTTTATAATTACAAAGACTAAAATTATATTTACCTATATAAAGGGTGCATGTGAATGAATAAATAATCTTAAAAATTGTGTGGAATGCTACGAAAATTTAATCGAAATAAAAAATTTTAATGGTATTTTTTTTTTAGTTTTCGTTTTTGATTCAATCTTCCAAAAGGATCAAAAATCACATCACCATAAATAAATCAAGAATTATTAAATATTCCAAATATTTTAAACAATTCGTTCCCTCTGTCAAACCCAACTGCTTTCCCGGGTTTACTTTACGACTACAATCTTATTACAAAAGAATATTTCTTATACGGACTTTTAGTTCTTTAGAAAACATACAGTCTTTGTAAAAATAAGTTCTGTTTACATCACTCATAACCACTTCCGGCCACACCACACGACACGGCCGTTTCATCAGGCAACTGCAACTTTAATCAGCCTAGAATAATTCGTACGGTTGATACACACACGCACGCACACACATACACATACACTCGTTACGCAATAAAACAAAATTATGTTTTAATTTCTGAATAACCGTAACCGTCCAGTTCAGCCCCATGAGTATTCGTAAATGAAAATAGTACAGGACCATAGAGCATACCTGCAGTTACATTCCTACTACACGCTTTTTCAGAAACCTCTAATGATAATATCGAACGTGTTCGTTTCTGAATATTTTTCTCGTTATCTAAGTTAATGATAATGTAAAATAAGCAATAATAGTATTATTAACTTATCACGTTAGTTTATTATGAACTAGCTTTTATCCATGGTTCAGGGGGTATTATTGGAAATCTAAGCCAATACTCAGAAATTTATTTTTTTGTTGAATGGTACCCCATGTCCTTTTCTATACCCCTGACAACAAATATGCAAAATGTCATGAGGATCAGTTGAGTAGTTAATGCATAAAAACGTAACAAACAAACAAACTCAGATTTATAATATTAGTTACATTTAGGATACATTTTCGAAACCTATACAGAAAAAAATTAACACTAAATAAGAAATGCCAAAATTATTCAACCCCTCATAAAATTCGTATAGAAATAAAAAAATACTTTTATTTTTAATCTGTTATCATTACTTTCAGAATAAAATAAATACAGTATAATAATATTATTATGAAGCAAAAACACTTACCTCAAACCCAGTCCTAATTTCTCCTTGAACAGCAACGGAGTGGTGAATCCATTTTTTTGTAAATTTGAAACTGTGATATCTGTGCCATGCATTTCCAGAACTGCACCAGAATGCTCAAATCTCGGGCTCTCCAGTTTGTCGGCCAAGGAGAACCCTCTTCCACCTTCAGCCTCATCATCACCAAGTGCCCACTCATCTGAGTATAATTTCCTCTGTTTGCGTTCACGCTAAGAAGCAAAAATACTTAAATTACCTTAGTTATACATAGAGGAAAGACCGGGTACTCTATAGTATGTGACAGACAGCAACCATTATGCACCAAGGACAATAATAAATTTATTGTATGGTATTGATGTACACTATAAAGTATATAAGAAAAAAATAGAAACTTTAATTTTATAATTATTATTAGCCATTCGTGTCAGTCTAGATAACATCAATTTTAAAAGTAGGTTATACAATATAGGATGTTTTAGATAAGTGGCATTTATACATCCAAGTTCTGTGTTTTGTATAGATAATCCTCTAAAGGGCCTCAAAATGTTTATAGGTACACCATTAATATCTACTTATATTTTATCTGTTTCAAATATACAAAGTTAATATAACTTAAAATTACATGATTTTCTATTTTTACTAGTTAATCTAATCAATACATTCATTAAAATTATGGAAATAAACAAACTAAAGTATGTTTTAAATACAACATACTAAAACTCCTCCATTTCATATTTATTTAGTATGTCAAATATTGAAAGAAACTGCAATATGAATTTTCTATAAATGGTTGTTTGTCTCTGACATTACAAACTTCTGTGTTTACTTATCTATTTCTGTTTTTTTTTTTTTTATTATATACTACTCAAACAGTAATACAGACTCATGAAAGAATAAAGACTTTCACTTTTAACACTTATTGTGTGACAGTTTATTTTATTGAGTTTTCTTCTTCTGATTAGGTAAATGCATTGTTGTAGCTAAACAAGGTTCCATTTATAATGTAGGTTATTTTATATCAAATCAAGGCCAATGAAATACGAGCAAACAAGTAGTGTATCTCAAGTTGTTGCCATTGTTGTAATAATAAACCTTTGATGCGAGGGATACAATTGCCATTCATGATATAACAAAGAATCGCAACAGCACGTACGTGCCGTATTAAAATCAATATGTTGGTGTTTTAGGTTTTAGTAGACGATCGACTCTCGCCAACTGAGTAATTGTTAAACGGAAGATTAGTAAAGTAATAAAGTAGATTGCGAGTGAGCGCCGAGCGGGCTCGGACTCGACGTGTGGTCGCTGATCGCACTTCGCAGTGCGCGGCGCGGCGCACGCCCCGAACCGCCTGCTCGAACTCCGCGAGCTCGCGGGAGGGAAACGCCTTCGCTCCTATACACTACACTCGGCCGCGCGGCCCTTAACAGATGCCCACAATGAACCGTGCATAGAGCACGTCGCTGTCGTGCGCACACCGCACACGCCGCTCTTTATCATCACTGCTATAACGCAGTGCTGCGATCTCCGGAACTATTATAGATTTTGACACCTTCTCGCATGCGCGAATGCATACGACCGCCGCGTTTTAAACTCGGTCGCGACGTGATTACAAAAAATCAAGTCCGATGACCTTAATGATGATTATTGCCCACGACACACAGAACCCTTAACACATTCTTGTGGTGGTCCTATAACTTTTATAAATCGATACACGATGCAGCGATGCACCATTTCATGTTTACGTGATCCCAGATAAAGCCACCATGGCGTCACCCGGGACGAAATACATAAAAATCTAACAATAAACACTTACCAGTTGTCTCGGAAGTTGCCTTTTAGTATTCGGCAGTGTTTCCGACATGTTTATGTTAGTCAGAAACACTGCACCACGAATTTTACACTATTTTACGTAAATATTTTACACGGAGCACGAGAAAAAGTAACGCAATCCACCATTTGCAATAGTCGACACTGCTGCCAACATCGCGACAAGCAATCACTCTGTTAAAAATTTGTTAGTTGGTAGTACTCAACACGCCCTATTGGTTTATTTATGAAACACAAAAGCGCGAATATTTAAAACATCGTAAAAGGATTGTGAGATTATTGTAAACAGAAATTTGTAATATTTTACTCAAGAAATTTAGATGTTGTTTATCTAATAGAATTATTTAAGAAAATATTATTATAACAACGTATACCTTTTAGTGGTAAGATAATATCAACCAGGTTTCTAAAATATAAACAATATGCGTTGATGCAGAATATGGCGTTCATTTACGAAATCAATGTAAAGTATACAATAAATATCGATTATATTATGTTTATATTTACGAAACGATTAATATATAGAATTTTTAAGTTAATAAGTTAATATTAGGTATGTAATGCAATAAATAGAGTTATAAATCGATTACGTTCAGTAATACAATTATAACTATATATCATTACGCCATCTCCCTACTGGGGGAAGCAGAGATAAATGATTATCACTTTTTTCGATTTCCTTCATTTATAAAAAGCAGTATTTTGAATATCGCCATAATTAAGGTATTGTAGAATGATTATAATATTAGAGTCCATAAATAAATAATTTTTAATAAAACTAATGAACACATGAATTGTTCAAATTTTTGGGAGAAGTTATTTCTAACTAATGAACTAAATATAAGAAAAGAATTTTTTGTAATTGTTACTTTGGTTTTATTATTATACACTCTTTATTACTAGCTATATGCAATATTTTATTAAATATCTGAAATATGGCTAATATCATTATACTTTTTATAATTGTACTTACCTTTCAGGAACACAAGTACATGGAATTCGAGTATCTAAATAGTAACTCCAACTTATATTTACTAGATAACAACAGGAAAATAGCTAAAATGTGGTTATCTTACCGATATGTACGGCTTGTGTGTTGCCAGACTTATTATAAATTGTAGTATTGTTTAATGTTTTAAGATAGGTACCTACTTGGAATAAAGAGAGAAAGGTAATATGTTGCAACATTTCATAAATTTATAAAAAAATTGTTTGGTTTATAACTTTCAAGTAGTTTTTTTTTTAATTAAAATAAATCGCACTTAATCGTATATGTAGTGTTGTTTGTGTTATAAATTTCATTTTATAGGAAAAAACTTATTGATCTCAACTACATAATGATATTCAAAATGTCTGCATATAAATATATATTGTGGTTAAAAAAAAACTTATATCCTTTTGAGTCTAAGTCTTTGTTTTAGATGTGATGCTTACCACGTTTATAATTTTTATGTATATTTTTTTATTAGCATTAAAATTCAAAATATGATATCTTGATATATGTTTATATCTATTTAGTAGTTATTTCAGCGTGTAACACTTGTTAGCTTAAGAAGAAACAGTAAGTTGCATATATATTTTTACTTTGAAACAAAGTTTCTGTTACACATTTGACAGACTGGGGTGGCGCAGCTTGAAGTAGAGTGTCGTGGGAGTTTTGACAGCATTACACAGTTTGCTGAATAGTAAAGAGTAAGCGAGATAGATACACTAAGATATGTCTACAGCAATTACAAACTGTTTTGTACAAAAACAACATAAAAAAAGTACAAGTTTTGTCATTTTTTGATTATATGAAATAATTTGTATTTTCCTCCAGTATTATTCCACTAATATATATAGTACAGAGAAGAATTGTATTTATGCAAGTGAAACTTATTTATATCAACAGATATGTTACTTTTATTTGTATTTAATTAATGTATATAACATTTCTTAATTACGCGTTGAAATTATAATTACAACAGAAAACCTCTCGTGGCACGTGTGGCATTGACCACGACTCAAAGAGTAAATTAAGGTAATTTATTAATTGGTGAGTTTTTTTTTAATGGTAATACAGTTCTAGAAAAATCTTTGAAAAGGTAGTCGCTGAATTAATAAATAAAAAAAATGCATATTATAAAATAAATCTGAATTATGCTCATTCTCTAAGCTAATTTTCTAAATTTACCCTATTTGATATTTTACCCATACCTATGATTGAAATAAAAGAATTATTCGTTCTAAACAATCTCTCCGTAACTTTTTATTTAATACTAACTGATACCTGCGACTTCGTCTGCGTTATCTTGCGCATGTACACTACACCGCCTGTCCCAATTCTCCATGGCAAGACAATATACATAGCTGAACAAGTAGTGCTAAGAACCAAGTGTAGAAATAATAATACTAAAAAAATGTGATCTAATAGTTTTTCCGTGTAGCGCATACGACAGACCTCTATCATTCTATTTATATGGGATATATTTATATATATTTTATTTACCTACTCTTCACTCGTACTTAACTCGCTCGAGCTGACATTTCAATTGTTATAACGTTATATAAAGTGTATAGATTTTAATGAAATAAAGACTAAATGGTACTCGAGGATATACTTTATGATTTTCTTGATGACGCTTTATCATAAACGAAATATTTTTGCAATGATGTGTGCACAAATAAACAGACAGACAGGCATTTCAAAACTGAAATAATTATATTTAATGACTTAATCTTAGTCACTTATAATATATATATTTTTTAAATTTCAAAAGTATAGACACATTAAAATTCACTTTATGTACCAATGTAATTGTTACTCTAATTAGGTACTAGAAAATTAATGAAAATTTATTGGAACCTTGTAAATTTAAAAATTTGAAGAATCTAAAAATAAAAATAAAGTAATAAACCTAAATATCAATAGAGATAGTTAACTATCAAAAAGGTTTAAAAGTAACATTATTATAGACATAATTTCGGCACTCAACTTTTTAAATCGATTATTCAATACAACAGGTATTAATCAAAATAATTAAAATTTTGAGAATATTAGTTCTGTTTAGGAGTAGTTGTTTGGAGGAAATTCTTGTAGGTTTATATAGTTTTATAATGAACTATATAATCATATACATATATGTTTTAAAATACAATAAATAAAACGTTAATGAGAAATTTTATTCAACTTCAGCATTTCTATTTTAAATTTATTTTATTGATTGAAATGTCATTTAATACAAGTGATAATAATATTAGTGTGTATTTAAATATTAATAACTCATTTGATAGTGAAGGATTATTCAGTTACTACTTCTTTTACATAAACCAAGCAATTTTCATTCGCTGTTCAACAATAACATATACAATACAAAGTTTTGCTTGGTAAGCGGAAAGGTGAATTTGTACACTGTAGCTACAATTCACATATACAGGAAGAAAGAGATAGCAGAACACAATACCCGTGGAATGGGTAGACGCGAATATGATAATGGCGGTTTTGGCAAAGTCAATATTTTCATAGAATTTCAAATTGATTAAATTTTCACAACTAATAATAAATGTCACCGTCACATTATCACAGTCGTCGTTTTTTCTCAAAATTATAGACTAATAAGTGACCTCGCAGATGTGATATATACCAGAAACGATGTTATGGTAGTTAATTTTCTATCGTTATGAGTTTTTATAAAATATGTTATCTTAATATTTGTAACGTGGTATTAGTTGGGTAATTTCTTTTGTGATAATACAGAAAGCGTATTTGCCCATGTCAACATATTATTATCATAGCCAAAGAGTAGTTTACGTCGAAATTATGTCTGCTGTGCTGCATAGAAAAATAATATAAAAAACATAAACGTATTATTTTACATTCTGTAAATTACATACAGTATTACATTTGATAATACTTTATAAGGGAATTTAGAAATATCTATTATAAATTCAGGTCCTGTGTTTCAGTCTAATTTACAGGCTGCCATTTATTAGGCTATACAATACAACGTAAAACATCACCAGCCACCAAAATGACAGAATATTTAATAGTAAGGTTACATGGGAATAAGGTTATGAATACATAACAAGAGAATCAAATAACAATTAAAGGTCACAATAAATTGTTCACAAAAATCGCAATCTCTTAAAGTTAATGAATTATGAAAGAGAACCGAAATATTTTAACTTATCTTGTCACGTTATTTCCAAGTTTCATGTGGTATTATCTATAATTAATCGTTTTGTACATAATGACTAATTAATAAGTGGACAGAATAAAAATATATGTCATAATCTCATATCTGATTATTAATCTATGACAACCGAAACGTTTCTCGCGCCATCTTTATCTTTTATCTATTAGTACCTACCTATGTATTTACAGTCCTCGTCATTTTTTATTGACCGTCCTGAATATAGCCGTAAGTTCGGGCTTGCGCGTAATATACTCAAGATATTAGAATAAAACACAATTAAGACATTATAATATGAATCTAAAATTTGCATTTATTTATTTTCAGGTAAGTTGTCTCGAGGTTATTCATATAATACCTGTTTATGCATACTTTGTATTCACAAGTATATTCAGAGCGGTCAAAAAGTTTGGCGAAGACTGTACATAGAAGTATTGTTGATATATGTACCATAAATTATACGCTGAACCTCTTTGTTACTTTATTTTCCAAAAACATTGTCCGCAATTAATGGGCGTTATACTTCATCAGTTACAACTGCTGAATTTCGCGCCATCTTGATACAAAACTGGATTTTATAATTGCTTTTCTGAAAAAAAAATTATACCATTGCTATATAATTCAAATGTTTATGAACGTTTGTAAATAATTATGATTTTTGGCAATTAAATAAAAGAATGAAGCGACCCAATCCTAATTAAGTTATCAAGAAAATATCCTAATAAAACAACTATTGTTATTATACTATCAAGCCCGTATACGAAACATTTGTTTTTAGTTCGATGTGAAACTAGAAATTATACCTGTTTGTTAATTAAAACACCTTTAATTTATCTAACATTATTATTGCAGACCTTCAGCATATTGTATTATTTTAACACTCATAAAAAATAGTTTCTGCTAACGAAACACTAGTCAGAATTGGCAGGACATTTCCTATATCGACGGTGGAAGTAGACGCACTTATTGCATACATAGTTAAGTGCAATATATTTTTTGTAAAGGCATTTCAAGGTTCCGTACGTTTCTGTATGAAAATGGCATTAAAAATCTTCTACTGAAGTGTAACTAATTTCCTTTAAGACTAATTTACTCTATATTCTGTCACTATTTTTATGCAATATTCTATACAAATAATAAATTGTTATATTGTTACATACATTTTAACGTTATTTGTTGTAATTTACAATTACCAATAAATTTTATCCATCTCCAATCGAATTTTAATTAACGAGAATATCTTTCCACAATAAAACCATTCCACAAAATAAATAACCATAGGTTATAATTTTATTGAAAACTAAATTTTTAATCTTAGCTTTATGTCACAAGTGTAACCTTTATATATTATAATAAAACATGTTATATTTTGGAGATTAAAATAAAATCAAATGTATTGTATTAAGATTTGACGACTATTGTAATTCATTTATAAATTGTTTTACCTCTGCTATGAGAAATAATAAACTATTAATTGAAACGTAATATTTTTTTATCTTAAAAGCATTAAATCATTATGTTATCCTGTAAGTCATTGAACAGTTCTGTATTTCAAACAAAATATCTGCGAAATAGAAAAAGTTTCACAATATTTACTTAATACTATAGGTTTCATAAGAAAATATAAAAAGCGCCTTTATCTAGGAATTGAGCTTATTAATTACTCCTGCTTGCTGTTTTGCTGTAATTTATTCGGTAGGCGCTATCGGCTTTAATCCTTAGACTAAAATGAAACGACTTTTACAAACTTTTAATATTGTATTTATTATCATCAACAATAGTAAAACTATATCATTATTGGAAATGCAATTGTTATGTATAAAATCAATTATGTAGTACGTAATTTATATTCTAAATAATAAACGTATTCTTTCCAAGATAAAAAATTAGAATGAAACAAGTTTACAAAACAATATCACAGACATCAATTGAAGAATAGTAATAAAAACTAATGTTCATTATTTCTCAAATTAACACTATAATATTTTAAAACGGGGTCTTGTATAATACTTTCGCTGTCTATAGTTCCATTTTCTTTTAAAAAATCTGTGTGATTCCTCAACCAATCCGAATAAAGCTTTAAGTACCTATCATCAGGATCTATATCAGTGTGGCATAAACAGAAGATTCTATACGCATCTTCGCCATATTTACCTATACCGTATAAGTCGCTGGCACGGCACCATTTTGATGAAACAAATTGATAGCTAAGTTTCCATATCATGTAACCTCTTTTTCTCAAACCTAAAGTAACAAAAAATCTTTCCAAAGAGGCCGGATTATCCTCCAAAACATGATAAGGCGTCGGATATTCTTCAAAGAAACTTTTCATTAGTGGCCGAGCAATCTTCCCTGATGTTTTAGTAAGAAAAATTGTTGCTATTAACATGGCCCAGGGGTTTGTCGCAAAGTCTTCCTCAATAATATAATGAGGTGATGATGGTATATTTCTAGGTGTGATGTTAAAAAAAGGTTGTATATTCAAAGGTAATTGTTCTTCTATGGTTAACTGAGATAGAGAAAGCATGTCTGCATCTTCTAATGAATCTTGGCACGTTTCTTGTGATGATTCTAAGGATTCTGGCGATGTAGCTGTGATTAGAGAAGGTTTTTTCTTTGTTTCACTTTCAGATCTTGCCATGAAGAATCTGCTAACGTAGTAATCGGCCATAACTCTGAAATTGAATGATTCTCATTAATTTATTTATTCATTCATTCATTTTGTTTTTTTTTCGAACTAACGACACCATTAACTTGTTAAGGCCGCTACAGTTTCACCGGACTACATATTCACTATGGGCGTTCAACATGTCAATACATTTATAAATATACTAATTGTAAACAATTTTGTATTTACATTTAAATGTTGTTACATTTATAAACAACCACAGCATTCTCTAACAATAAATTAAATTTCAATAAAAGTCCTAAATATTAAACGATTTTACAGTTTTAAAGAATTAATATAAACAAACTATAACCGAAAGAGAGAGAAAATACTAAAAACAATTAATACTCTAAAACTCTACTTTATGAATAGACTGCTTGGTATGTCTCTACCGCAGTTTTGAATTTATTTCATTTGTTTGAGAAAATGTCACATGTTTTATGTAATGTATTATTAAATGACCTAGGTATTCTGTTGACCGGACAGTAAAGGCCTTAAATTCATGAAGAAATGTGAAATGTAAATACATTGAATATACTACGCAAATTATCAATTCAGTAATAATAATACTATTGTCGACATCATTTTCCCGTATGACGACAACCATGTGAAGCTAAAAATGTTAAAGAAAAGTGCGGCTATTTCCTTTGCCGTTGAGATATATTCTTTTTTTCCTTTTTTTAACACTACTACTACACTGTTGACCTGGCAAAGCCTCTACACTTTCACCGGACTACATATATTCTTATGGTTCAAAGTGCTTATTAAGTATTGCGAAAATTCAAATTGTTTCCTAATAGTAACATATGTTTGCACAACGACGGACCTCGTTTACAGATTTTTGTTATGTCATAAATTAAAACTGTAATTTTTTTTTCTTGTTGTTTTAAATTCCTGTAACTTTTTCAGGGCTGACGTAAAAGAAAACATAAAATCCGTATAATAATCTAGAAATAATTTAGAATCTAACACCGTTAGCACAATGTTGATATCTTAAAGTGGGGTACGGGTCAAATTTTGAAAACGCTATAATGTTCGTTTTTCATTTTGAGATACAAACGAAAATAAAAGCGATACAAACGAAGCACTATGAAATGGTATCTTCGTAACATATTTTTAAAGTGTGTATGAATGACTGAATGAATACTTTATTGCACTTCTTAATTGTACACTGGCACAAACAAACAAGTTTTATATGTAGTTCAAATATAGAAGTAAGATAGAAATATTAAAGTAGGGTACCAAGTTTACATAGCTCATGATTGACCCTCAAAGGTATATGTATGTATATTTTAGATAATATATCACTACATAGTATAAAACAAAGTCGCTTTCTCTGTCCCTATATACCTATGTATGCTTAAATCTTTAAAACTACGCAACGGATTTTGATGCGGTTTTTTAATAGATAGAGTGATTGAAGAGGAAGGTTTATATGTATAATAACATAAATTAAATAATGGAGAAATACTGTTATTTTTGAGATTACTCCAAATTTAACGCGTGCGGGCCCACCAGCAGTAATGAATAAATCAAAACTACTGGATCGATTTTAACCATTTTTTCAGTGAATGACATAGGCTATATATTTTATACCCGTACGAAGCCGGGGCGGCCCGCTAGTGTATGTATATAATCAAAAACAATAAATGTAATAAAAAAAATAAAAGACAAAATTACATAAATGCATATTACCTAACATTACAGTAGGCAGCAAAATTAGACACGTATGCCATACCGTGGACAGTGGATAAACCAGTTTCTTGAGACTGAGACAAATTAATTTGTCAACATGAATAACAATATTTGTCTGTGAATTCGAATAAATAAAATATCTCTCCGATTATTGTAATATATGGAATACTGATAAGAGTATGTATTATTATATATATATATATATATTGTTATTGTGAATATGAGGCATTTAGAAATGAATAAATTCTAAGTTAATTTAATTCAAGAAAAGTACAAATATTTACATGGAAATATGTGATGGATTTTCCACGTTAAAATGTTTTATTTCTTCCAGAAGTTAGAAGATTTGACGCTTTTTTGTCTAATTTACTTTGTGAATAGTGCATTGTCACGTTCGGTGATCGTTATCGATGCTCATTAAAAGTTTAAGACGCAACATTCTCATATTTGTGTTAAATGAAAATCTTAACACACTGACATAAATACTAATACTATACAGCATCTGTAGTTGTTCTTATAAAAAAATAAAGATGTATGTTTGTACGAGGTAATCTCCGGAACTGTAAATCTGATTCTAAAAACACTTTAATTACCGAGAGATACCACTGTTCTGTCTCCTATTAGGTTAAATTTGAACGAAAATTATGTGTCTAAATCTAAGGCATCATTAGATATAAGCAGTAGAGTAATCCATCCAAAGTTCTGAAAATGTTTTAGATTGAATAATAAATAAATACGACAACCTTCAAAGTTCTATTAAGCAATTAGAAATTAATTTAAATAATTTAATCTTAAGATTTGGCTGTATGAATAATATGACCTTCACTTAAATATATGAATATATTTATTTTTAAACATATCAGAATTATAATTTTAATCATACCTATTAAACAGAACTTATATATTATATTAAGCCATGGCCAACGTGTTTCTGATACCGTTACATCTATTATATCTTGCAGATGAACCTCCTTTCCGTGTATTTCATTATAACTATGAAATCGTTTGATATATTTGAATGAAATTTGCTTAGATCAGTCTAGAACAAATTACTATGAATATAATACATTAATAGTTTATGTATTAAAACATGTCATAAAATAGATACGTGAACAGACAGTGATGTAACATTTTTAATTTTAATTTTGATTTATTTTGTTTTGTATTTTTGTTTGCACGCCAATTGGAGATATATAAAAAAAGTGTTCGTGCTTTTACAATTTATATTTCTACTGAACTTTTCTTTTGTGTATGCACTTTATTATCATATTTATAATTGTATGTATCTATATATATGTATGTCTACTTGTGTATATATATTTTTTTTTCGAGCTGTCTACACTGTTGACCTGGCTAGGCCGCTACAGTTTCACCGGACTACTAAGGGGAGCGCTTAAGGCACTCACCTGATTTTATATAAGGAACCAGCACAAGGGTGCACGGCGCGCCTCGGCTTGGACTGTCACTGTATTTCCCGAGTCTAAGGATTGTGTATATATTCAATTAAACTACTCAGTACATTATTTATATATTTATTCCATTGACGCGGTGTCCGAACACGCTGTCAACTAAGTCATCACTGCTTTAAAATATGTTAAATAATAGCGTACATGTATAAATACTACCAAAAAAATTAAGGTTATTTTTCTTGTTACTTTGGTAAAATAAAAACATAATGTTACTTCGGAAATAGTTATTACTACAATATTAAACAACTTCAATACTTTATATAAGACAAACGAAATTTCAACGTAACAAAAGAGATCTAAATTTATTTTGACCTTTTATTGTCTTTCGTTATGACTCATCATTAATAAAACATGGCTCGTATATAAATTACATAAAAATATTCGACAATGGTTAATTTATCATTGAAATGTGTTTAAACAACTTGTCCCTCCTTGTCTACATAATAAATGCTATAACAGGCGTATCAGAACGGATATTATGAACATAGTATATATTTTACAATCATTATACATCGCGTCTTTCTATATTAGGTACCTATATTAGATACATCCATATAATTATAGTCCGCGCCAAACTTTTTGACCGTTCTGAACATTGTTGCGTAGAGCACAAATTTAGATATAAATACGTAATATATATGTAAAACATATTTATGTATAACATCTAGAGAACTTAACCCTTAAATGCATGATTTTTATTTTGAAACGAATTCCAAAATAAAACAAAAAAAAATAATATAACTTACCCGCCAAAAGTAATGTCAACTTTTTCTTTTACACGTAAGCTATTTTCTAAGGTTTAAACATGCTATCAAAAACGCAAACACTCAGGTTTTTGAATAAAATTAAATGGAAGTGGAATGTAGACAATTCGCAACAATATGCATTTAAGGGTTAAGGGCCCTATCTTATTAGGACACCGAGACGACGCCACTGGTCTCGTCACCGTAGTGTCTTGAGCTACCAAGCGAGAAACACCAATTTCAGAAGGGCCAGAAAGATTTATGAGAACTTTAACAAAATTGGACTACATTACTTCATTTCCAGTCCAATGCATATACAAATCCTATAGTAACTAACATTATAAGTGCGAATATGAGCTTGCTTGTGACGCTTTCACTAAACGTTCGGTATGAAATGTTGATAAAGACAGTATTGTTCTCGATTGATAGGTTCATTCGATATTAACGCGAGCGAAACCACAAGTAAAAGCTAGCAATATTATTTTTCAACAACGCAACATTTCCAAGAAACAAACGATCAAATTAGAAGATTCTGTAAAAACTCATTTACCACGTACACAAGTGTCGGACAAGCATAAATACTTGTACACACTTAAATGTGTTAATCGCTGCATCATACTACCTTGGAACTTTGAGTAGATACTTAATTTAGACAAACATCCTACACGATCAAACGAAATTATCGTGGCCGTAAATACACGGTTTAAAAATTATCTACCAGACAGACCGTTTAGTTACTGACAAAAACTTCATTTCTTCCGTCAAACTGCTTAGACAAAAACTATGTAGGATTATAAAATGTAAATAGAACATTCAAAATATGTTTGGTAAAACTATTTACTTCCGTACTAGCTAATGTGCTTATAAAAAAGTGATTTCCAGTCCCGTTATCTAAGGTCATCTTTACACCTTTATATTCTTATCCGTGTATATAATATAACGAGCTGACATCCGTGACTTCGTCTGCGTTGTTTATTATCTTGGCAATATTCTATGTACAGAGGAAAAAACACAAAAATATTGAAAGCGAAAATATACTTTGCTTACAAAATATCGCTGTAAACAATGTTATCCGTATAATTCCTACCTCCTGTGCGTGCGCACTACACCGCTTGTCATACATCGCTTAACACTTATTGTAAAAATCGCAGTTTCTGAATAACTTAATAGTAGGTGAAGATATGGTGGTATTTTTTTTAATAAAGACTAAGATGAAAAACTAAAAAAAAACAATGATGAAAATATACTTCTGTTGTTATGGCGTGATGCATGCACGACAGACCTCTAAAATTTTTTAATTAAATAAAAATAGGTATAAGATAGATCTTGATATGTCACGTTGCAGAATCCATACGTCTTTCAACTAGACGTGTATTCGAAAAGGCCACCTTTGATACACTCATTTACCCATACATTTATTAAACGTCTTCCCTTAATCATTCTTGTCGTTATCTGTGAACCAGCGCAGTCTATGCGTACAATTAGTTATAATAATTATAAATTTTAACTTCAACACCGTTTCACAAATCACCATAAAATTTAGCACATCTGTGTGGTATCAATTTTACCATAAGTCATCATGCAGTATATCAGATTCTGTATGCCTTCAACGGATCGTCATGAAAATTGGTGGACACGATGAAGATTACTATGAAATACCATTTAACACAATAAATTATAACAAACATGTACGGAATAGTAAATCAACTGGTTAGTTACAATAACTTATTACTTTTATTATCACTTGAAATTTGTCTATGAACAATAATTAATAACAGACCATAAGATATACACTCACTCACGATAGACACACCTGATAAATGATGAGGCGTAAAAAACAATACGCCGACGCCTAATGAATCAACAAACTGTTCTATTATTACGATTTGTAGTTTATGCATACATAATCTAGCCTTAATTAAATCGATACGATGACATTTTACAGTTTGTTTTCGCATACGCGCACCGGTTGCTTTTTCTTTGCATCGAATTATGTTCTCATCGTTCGCTTTATTGTGGGCTGTGCATGGCTCGTGAGAGCACGCATGTCGCTTCGCGCGCCGTTTTACGAACGTTAAAACGAGAGAGAACGATAAATAAAACGGTACCGCTCCGATAACAACGAATCGAAAATAGTTTTGAGAAACATTACATTGTTTGCAAAATTTTTAAATCTCGTCGTCACTCAATTCGAAAACTTATATTGACATGTTTTGAACCGGTGTTTTGCGGAAGTGTTATCTATATGATCGGTAGTAGTGACTGAACTTGTGCCTTCAACCCGGGAGGTCAAAGAGTACCGACGCAGTGATGTACTGATAGAAAAGTCATTCATGCTTGTATATAGATTATTGAATGCAATTGGTAAGCTAACATAAGTATTTTTACATAATCATAACAATAACAACAACGAAGTCAACAACGGATTCGATTTTTATTCTGTCTTAACTCTATGAGATTTATGGGACTTTTTTTTTATTAAGAAATAAGTAAAACCTCTGACAACAAACAGAGACCTTATCTAGGTTGACCATATTTACTGTTAAATATATGCCAGGCTAATAAAACAATATTAAAATTAGCCCTTAAATATAAGGATGAAATTTATAAATTACAAGTATTAAAACTGAACTTCATAGGACTACTGTAGATATTTTGCTTTACTGCCATTTTATGAACAAGACGTTGTGTATATTTGTTTTTTAACCTTTTCTCGTCATTATTACGATTTCAATGACTTTTCATACTAAGAATTATTACTTCCAAATGGTATCTTAAAAACCTAATATATATATATATCGCTTTCTCTGTCCCTATATCCCTATGTATGCTTAAATCTTTAAAACTACGCAACGGATTTTGATGCGGCTTATTTTAATAGATAGAGTGATTGAAGAGGAACGTTTATATGTATAATAACATCCATTAAATAGTGGAGAAATAATGTTATTTTTGGGGTTTCAAAATGTGATGTCGCCAATAATTACATTTTTTTCCGCTTACATTGCAACAAACGCAGGCTGAACCCTACGAGATTTATCAAAATAATGTGTGCGGGCCACGGGCAGTAATGAATAAATCAAAACTCCTGCATCGATTTTAATCACTTTTTCAGTGAATGACATGGGTTATATATTTTATATATAAGCCGGAGCGGACCGCTAGTAAATTATAAATGCACCTACAAATTCATTGCATAATAATGAATGAAATAAATAATAAAATAACACTTGACAGAACCAGATTTTTTATTGATCACTAATACCTTATTATCAAATGTGAAAGTTAAGTTGTTCCTTACACCATCACACATAAACAATCGAACCTGTGTTGATAGAATTTGATACTGTTTTTTTTAAAGATATGTAGCTATATGTTGCTTGTAAGTGGACGGATATAGGAGTATAGTGAAAGGTGTGGATGGATTGTGCGAATAATAATATGTGTATAAAAGGAATGCATATTGAGATGACATCTGACAGGGGAGAGTGGAAAAGGAAAACATGTTGTGCCGACCCTACTTAGGTGGGATAAGGGTAAGATGATGATGATGACGATGATGATGATGATTTAGCTATATATAATTACTAAATTCGTAAATGAACTTGTAGAAGTAATTTTCATATCTATTATTTTTTTATGTACGAAGATCAGGGCAATATAATATACTATTATTATAAAACAAAATATGCAAATATTAAAAGGGAAACCGATTAAATAGACATCACCGACCTGAACTATACAAATTTAAATATCTCTCTCTTTGTCTAATCCATGTCGTTAGAAGAAATGAGAACTAAAGACACGCATTACTTATATTAAATCAACGTTTATAAATAAAGGCTTTTACCTGTTCTATCTGTTATAGTTTTATCTGTTAAAGATTATGTAAAGCGAAATAAATAGATTCGTAAATTTTCTAAATATAGATAAGAGACTAAACAAAGCTATTTCTACAATACAACTTTTGAGAAAAAATAAATAATGAGAGAGTTAATAACTGCTAAAATTCTGTCTTCTCTTTATCTTCACTTCGACACTAATGTTAACATTTTAATAATCGTCACAATATATACATTCAAGAATATTTATATAAAGGATATATTATTTACTTAATTTTTGTTATCGAGAAATGCCACACAATAAAATCTGAGATAAATAAAAAAAAGTTAAGCAATATAGCTATATCAATAAAATAATAGAAGTCTGTCTGTTGTTGAGCGCGCATGATGCAAAAACTATTGGATAGATCTCGGTCAATTTTTAGAATTATTAATAAGACATTTTTATCTAAAAAGCTTTTATATTCATTTAACATGAAGTTAATAAAAAAACTACGATTTTTATAACAACTACAAAAGACTAAAGAAGTTTTATAAGCGAAGTATGGTTTTTTTTTATCGTTACAATTATAAACAACGTAGACCAAGTTGCGGGTAGCAGCTAATAATTAATAAAAGTCAAATGCCACAACGAGAAAACAGCTAGTAAATGGAATTTATATATTGATTTAAATGGCCATATTAAATGTCATTAGAAAATAATTTTACTAGGTAGGGGCGAGGTAGTCTGTAGTTATGCGATGACGATACAATTAATTTATCGATATATTTCTATCGAACTTTGTTGAAAACATTTTAAACAGAACATACCAAAGAAAGAAAGATAACAAAGACAATGGAATAAGGAAACAAAATCCTGAATCCCTGTATGAAGTAAAACTAATTTCATATGTTTTCCTTCTTATGTTAAGGTGAGGCGAGACGACTTCAAGTATAAGATTTATTATTAATGTTTTGTTATTTTACCTTGTTGTTTTGTTATTTACCTATTAAATGTCAAAGACACACATATTTAATGTATACATAAGTATTATAGTATTATGATAGGTAAATAATCCTATTATATTGCAAAGAAAAACAATAACTTTTGTTTTAATTAATGTTATTCCTATAATCTATCTGTAGACGCAAAAAGTTAGGAGACAATTTGTGGGAAATTTTAGTGAGCACATTTTAGAGTACATGATCATAATATAAAAAAGTGGAATAGGCGGGCCCCAATACACATATAAGAGCGATATCAAACGCAAATCTATAAACTTTTCTCAATACTACGATAAACTATAATACCTCAAGATTAAACTACAGGTATATAAACTTACATGTCAATCTATTTTTGAGAATTAGTACACTTTATATATAAACGAAAATAAAAATAAATGGTTGAAGATATTCAAAAGCATTTTATTATTTTCAAATGCATAATAATACATCGAGCACTACCTACACTTATTCCTTTACCTACCGTTTTTGCGCTCGTAAATTTACAGCTAAAATTGGGTCCTTCAGTCATTTACGGGCTAAACACCCCAGACCCTGAGTTTGATCGCTTTAGTCGAAAGCGGTTCGGTAGATAATTATTGTCATATTTTGACAAAAGTATTTCTACATAATATTCCAAAAGTACCCTTCTTACACATTTTAAGTGATTTGTTTACATTTAGTCTCAGTGCTCTCTTCATTTCCCTTTATCTTTAAATGAATGGTGTCATTCAATATAAATTGATTAAATGACATTGAATTTCACATTTCACAGGGGTTATTTCGGATGTGACAGGACAGGTTAATTCGTATGTATTATATTAAAATAAACTTCAAATCTTGACAAACAATAAATAAATCACAGGTTAAAAATACACCAACATTTATCGATTACGAATTGAAACACAGGTATAATTATTATAAATTATGAAATTTTGTGTTGTATAGTTTAAGATAGAATAATAAATTTATCAAAAGTTAATAATTATCGATAAAGTAATTTTTTACCATCACTATGACAACAAATATGGAGGACATTAAAAAATAAAACATTATCATTTAAGTAATTTAAGATTAATAATGCTCATAAGCCATTACTATAATAATACACCTACTTTCAATAGATAAGCACCTTCAAGATTTTATTAACATAATAATAACATTTACATACAAACTGTACTAACGTAAAAGACAATCAAATAAACAACAAACGTACATGTTTACACTTATAGATAACATATGAGTAAACCACATTTCTAATTACATATTCAGCAAGAGCAAAACAATGATAGAAGTCATTAAAAATCGGTTTCAAAGATTAGGTACGTACAATACTCGTCAGCCATTTTGGCCTCTCTGGCTTGTCAGATCCGAAATACATATATGAGTTGGTGAGACATGCATGAAAATGTATGTCTCATGAACGACTACATGTATGAGTAATTAGCTAGCTTGGTTAGTTTCGATGCGCTAATGTTAGAATGTACAGCAACAGCCCAAGCCGAGGTCCCGCTGGCCCTTGTGCTCGTTGCTCAATCGGATGAGTGCCCTAAGCGCTCCCCTTAGTAGTTCGGTGAAGCTGTAAAGGCATCGACGATGTCACTAGCGTAGGTCAGTTAGAAAAAAAACCGCCTCTATGAATATAGTCTTAAGTTCGGGCTTGCGCATAATATACACAAGATATGAATACAAAACAAACTTAAATTATTATTATAAGAATCTAAAATTGGTATTTGCTTATTCTTAAGTTGTTACACATATAGAATATAACACGTATTTATATCTCAATTTATGTTCTGCGAAACTATATTCTCGGAGCGGTCAAAAAGTTTGGCGAGGATTTTACAAGACATAACAAATTTTTTACAAATTAACGCTAGTTTTACTTCTTGAGTACGCACGTGTCATATAAGTCTTCCTTCAAGTAATCTATTGGGAAGAGTGCATATTTTAGTTTACATTGTGTGGCTGGTACACGAATTTAATCATATCGTTTATTGTGAAATATGTAATTACAAGGCCGTTCTAAGGATATTCCACAACTGCTGTCTGCTGAATAGAATCTAATAATGGACAATGAAAACAACTGATATCTATAGTACGAATATTATTATAATCACATAATCAATGTTGTGTTTCGCATTTCCGTGTCGAAAGCCGGTAAGAATTACTATAAAATCATTAATATTATTCCCGGAGAGCCCAACTCCGGGTACTATTGATCATTAGCGTTCGCCTATTTACTAATAGTAATTGTACTAATGCACTAAAAGTAGGAATTGTAACATCATGTCTTGTCATGAAAAAGGTTGAAAACCACTGTATTTTACATTATTAGTTGTAGTAATGACCATCTCTAATAGTAATTGGAGATAGTCATTTTTATTTATTTTATTATTTCTAATAATTTATTTTATTAACTTATTTTTCTTATCTATAATAGTAATTAGAGGTGGTCATAGTAACCACTAATAATGTAATGCAGTGGTTTTCAACCTTTTTCATGATACGACATGACGTTACAAATATTGAAATCTGTACAACTTTTTAATTTATTTTCAAGGTTAGGTAACGATTAAATACGTAATTAAATTAGCGAAACATCAATGTGACTCATAGGTTTTTTTTATTTATTTATGTTGATTTGTATTCATGTATGAACATCTTTAATTATATTTTCTTATTATAATATTTTTTTTTACCTTTTTTAATTTTCTTTCTTTATTACTAAAGCGTTACGACTCACCACGAACCCTTATAGAGTCTTTGCAACCCCATGGGCGGTCGTCACCCACACTTTGAAAAATACTGATGTAGTGCTTTATTCCTACGCAATGGATAACAAATTAATCGTAATAATATATAACAAAGCTAAATTTGATGTTTTCTTTAACTCATGTATCTAACATATTTTATATGCCATGATAGTATTAGATGAAACGAAGATAACGAAATAAAACAATATAAAGTGAGTTAATGTAGAAGATTTTGTCGAAAGTAATTATATTTAATAACTATCACTACATATTATAAAACAAAGTCGCGTCTGTCAGTTCGCTATAAACTCAAAAACTACTGAATGAATTGTAATGCGATCTTCACCAATACACAGAATAATACACGAGGAAGGTTAAGGTATATCATTTGTCAAAGTTTCACGTAAATTGGTTGAAATAACACGATAATTGTTGGAAGTTTTAGAAAAAGTCAAGCCGCCTGGGAGCTTTCATCGAAAACGCAGCCTAATTCTTTTGAGATGTAACAAAACAATGCATAGTAAGATATTCCTCTTTTATAAATCTACAATAAAGTCTACAATGGCGATTTAAGGACAACTTACAATATCAATTTATCTTTTAAAATATGGTTACGTTAATAAGTATATATATTTTTATTATCAGGGCAGGACAACGTCCGCCGGGCCTGCTAGTTATATATAAATTATCGATTTCAAGGTTTAGCTCCGATCTGATCAAACACTCGTCTACAACATAACACCGATCACCCCACACACGTGCACACACACTCACTCGTAGGTACACATAGTGGTGGGCTATTTTTGTTTGTTTTTTTGCCCTTTCGAACTGAAATAGTTTAGAACACAGATAGACAGATACAAAATACATGTACGGGATCGTGAAACATACATGCTTGGTAACCATGTATATTTCACGAACCCATACAGGTATGATACGGATAGGCTTAGCTTAGTTTAGCTTAGCTAGTTAGATTCGGGTTCTCGACGACAGCCCAAGCCGAGGCGTGCCGTGCGCCCTTGTGCTAGTCGTCTATATAAAATCGGGTGAGTGCCTTAAGCGCTCCCCTTAGTAGTCCGGTGAAACTGTGAAGGCATAACGCTGGCAGTGTAGGCCAGTTCGAAAAAATAAAATAAAAAAAATAATAAAAATATGATTTAGCTTTCACCGTCACATCAGCCTATAAGAGATCCACTGCCGTCTGTTTCTCCCCGAAGGAAATATGGACGTAATCACCACGCTAACTGAAATCAGTTGTGTTTGCAATTACAAACTCCGAAGACCGAATATTCCAAGGTTCTATATTTTACTCCCATACGGTGGTACTACAAGAACATTTCTCAGGTTCAAGTTTCCACTCGATGTTTTCCTTCACCGTCAACAGTATAACTTAGTTTAATTTCAATTTATAAATGTACGCGAATTCCAAATAAGTCGTTGGTACACTCCAGGGTTTAAACCCAATAAAAAGAACAAGGTTAAATACGGAATTATAGGAATAATAACGAAAAAGGCCTCAAGTAAATATTTTAAAATAAAATATTTTTAATTAAATTCCAATTACTTTTAAAGAGTTACAAACACTTCACGACTTTCACATTTAAATCAACACGGATACATAAATGAGAATTTTAAGGCGTGGGCACGGCTTACAAAAATGCATTGCAGATGTTCCGGATACAACCTTGCTATAATGTCAAGGTTCTATATATTCTATAGGCACGATAGTTCTATACCCTCTTTCAACGAAAAAAAAACATCTCACGAAGTTCATTCACTGTTCAAAACACTGCTGAGCAATTGGGATTTCCGATATTAGTCACGTTTGGCATTCATATACAGCCTGAGTTCCAAAAGTGGTCCAAGTGGAGCCACAGGGGGCCACGGGAGACTCGACGGGGGTCTAGGTTGGCGTGACAAAAAATTGGGGTTCACAATTCATAAGCAGGTACAAATAAAATTGGGTATATATGAGAAACAATTGGAGTCAACGTTAATGGATCTTATGTAAACGAGTCGTGAGGTTAATTTTGGATTTCCATAAATGTAGCAATTCTATAAACACATACTATGTACTTAAATAATACTTCCTTCTAATGCAAAAACATATCTATCTACATTAATGAAAAAAAAAAAAACATATATTTAAAGATGATAAATTTGCAAAAAAAAATATCTCAGGTATGCAGGGGAGTCCACAGATAGCGAAAAACATGAGAAATAGTCTACGATACAAAACTGTTTGAGGACTCTTATATACAGGTTTTAGCAGAAAATAATAGAATAGAATATCTGCTCATCCTCAGAGGAAAGTGTTGTGATAATATAATATTACTTTTTAAATATCGGATTTTAGGCATTTCCATATTGAGTCTACCTTATTATATTTTACATAAAATATAGTTATAATATATACGAGTATATTTGGACTACATTACATTTTCCGGTACTTCGTAGTTTAAATAGCTCGAAGCTCAAACTTTGGTATTAATTTAATCTATGCAAGTAATGAATAAAATCGCCCATTCTATACAAGCTTATTCATAATCACTTTCTTTAGCCTAGGCTTTAAACATTTATTTGATGTGAATAGTTTTATAAACGGGTCGGCACGCCAATTCAATTACGACCCCACTTTCCTATAACTTTCCATCAAAGAAATCAGTGGCGTAATTATGCCATCTGAGGCTCGTGGCAAATTCATTGGATAGGGCCCCAGTAATTAGTCGTCATAATGTAATTTATTTTTAATAAATCACTGAAATAGTTATTTCTGAGCTCGTGGCCTCTCGGGCACGGAGCCTCATCATGCCGGAGAGCCAGTGGCATTTTGCCACCTCTGCCATCTTATAGTTACGTCACTGTAAGAAACACAATCCAATGATTGAACGCACAATGTTACTTCGAAATATTTGGTACAATACCTGATTTATTATGCGCAACAAAGTGGAACTGATAATAATTATTAATTTTCGGATTCTTTTATAAGTTAGTTACGTTATTTTTAATTGTATGCAAAAGTTTGAGCTAAAACTAAATTAAAAATGACTATTGTTTATTATTACTTACCCTACATCTTCAAAGATTTTTATGTTGCAGGTAATCTGGTCTCTAACAATTATATTGATGGTAGACTAAAGTTTTTATTATATAGCTCATAATTGACAATAGACAGTATTCATTTGAAAATTATTCACATTATTTCATCGTACCGTCATTAATAATCAAGATGCGGTAATGTTAGCATACAAAAGAGTAAAAAACACTACGCAAAAAAAATGGTGTATACGAAATCATTTTTAAATATACACACCTCAGTTTTTACTTTGAAATAATTTAAAAGGATATGTGGTAACAAATGATAATGAACGTCATGTGTTCACTCATCGAATCTCGTTACTGGGAAAAAGAAAAAAAAACATAAAAACGATTCAATAGTGAACGCAAAAAATGTAAGTATAAGTGTTTAATTTCATCGTTAACAACACTTAAATTACCGTATTTCCCCGTGGATCATAAATACTGTATCAAAGATTTTGAAGCCTCAAAAGTTTTTGTGCCATATACTGTCATGGCTTAATTCTTTGTTAATCTTACTTGGTATTAAAATATTACGGATAGATTTTGAAGTGAAATTTCTTATGGGAGGGCTTTAAAATTCTGATCCGTAAGCTTTTATCGTGACGAAAAGTAGCCGCGGGTAAACACGGTGTCGAGTAGAGTGTTGAAAACACCGGTTCTCGTCCGATCACCGAAATTAAGCAACGTCTGGCGCTGTCAGAATACTTAGATGGGTGGAATGGTTATCTGGAATCTTTTTGTTATGCTATTTATAAAGAAGTTTTCACGTCTTTGATGTGGTTATAGACACACACATATACTTTTTTATAAGTCTATCAAGTTACAAGCAAGCAAACCATCCACCTGATGTCAACTGGTCGGTAAAAAGTACGGTTGCTTTGTAGTAGAAATAAGTGTGACGGTAATGTCCCTATAGCCAAACTTTCAGCCACCATTATTTCAAATCAAGTTATGACTTCTATCTGGAGGATGATAAATACGTTATACGAGTACACCACTGACTAATAGTAACAATCATGCTCCTTCATCATATTTTACACAAATCTGCTAGATATATTGTCCCACTTGTAATATAAAAAGACAATATTTTTCTCTTAGATACTTTAAAAACCAAAGAAATTAAAATTCTATGATAACCAAAATCTGTCTTGTAGCACCTGGGTAGATACGAGTATCCCAGTATAATATGTATTATATTTGAATAACTCTATAGACTTATAGAACATTTTTTTTTTGTTACAAAATGTAATAATTGCAAAAAAGTATTACTAGTTATTGTTACTCTTTTTATAAAATGAACTTTATGTGTACTATATTTTTAAAGATTGTTCTGGAGTGTGTTAAAAAAGGAAGAAAAAAGAGAATGGTAAATGATTTAAATAAAACAAACTATTAAAAATAAGACGCACTTAGGTCTTTGGGCGGTTACTAAGGACTACACAACTTAAAAATACTCAACACTATTAGGTTTGGATAACAAACTATGAAACATTCTAATAATATAACTAGTTACCTAAAACAGAAAGTATATTTTGGTTTTCTTTGTATGCCATCAGTGAATTTATTAAGCCTGACCAGGTTGTTGTTGTTGAAAAACATTGTTGAAAAACAACAGTAGAAACATATCCTAGTTGCGACTATTTCATGGACAACGTGATAAAATTCAATAGTCGAATACGTCCTCATATTGTTATACAGCCACGTGCAGATTTTCATATAAGTAACTAACACGGCCGCGCCGCGCTAAACACGTGGCTGATTATAATTTAAACCTGTTGAAACAAACCACTTAATTCATAAATGTTATATCTATTCAAAAATGTTAATGATATTCTTAGTTAATCAATAAAATACATTCGTTATTTTCATTAAACAAGAAAAACATTACAAAAAATAACTTCCAAATTTACTACAACAAAATGTAATCCTTTCGTACACTTTATTCTATACTAGTTGATACCTGCGACTTCGTCTGAGTTCGTTATTATCTTAACAATATATTTTATATACAGAGAAAAATAAACATAAATACCACATCGCTTTCCCCACTTCCTACGGCAAAAAAACAAACGCGTATATACCATTATAAAAATCGTAGATTGTTAAAAAAATAAAACTTTATACCAAGTGAAGATATAATCGTGGGATTATTTTAAATAAGAACTGGGTTTTGTAAGAAGTAAAACTAATAATATGTGATCTAAATCTATAGAGTAATTTTAGTTACACCCCTATCATTTTTGGTGACATGGACTCGCGAATCGCCGAAGCGAAATACTGAGTTTTTGGCGGGATCTTAGTCTGTCATGTAGTGGTTTTTATATTTTATTCATAATCTTGTGTTATTCGACTCTATATTTTGTAATATTGGTAGTGTTTTACGTAATATAGTTCGGCTATTATGCACAAATGAAGTGGATGGGAAATAATACCACGGAGCATGCATTCTGAGATGCCACCAAAACTCCATGGAAAGTTCTAACAAGGAAACCACCATCTTGTTAGAACATTATAATTATCACAAGACACTTGGCAAAATCTTGTTACTTGACGCTGGCTAGTGTACAAACCGTGACGGAGCCAAAAAATAAAGAAGATGAAGCGAAATACGGAGTGTGTTCGTTCACATATGATCACAATCTACTTGAGAAGGAAAGCGATATCACCCTGTTATTACAATTATATCGCAGGTCGGCATAACAGTGGCGACTTGGCGTGCTATTACTTGATCGTGTTACTATACAAAAATATTTCCTGTATTCTTTACATGTCAATTTAACATGAGTCAAATCTATGTACGTAAGTATATATACAATAATAATGAAAGTACAATTTATTTGATGTCAAATCACGTTAAAACTGAACTCTATTGATCGTTTGCCGTTTTTTTTATTAAAAGTTTATTTAAAGTCGGGTATCAGCTAGTAATACGCATGTTTTGTTTATACTTATACATAGAACTAAACGCCAACAAGCCACATAAGTGTCTACTTATCTGATTATGTAGTTAAATATAGTCACTTGTAAGCTTTATTTATGCATCTCGGATCCCGTAACTAATCAATTCTAAACACGTTTTTATTTAAACCTTACCTACCTACATATTTATCTTTGTATTTGTACGGCATAAAACTAGCTCGAAAAGATTCGTAACTGAAAGTAGTAACTATTACAAAGGGCCTATTTATTGTACTTATTGATATTATTCTAGCCTTTAGCATTCTTAATGTTATGTGTGCCAGAGATACTGCTGGGTAGTACTGCAACTGTACTTTGATTTCATAAAGCTGTTTTTTGTCTTTAAACATTTGTTAATTACAAGAGACCTGATGTAGGTACCAATAAAATCATGAAAAACGGTTTTGTACCTTTTCTTCTGTTTGTCAAGCGATTTTCTTTTCTTTTTTTTTGTAGCCATCGATGAGCTTTAGTGATGTCATCAACAAAAAAATTTAGGAAAAAGTTCCTTTTTTTTCATACCGTCAACGAGTCGAAGCCATTATTTATTAAAAAGCGTTAAGCAGTTTAGAAGAACTAAGGGAACACACAGACATGACGGGAAAAGCAACTAAACTTTTTAATGTTTATTGTCATAGAAAAAACAAACAAGGATTGCGAACAGTATGTAAAGCTGTAACTCAATGGCTCTGAGCCAAATAAACCATGATGTTCACAATTTCGTTCACTTATTTAAATATGGATATGTAGCAGGCGTTAGCTCTTCGGGGCAGCGAACTCTCGTACCGTACCCTAACCCATGGACAACTCGTTTGCGCCTTCCATAAACATAACGATTTTTTATTGACGTTTTAAGGTATTAGGTAGGTAGTTTGACCAAAGTTTTAAATTCTTCAGACAATAATCACTACAGTTTTTTGTGGATGAAGTAGCAAAAAGGTATGTAATCTATGTGATGTTAATTGGTTACTGCAACCTATAACTAATTATACCTAACCTCATAAAGTTGTTACCAGTCATTAATATAAAAACCATTGTACTCCCGAGAACTAAGTGGATACCGTCTTCTGCTAGCACAAGCATCGCTCCTTCATGAGAGAAACAGATGCTGCAGTGGTTTTCCCCTAATTTAAGCCTTACATAGATACATTACATTACAGATTAGTTCATATAAATAAAATTACAGAGGTTTGTTGTTGTGCGCTCATCAGGCAAAAACTAAAGGATAGATTTCGGTCAATTCTTTTTTTTTATTCTTGGATCTTTGGCCTTTATCTAAAACAAAGATTATCACGATATCGTGATTTTAAATAAGGTTAATAAAGTTTTAAGGAACCACCATTTATAAACGAATTTCTAGCCCTAATATGGGGTAAACAGTGTGGCGCGTATGAACAGGAGAGGAAAGTAAACGTTTTTTTTTAATGTTTTTTCCTTTCTACATAAAAAATATTTTTATACGCAACGCAGAAATAAACTAATTTTACATAGAATACCGATTGTGTTAATAATAACTTAATTACTCCTATACTCATTTAAACTGCGATACAGAGTAAGATCAGTGAAATAATTTAATAAAAATCCAATTTTTTCAAATTAATTTCAATGTATACACGTAATCATTACGTACATATGTAATTAACATAAATTCTGAATAAACCACGAAACATCAGCTGATTATATCTTTTGGTTCAAAACGATTATTTTTATATCTTACCAGATTTCATAATACAAAGGTTTTTGTATGATTTTTTCAAATTATAGTATGGAATTCAAAGGTCATTGTAATGTAGCATAGTGATCTCACTATATTACAGTAATTAAATTTTACAGTGGTACTAGATTTACCTCCGGTTTCGCTCGCGTGTTTTATTATTTATTACAATTACTATTTCTTGTAATAAATTACTGTAATAAATGTTTTGACGATCGGTTGAATGGTACACAATTCGATGTGCTGCAGTGTCACCTAGTCTCGACCTAAGTATAGCGAAATGGATAGTACAAATATGTCATCCATGAAAAACTACTTAGATGCACCATCTTTTATAGGAAAAAAGTAAAATACATAATGGTATATAGTAACATGAATTTTTGTATATGTAGATAGAATATACAGAAAGAATATTAATGGGATATAGTCACACCATAGAAATAAATTCCATGATCATTATAAAAAGAACAAGAAAGGATCATGATATGTCAGTGTTATTTTGCTAATCGAATAAAAGCCATCAAAGTAAAATTGTAACGGATTTTTAACAATATATAACACTAGCTGTACTCGTGAACAACAAAATTAATATTAAGGTATTTTTTGTATTAAAGCGTTTTAAAAACATTACATGGTTTATTTTATATATACATATTTCATACAGTGCCTTTTTGTACACAATATTTAATAACTATGCTATGAAATAATTATTTCACTGTACTCTCGCGTTGGCTTACGTAAACTACAAAATGATTTTAAGATGTTTTCTTTATTAAAGCTTTTTAAACATTACTAGGTCTATTATATATATATACATATATATACATATATAAGTGCCTTTCTGTATACAATATTTTTAGCTATCATTAATCAATTTAATTAAAATTAAGGTATAGCGTGTCGCATTTAAAACGGTTAGTTTGCTTTGTCACGTTACCATTAAAAACTGTGGACGTTTTGTTTAGTATCTATATTATACCAACGTATTTTAATAACTTAGGCAACATTTTACAATATGTTGTACTATAACACATTATTCTTTGTCTATTTCATCAACATATAACCTCATAACTTATCAACGTAATTTAAAAAAATATACACTAAAAACTAGCCAGATAACGCAACTATGGAATTAAAAAAAAAAATCATTGAAATCTGTTCAGTAGTGTTCGTATTATTAAAAAGTTTGAATTGTATATGAAACTATGTTTGATATTGTAATAAGTTCGGATTGCATCATCAGTAAATATTAATGTACATTAGCTTAGTTCTATAAACACGTTTTCAATCTTGATTTCTGCTTTCAAGGTTCTCGGGTTGTCAGCGTGTGAAAGAAAATATGACCTAACACCGCTTCAATAACACCTGTTTAATCTGTATTCCGATTATCTAAGAGCCGAAACCGTCGTTTGTTTCAACAGACAGCACTCTGTTTACATTACACGAATTTTACATAATCTAACTTACCTACAATTCACCTCAAACAATTAAAAAAATAATAAAACTTATGTTGATACGTCTAAATCCAATATTCTTTCGATGCTATATAATTATGGTTGATACAATTGTGAAAGAACGTGCATTATGTTGATAAACATGGAAACGACTTCAGTGTGAATTCTGTCTCATGAATTCAGTAATCTTAACTCTGCCTTCCCCATGCTTGACAATCCTATCAATACATATTATTAAACAAAGTCGTCCGCCGCGTCTGTCTGCCTATCTGGATGTTCGCGATAAACTCACAAACTTCTGGACGGATATCAATGCGGTCTTCACCAATAGATAGAGTAATTCATGGGGTAAGTTTCAGTATATGATTTGTCAAGGTTTTCTTGTAAATTGGTTGAAATATAATGATAATTGTTGAAAGAATCGGAAAAAGTCAAGCCGCCTTAAGCATTTCGTGCATATAAGTATATATTTTTTTTATTATCAGGGCAGGACAATGTCCGCCGGGCCTGCTAGTTAATAATATAATAAAGTTGAGAAATCGTACGGAAAAGTGAAACACTTGGGTCAAAAAAGTGAATGATATAGACAGCAGGGAAATCTTCAAAAATATTGACAGAATCGATGTTCATTTGCATTTTATTTCATGCAGGATGTATGTACAATAAGTTGTAGATAACTGCTATTGGTTTAAATTTAAATTAGCAAAACTTATTAACTAAGTTTTATAAATGACCGGCGTGATTTTAACACAAGTAACAATCACAAAATTAACCATGTTTCAGAACCAGCAAGATTAGTAAAAAAATTAGCTAGGTTCTACAATAAGGTTTTAAACAGCATTACCAATTTACCGGACAGTAAAAGTTTTATAGTATTGACGTGCAGGTTTTCATATAGAACATTTTAGGGTAATGTCAAATCACTACATAGTATAAAACAAAGTCGCTTTCTCTGTCCCTATATCCCTATGTATGCTTAAATCTTTAAAACTACGAAACGGATTTTGATGCGGTTTTTTTTAATTGATAGAGTTATTAAAGAGGAAGGTTTATATGTATAATAACATAAATTAAATAGTGGAGTAATACTGTTATTTTTGAGGTTACTCCAAATTTAACGCGTGCGGGCCACGGGCTGTAATGAATAAATCAAAACTACTGGATCGATTTTAATCATTTTTTCAGTGAATGACATAGGCTATATATTTTATACCCGTGCGTAGCCGGAGCGGGCCGCTAGTAATGATATATTACTTGAACAGAGATGTTACGAACTGACCCCGCCCTCTGTACGTCCGTTAAATTACCGACAGTGAACAACTCTGTACAGTGACTTGTATAATTGCAATAAAAAACTATACAAAAAAGATAAACCCCATCGAGTTTACTGTCCGCTCTCTTCTTTATGAGTGGGTTTTTTCGTGAACCGATGCCGCGGTCACGGTGTTTCAACGCTCATAAACGCTATCTCGGGGCCTAAATTAAATAAAATATTAGATTCGATTTGACTGGGAGAATCGAAACTGAAGTATTTATACACACGTTTTAAATTACAGATTTTATATAGCTTGCAATGTTTTACCAAATCTGCATATGTATTTACTTCTGTATCTATTGTATGAAAACTGAAAAAGTAGTGGTGGTCTAATGGTTTGGCCGGTGGAATATCGATCCGATGTACGCAGGTTCGAACCCCGGCATGTACCAACGAATTTTTCAGAATTCGCGTAGATTTCCTAATTTTTATTGGTAACACTAAAGGCTGACGGTGAAGGAAAATATCGTGACGAAATCTGAACCCGAGAAATGTTCTTTTAGTAACACCGTATGTGGGAAAAATATAGAACTGTGGATTTCTCAGAGTTTGAAATCGCCAATACCTCGTGGGCTGTCGTGGTGAATGGGCCCATACCTTCCTTAGGAAAAAGGCCTACGGGCCCGCAGTGGGTCTCTTACAAGCTGATAATGAACAATGTAGCAGAGAAAACTGTACAAATCAACAAAAAACTCTGTAAGGAGAAATTTGAATATCTTGAAACCAGCATGAACGTATTAGTTAAAAAAAACGACACAAACAAAAGAGGTTTACGAAAATAGAGAGAACAATATCCTTTCTACTCAAGTGTCTGTCAATAATAATAAGAATATCGCGTAAACTATATATATGTATAATGAAACCAAAGTTCCTTTGAGGCCATATCACGTGAAAACTATTGAACGAATCAGCATAGGACGGTTACCATTCGATGCTGAATTTTTCTTAGATTGTTCTAGACTATTTATTTTTTGCATTCCATTGACCTTTAACCATTTTTTTAAGTTACAATTTTATTTTGCAAAGCGGTAAGGAAAGATTACATGTGGCAGAAATGCAAATGTTAAGATGGATGTGTGGTGTAACAAGCATGGCTAAGATTAAGAATGAGTATATCAGTGGAAATTCGAAAATATCACCAATTACAGAGAAGTTGAGGAGTAATAGGTTAACATGGTACGGGGATATTATGAGAAAAGATGAAAGTCATGTAACAAGAAAAGTTTTGAATTTGAAAGTGGACGGATATAGGAGTAGAGGAAGACCGAAAAAGGTGTGGATGGACTGTGTGAAAAATGATATGTGTATAAAAAGTGTGAATACTGAGATGACATTTGACAGGAGAGAGTGGAAAAAGAAAACATGTGCCGACCCTACTTAGGTGGGATAAGGGCAAGATGATGATGATGATGGAAGGTATCGGTTAGTACTAGATATAAAAAGTATTGTTGTAAACAATATGAAGCTGTAGGTAGAAAGATATACTTTCGCATTTACATTGATACATATAACAATTATTTTTCACTTTGAAATATTTAACGTAAATGAGTAAAAGCATCTCAATTAGGTACATCACAGCGACAACCTTGGAAAGTAACTCGTAAACTTATCTCTAAGTATTACCCACATTGGTAAACAATAACCATAACTATCATCTTTGACTGACATCTTTTCATAAAATATTCTAACTTTGCTTTTCATAAAGACCAAATTAGCAGTTCGTGAAAAATCTCCGAGACACGTTCGTATTCAGCGAAACAATATGTATTCTATGCAACTATTTTATGAAAATATACAGATTATGTAAAAATAAACATTTACACAAGTATACGATGAATTATTTCTAATGGAAATTAGGATTTTAAAATGTTATTTAATTCTGTAAATGATAATAGTAAAAAATAATTTTCACGTACGTTTGTACGTTGAATTTGTTTTATAGTTATGAATCTCTGATTCCAGATAGTGTTCAAATTGGTATAAGTTGTCTATAAGTAAATATAATAATAAATATTATAAAACAAAATCGCGTTTTATGTCTGTCTGTGTGTTAGCTTAGTTCTTCTAAATGGTACAACGGATTTTGATACAGTTTTTAGAAAAATTCTTCCAGAACGTTTATATGTAATATATTTACATTATAGTACAATCTACGGCGTATTGGAGAATTCAGACTCGGAGAAATACAGAAATCTATATTTTCCCACATACGGAGGCACTACTAGAATATTTCTCAGGTTCAAATTTTCTCACAATGTTTTCCTTCACAGCCAGCCGACAGTGTTACCTACTTAAATTAGTATAAGCAAATGAAATCCGAAAAAATCGTTGGAGCATGCCGGGACTCGAACCTGCGGGCATCGGTTAAACCACTCGACTACCGCGACTATTTTTATTTATATGAGGATATATTTTGCAGACACTCATTTCATCGCTTCTCATATTTTTCATTTTTCCACTTTCAACGGTTGTATACTGGTTTTTAATTGGCATCCGTATGTCGCGTTCCGAAATTACCCGGCGTATATCTAATAATCAACGAGCGTGGTAGGGATTTGTACCCGACTGATACGCAACCACCAAGAATTCTTGATAAAGCCATTACAGTTAATCTTCATCTACAATTGATTGCCAATCTCTTGTTGTTCCTCGTTGTCTTCATTGTACTGTGTACAATCAGGTACAGCACCGTCACTAAACTCATTTACAAGGTCCATTTATAAAAAAAAATCTTACGAGTCAGTTATTCAATATAAAAATGCAAATGTAAATGTTAAACTAGGAAGATCCTGTTGCCTTTGTAATAAAAACTACTACAGTGCATTCTCGTGTGCATAATACCTTATATCAATTTTGGCTTTTAAAATTGTATTGTATAATGTTATTAGTTCGCTGCTGTTTTTTTGTAACAATGCTGCTTCTTATAATTTATCCGTGACATAATAAAAAACTGTTGTTATTTTGGTTCAAATGCTTTAAAATAATTATCACATGTTTAATTCATTATTAGCAACTTCCAGCGTCTTTGTTCTTTTTTTTATACTTTATAGGTAAACGTTTTGACTACAATCTCATCTGATATTAAATGATGATGTGGTCTAAGATGGGAAGTCACGCCTAACCTCGAGGGAGACTGGTTCCCAAGTGCAGCTGCCGGAACATACCAACAGGTGCTTGGCGACCGATTTTCAACTTGAGGATGGTAGCTAGCCAGACGGACTTAGAAAAAGCCCTACCACCATGCTATGGTTTCATCACGATGTTTTCATTCATCGAAAGCTCCGACTCAGTTGCTTGGATAAGAGCCTACGTCCTTCGACGCTGTGTCCGAACACAATAACAACTGAACCATCATCGCTTCGGTTCATTATAATTTCTTTGATTATAATATAAAATGTGATAATAATAATAACTTATGGTCTGTCTATATTACTCAGGGAGAAAGTAACCTTTTAATCAATGTAGGAATTTTCAAAATCTGGTCAGTAGTTAACGAACGTATAAAAATTACTTTTACATAATAATAGGATAGATTATAAGAAACAAAAAGCATTTTTATTAATTCATTTGTAGCCTGGTCCATTCTTACATTCCTTATATAAGGATTGAGACTCAGTCACGGATACACGTCTACGATCAGTATAGCTATAACTTCTTCGATAGTTATCGACAAAAATATTCCTATCGAATTAAAAAAAATACTACTAAATAACACTTCTGATTAAAATACAAATTACAATTCAGCGAACCAACACACTGACCACATATATGAGATATATCCAATTACACATTCCATTCTCAGAACTTATCTCTACTTAAATCCGTTTTAGAAATTGTAGTTTTTAATTTGGTAATTTAACCATGATCGTAACCTAATTTGAATGCGAGATCCACGCTTATCAAAACTGAGGGGGCCATTGCTATTGGGGCATTTTAACGGACCAAATACAGGGAGCGAATGGGAAATAATTAAAATTGAGTTATTAAAACTACCACCAAATGAAAACAATTACGAAAGAAGTTCGGCGACAGTTCAAGCCAAGGTGCACCGAGTGCCCTTGTGCTGGTCGCCTAAACAAATCGGGTGAGTGCCTTAGGCGCTCCCTTTAGTAGTGCAGTGGAACTTAGCGGCCTTGCCAGGCTAACAGTGTAAGTCAGTTCGAAAAAAAAAAAATTTACGAAAGGATTGTGTGTAGAAATTAAAACGTATATCAGAGTTATAGGTGTTACAAAGACCTACAATTTATAGTAAAATATATATATATACATATATTTACAGCAACAAAAAAGTAGATAATATATGTCTTGCAAAATAAATAAGTGTGTTTCATCCTACTACATCCAGTAATATATCTATAATCTATACTATAGATGTGAATATGAGGCAATGTTGTATGCATATTTCTAGAGGTACAAAAAAGGACATAGGATACCTCTTATCCAGAATAAAAAATAGATCAAATAAATCTAGATCAACGCGAACGAAACCGCGAGCAAATCTAGTAACTTATAAAGTGTCACCAAAATAATTACCACACTCGAAAAACATCAACTCGAATCATACAAAAATGGTAAAAGTATAATAAGTTCCATATAATTCACATTTGATTTCTATTTTCTTTTAGTAGTGGCTGCTTAGGTAATTTACACTGCAAAGCTTATCTTTACTGCACGCTGTAAATTACAAAGTTAGTACAACATAGTAAAATAAATAAACTTAAATAAAACTCAATTGTCACAAACAATTATTATCCATAGTAAAGATAACAATAACAAATAATAAATACCGTCGTTGCTCTAGTTTACAATCATTATTACACCCTGTTGTCAGTTACTCTGTTTTTAGGTAATTTCCTGCTTCACAATTTGTAACAATAAATTGAAGATTCGTTGCTCCTATCGTGACTTTGATTGTTTGTAACGTGAAATGTTCTCTCCCTTTTACACCTATTCCATAAAACTTGCTTATTCACACATTGCGATAAGACCGAACGACCGTTATCATTATCTAAAATAACAATGGATATTGGATAATCAACAACATAATAATGATTTCTTATTAATAATTTGTTATCCATTGGGTAAGAATAGTTCAATAAATTATTAAAAGTTACAATAACACTCTAATATCCTGTATGATCTAAATGCAAATTTAATATTTAAAAATACTAGCAGACCCGGCAGACGTTGTGCTGCCGTGATAATAAAAAATATATACTTATGTGCATGAAATGCTTAAGGCGGCTTGACTTTTTCCGATTTTACTTACTTACTTACTAACTTGTAACTTTATATTAAATGAAGCTATCGTTTCTAAGGAGAAATAAAAATCTAAGAAGGAAAAATAAAAAAATTGGTCGTAATCTATTCAATAGTTTTTGCATGATGCACGTACAACGGCAGACCTTTATTATTATATTTTTATAAATATTTACTACTTAATTCTACTAATACTTAATTATAACCCCTAATTCAGTTTTATGATACCTTTTATAAAATTTCACAATTACTGCTTAACCCATCTGGGAAAGTGTAGAGATGTTGAAGCCTATAATTATGTCTTGAAAAGCCATTTATCTGCTAGGCTAAAATCTCGGCGAAGCCTCTTCGTTAATTTTGGAGAATAAGCCTGACCGGCACCTCAATTTTACTACGTACGTCCTTGTAAATTTTTTTGACCGCTCTGAATGCAGCATCAAGTACTGGCATAATACAGTCTTATAGTTTTATGTCAGTTTATGCCATATCATTTGTAGCCATGAAGTAATTATACTATTTTTTGTTCTCTTACCAGCTGTCTAAAGACAACAAAACCGCTATGACTCACAATGGATTCAGAAAAGGTGTTTATAAATATTGTTATTTATAGTAATTTTTCATTGGAAATTTTTGGTAGGAAATTCGTCGTCAAGGTCAAATTAAAGGAAAAACAAAAATAGTGCATATATTACCGTTAAAGTGTAGAAGTCAGTTATTCTATGTACTAACTAGAGGTGTTCTGCTAAATTGTTTTATTTGCTTCGATGGTACTGACTTATCTGTACCGTCGGGTCGCGGTGCCGTGTTGTGGGTTGAATCCCATCATTCCTATCGTGGCTTAGTAATGCCGTGATAGTTTAGATTAAAATTGTAATAAAAGAAAGTGTAAATTATCCGCGGTGACGGTAGCGGGCAACAAACAATTGACGAAAACTGACTCATGTTATTGGAGAAAATTAGATAATATGTTCAAATTTTAGCGGTAATATTTACAAGGCTACTTGTACCATTAACATTGTTCGAAATTTAAATAAATAGTTCACCAAGGTTATAATCATTCTAATAAATACCCAATCTATAATGAAATTAATTATCGTCATATATTGTACTGTTTTCACAACATCGTGTTCTAAAATGATATTTATAGTATAAAACGAAGTCGTCCGCCGCGTTTGTCTCTGTTTGGATGTTCGCAATAAACTCAAAAACTACTGAACGGATTATAATGCGGACTTCACCAATAGATAGAGTAATTGTTAAAAAAACATTAATATGACTGTACTCATATTTTTCTAGTAAATAACAAAAATTCGCTTCAAATATTTTATAGATAAACTAGTTTAAAAACAACAATTTTTATAAGCACTACACGTTCAGTGATATGTGAAGCGGGGTAAGAGGTGTGGTACGCATACGGCGGAGAAGGGAACTAAACGGATAACATTATTTACATAGATATTTTGTAAGCTAAGTATATTTTTGATTTCTATTTATTTTATTTTTCCCTCTCTACAAAATAAAATAATAAACCACGCAGACGAAATCGCAGGTATTAGCTTCTCAAAATAATAATTAGTCGAAGTTAATCATTAACTTAATTCTCAGTAAAGAAATGACATTGCTTCTTATATAAACCTATAGAACAAAGCTAATTGTATAGATGTTAGTGGAAAATAAAACCTACAATCGATGCTTTGTGTTTTTATAAAGAACTATTGTTATTAGACGAGTTAATCTCATGGAAATAAACGCATATATAATAAGCAAATGCAAAGAACAAGTTTTTTTTTTTAAATTTTCTTTTATATTTTGTCTTCGCTACTAAAGTAGTACACTATATTTTTGTAGGTTGAAATTAGATGGTTTTGAAGCAAAATCTATATATGTTTTTATGTAAATAAAATGATAAAGGTCTGTCGTTGTACGCGCATCACTTAAAAACTAAACAACAACAGGAAAAAACGCAGAAAAAACTACGAAAGATTTCACCAGTCATTACAATTTAAAAAAACTTCGTAAGCAAAGTATATTTTTTCTTTAATTTTTTTGTTACTTTTTCCTTCGTGCGTAAAAATTATCGTTAGAGTAATAAACAACACAGACGAAGCCGCTGGTATCGGCTAGTTTATCTATAAAATATTTGAAGCGAATTTTTGTTATTTACTAGAAAAATATGAGTACAGTCATATTAATGTTTTTGATTAAGCATGTTAACGCTTTTTTCGTAATTTAAGCACATGCTTATAAAGCAAAGAAAATTAATTTATTATTTCAATAAAGAAAAATAACAGTTTGGAACAGCAAATGTTATAAAAATTACAGCAATAACGTTTCGATTCGTTAAAATAACGTACCAAATATATTTGAATTTATTGAATCATTAATGAAGGAACACGTTGATATATTAGTAAACAGTTCTTTCATAAAATCCTTACATTAATTTAAAAACAAAGTTAACCAAGTGACATTGGTTGTTGACATTGACAAGTCGTAGGTGGTAGAGCTACGCTGAAGCTATTACTGGTTTCAGCATGAATGGGTCGGCTCGTCCGGGGTAGTACCACCCTCTCACAGAAAAGCGACGTGAAGTAACGGTGGTTGCACTGTTGCGTTTCGTTCGGCCAGTGAGAGCGCCGGAGGCCCACATATTTAAAAGGTTGGCAACGCACTTGCAACTCCCCTGGTGTTGCTAGTGTCTATGGACGGCGGTGATCACTTATCATTAGGTGACCCACCTGTTCGTTTGACCCCTATAATATAAAAAAAAAATTGTAGAAACTAGGTATTCAGTGTTCTAGTACAATCATTTATAATTGTCACCTACTCATTCATTAATTGAAGATAAGTGCTTGATGTCATGATTTGATTGTCCTCATAACATTCATCAGTTTCCTTAATATATTGCAAAGGAACCAACCGGGCGGAGCGCTGCGGCATACTTTGCATAAATTCCTTCTCTCTCTTAAACTGTGCGGCTATGAAATTCGGCACTAATTAGTTAATGATTTCTATAATTCAGTTTAATTAATTACTTCCATACCCTCATTTAATTTAATTTTATATTAATTATATGTAAATTTTATTTTAAAATGTTTCACACAAAGCAGAATATTATATTTTTGCTTATATCTAACTTATGCCCGGTTTCTGAAGCCGTCAGTTAAACTATCAATGGCTATTGATTCAATAAAGTTATCCGTAAGATAAGCGGCGTTTAACTGTCAATGCGTTTCTGAATACACAACGAGACGTCAAATAACTATCAAACCAATATTTTTACAAAGTGGTGTATTAAACTGATTTTATCATTTCAACTCGTCATTAATTGTTGTTCTATTGTAACAGTTTTTTGCCAGTTTAGATTCGTGGCTTTTTTAAATTTTAGTTATAAAGTTTGTATCATGATTGGTTACACAGCTGTTTCTCAAAGACTGAAAATTGACCTCTCATTCCCAAAATGTCGAACATTATAAAAACTTTGGTTTTGTTATTGCTTGAATGGTATTATTATCATACACAGTAGTATATTTTTTGTTGATTCAGTTAGATTTTTTTAATGTGATTTTTATACATACATCGTCTCTTCTGCACTTTCTATAAATATAATATCCATGTATTATAAACCTTTTGGAAGAAATTCTACAACTTGTGAAACCGGATTAAAATACGTTCCGCAGTTTACACAGCCAAACAAACGTGGGTTGAGACTATGTTTTATATTATTCACTATAATCTACCCGCGGCTTCGCTCAAATTAATATAAATTTGATCTATCCCTCGGGAGCTGTATTTTTTCTAACGCATCAAATACAAACAAATTCACATCCGTATTTGTTATATTGGTAAGGATTGGTATTATCATAATGTCAAGGTTCATAATTCAATTTACAATATTGAATTTTAGTTTGATGCAATTTGTTAGCCAAGAAATTTTCCGACAAATAAATCCACACATCAAATTCATTATCATAGTTCAATAGTATAAATATAATCAACAATGCTAGATAGATTCATTTATAACTATATTTCATTAGAAATAAAACCGCAAGCGCATAATGTTATGTAAAATAATACAAAATCCATATTGCAATGTACGAGACATCAGCAATTCATATTGTACCGGCGCGGCCAGCGAGCGAACATAATCGCCAAGCTATTAGTGATCACGTGTATTGAACGAACGGTGCAACAATACGTACGAATCAGCAAACAGCAACATTATTTCTTTAACCGGAACTAAGTGCACGTCTAAGGTTTGCACTCTCATTTGTTTCATTACATTTTTATAATCTTATATTCGACCTTCGCCTCACAGCGACTAGAATTTTCGCTCGTGATTACATAAGGTTACGTTGCGTCGCTTTCTCTAAAAGGCTATTTCTTGTTTATGTTCGATCCATCAGGTTATATAAGGCATTGTGATTCTATTTGGGTATCCCAAAGATTTTATATCTTCAAAGGTGCCACACCTAAACGACCATATCACAGAAGGACTGCTACTAAATTAGTCGTTTTTGTTTGCGTTAACGTAAATGTAACCATTGTGAACATAATTTTTTTTCGGCATACCCCATGGCGTTTTCTGTACCCTTGACGAGGGGTATGCAAAATTCCATGAAGGTCAGTTGAGTAGTTAACACGTAAAAGCGTAACAAACAGACAACCTCATATTCCGATTTATAGTATTGGCTAAGATTAGTACTAGTTCGGATATAGTAGTTGTATAGCATGGTACTGTATCAGTTCAATACAAGCATGCAATTAAGATATCTTAATAGCTGCATTACTGATATTATTATTCGACTCAGACAAAACGGTGCCTTTGATATTAGAAAATGTTAGTGCGTAACCGATTGTTTGACATAGTTCGCTTATTTGCTATTTTTTTAATATACTTCTCGTTGGTTACGACTGACTTAGATTTTGAGATTTCGCATAGTAATGTAAAAACTTACCAGTTCTGAATTGTTTAGTTTAATATTTAAACTAATTATGCTTATCCTGACTAAATTATAGGTAAATGCGAAAGTTTACTTGTATATTTTTATATGTTATTGTATTATTTGTAGATATATGTCACGTATATTTGTTGCGCTTTCACGCCTTAAGTCATTAACCGATTATCATAAAATTTTGTCTACACGATTTCGGGGGTACAGAAAAGGACATAGGGTATCTTTCGTCCAGAAGAAAGTACTATTCCCGAGGCAAAGAACAAGTCTACATTAATACGGGTAAAAGATAGTCTTTAATACTTATGTGGTCATCTATATGTCTATAAAAAAATCATGGTTACGATTTTGCGACAAGCGCACTAAAATTATATGAGCACTAATTTTTGCTCGCGGCTTCGCTCGCGTCAATGTAGATTATACTTATCCCTCGGAAGCATTACCGTTTTAGTTTGATTTGGGAATTTGATATATGCAGTACTTTTCAAAATCATTTCTCCAATCAGCAAATGACTAACATAACACCAACAAAATTCGTATCTAATTTGGAATTGTGTAAAACAACATTTCAGACAACCAAAGTAAATTATCAGAACTTCAATATACAAACGGAATATAGCCGGATAGTTGTCTTACGTTGAAACATGAGTATTCTGACAGACTAGGAAACTGGCTCGAGCCATCTTGTACCTTTAATAGGATACGGCGCCATAATGCAACTGTTAACAATTATGGACCACATACTAATCGTGACACTTTCAATATTATGTCGCAATTGAAAGCAGGTTACTATATTTCAATATGCTATTACTTCATATTACATTTATTTGCAAATTATCTGTTTTAATCAATATCAATTAGTCTATAATTTGGTCTATATATATTTTTTTTAATTTTGTGGTAGTTATCTTTTTCTTATATCAATACTATATGTAAATCAAATGAGATGTATGTCTATGAGGTTCACGTTAGTGCGCGCATCTCGCAAAAAGTATAGGATAGATTTTAATATATATTTTTTCATTTTACTTCTGAAACACTTATTTTGAAAAGAAAAATTTTCGTGATATTTTCATTCACTATACATTGATTGAAGTTTAGAAAAAAAAAAAACAAAATTTTATATGCACTATGTGTTCAGCGATGTGCATTTTCTAACCGTGGAGAAGTGGAACAAGCGATGTGGCGCGCATGCACAGTACAATGCAGATAAAGTGGCGGGTAACAACTCGTATATACCTAAAAATGTATGTCGGTATATTTGAGATCGAAAAACTCTAACGTTTTTTTTTTTTTTTTTTTTTTTTTTATGTTATAGGGGGCAACCGAACAGTTGGGTCACCTGATGGTAAGTGATCACCGCCGTCCATAGACACTAGCAACACCAGGGGAGTCGCAAGTGCGTTGCCGGCCTTTCAATATATGTGGGCGTATTATACGTATTTTAACTACTATCATACAAGTAGGCCCAAGTGTTTTTTTTCCATGGAGAAAGTTTTTATACTCTCCATCTTATTATAACTTGCCACGGCGTGACGTGTACCTATATTTTATTATTATTAAATTTTAGTAACTAGGCGACTCACCTTCGCTCGCTTGGTTGCCGAACATACGTATTCGAAAAATATTATATAGCGCCATCTCACAAAATTTTGAGCTACTAGTAGGTAAACGTCGATTGGCAATATTGCAATTACCATAAAAATTTAAGAGATGGCGTTTAACATAGGCTCTAATAATTAGTTTAATTTTTTTGCGTAAACTCGCGTTTTTTTTTTCAATGTAGATAGCTATATAAATAAAGTTCAAAAACAAAATCATATCCCAATACAAAAATTTATACAAATCGTAAGAGCCGTTTTCGTAATACACGAAATAAATTTATATGTACAAATATATAATATTATAATTTAAGGCGAAATAAGCCACGAGCTATTGTTAATTATGTGTATATTTATGAACAATTTATATATACATACAACTACAAATAACAATGGTACCGACTTCATGCCACGACCAGGATGTAGGAAAATACGTGCGATATTATAAGCGTGAAGAAGTCAGCGATAATAATCAAGATAACCACAAATTCTACTCAATTATTTAGGCTTCTTTATTTTTATGTTCTTTATTTTTATATGTCTACAGTCAAAGTCTGACACCTTAATATTGCTATACTCAGTGCATTAATTATTAATGTTAGATATTAAATACGGTTTATTTGAAATACAAATTACGAGTGTAATCATCTTAAAAATGTGTAAAAACTGCGTTTTAAACTTAAAAAACGGTCGGATCACGGTTTATTATAAATATGCAAATATTATTTCACTTAAATGAATATTTTCAAGACTATTTTATGACAATTTTACTACGTTGAAACGTGATTAGAATAGATAATTCGAAGGTAATTGCGCACAGATACAGTGGTCCAAAGAATGTTTGTAGACGTGGACATGAGTCATTTAAACGAATAAATGAGTGTTTAGTAGATAATAATGATTGATCCAAATGAGACTTAACTGGAATCAGCATGAACTGGGATTAAAGAGACTCGTTCAATAGTTACTTTAATAGAGTATTCGAAAACAACTTGGATTCGAATGACAATGGGTGTTGAAAACCTCATTGTGTATTATTGTTACTATTTTTAAATTAATTAATACCTGAAAAATAATTATTGTAACAGACTTTTATACAAACTTGCTACAACGCTACTTCGGACATGTTTTAAATGTGTGTACGAGGGCCATTTTGAAATTCGCCATTTTGTTTTCAGTTCATTTTCGTGAATTGTAATCAGGACTAAACAAACATGCAAAATTACATTGTTATAGGTCTAAAGGAACTGGTTTTTTATTCCAGCTTACTAGGTTTGACATAAGCACACTAACAAATACTGCAAGGTATATAAACGCTTGTAAAAGGACATATTGTATGTCAGTGTGAAAGGCCCTGAAAGAAAAAGCATACAAATTTGGAGCTATCTTTTTTGTACGTTTTTTTATGTCATATCAGGTTTGTATATATAATCGATCAGTTAAATATTTACAATAACATTCTAAATAAAAATAATAGATTTGGAATTGTGTACGGTTTTTCTTTCATAGCATTTTTTCAAACTACAGACATACATAGAATTAATCAACATCATTTTCAGTGAAAAGATACATCGCTTTTAAATCTTAGCAAGTTAGTAGGGTGTGATCTAAAACCCGCGTCTCTTGCAACCATCCTTCAGTTTTAAAACTGATGCCAAGCACTCATTGGTGTGTTGAAACTTGGCCCACTTGGACCACTTAATATCAGATTGAGGCGAAACCTTAAACTTATAATTTTTTTTAAATAATATTTCTCAGATAAGAGTTAGATTATAGTCCTAACCATATATTATTTCTACTATATTACTAAACATTATGTTATATTATATACGGGGGGCCCATCTCCCCATTGCACAGGTTCGGCTGACGAGGAGGGGGCGGCTGGTGTGCACTCCGCCCCGCGGGGGCGACATGGTGATAGCACTGCACGATCCCATGCCGCCTCAACCAAAGCGGCGGCCGGTACACCGTGGGGTTTTAGTGAGTAAGAGTCTCACACTACCCACTCTCTCCCGCGAGAGAGTGGCGTGTCCATGATGGATTTCCCCACGTTAATAAAAAAAAGGATTGGTTTTAGTTCGAATACATATAATAGTTAGGATATGAAACTGCAATTGTCTACTTCAAAGGCCACATAAATTAAATAGAACAGGCTGGCACTAGCATTACCCATCCCTCACCTTCTTAACTAATCTAAGTCAAACCACAAATGGTTAATTATTTTAATACATACTTTAAGATGTATCAAAAACACATCAAACAAAATCGCATGCCATAATTTTAAACATTTAGTATAAAATCTAACCATTGGTCGAGTTAAGTACGAACTGAAAAACTTGCTTATAACCCCTACTAATATTATACATGTGAATGCGAGTATGTTTGTAACGCTTTTACACCTTAACTACTCAACCGATCATCATGAGGTTTTGCAGACACTTTCTCAGGAATACATAAAAGGACATAGGGTGCCTTTCACTCAAAAAAGAGAACAGTTTTAGGGATAAATTTACATTAACGCGAGCGAAACCGCGAACGAATGTTACTTTATTATAATTAAAATATAAAAGCGTGTTTATACCTCATACTACGTATTAATAACGTTGTAAACAATTCGATTCGCCCTTCAATATGAATTCAGAACGACATTGCCAAAGGGGTGTGGCGAACAAATTTACGTACACACCCTTACCAACCTTATAATATTTGCGTGTAGTACTACAGCCTAGTCAAACACAAGCTGGAACAATTCGATCACGGTGTGATTATCTGTATTCGATTCGAATGCCAATCCAATGTCATAATTAATAATCTGTTACTTTTAGTGCATTTATAAATTACTGCGAGAACGGTAACTATCCATGGTAGTTCAACTCTCGTAATTGTAATCATATTTGAATAAGAAAAATATGAAACCAAACTTATGTAAAAACGAAAAAGTACGTGTTTTTTAAAAGAAAGTTTACGATAGGTCAATACTCAACGCAGCGTTACTAGAAAGTGGATCATGGCTACTTTCTTTGGCCCTTTGCTAGTTCAAAACTTATTTTCATTAAATAAAACTTATTTCAACGGTTTAAGAGCTATATTGCTATGATAAAAAGTAAAATGCGGAAGTTAATAAACATCATTAAATAAGCCGAAAATGTCAGCTATGTAATCAAAGATGTTTATGTCGATAATTATATATAGAAACGTTGCGAAACAATAAGAATAGAACTGAAAAATAAACTGTTCGTACTTCTACTGAATACTAATATAGTATGTATTAAGAAATAAGAGCCGAAACTTTAGTAATTGAAGAAATTACTATAAGATGTATAGACAACATCATAATTATTTTTATTCGAAATGTCTAGTGCTGTTAGTCTGACAGGCCTTTACCGCTTCACCGGATGTAGTCAATATCAATAAAGGACTCACATCTATACAAAGGTTGCCTGGATGAAATTGTGTTCAACTATATGGCCATTCTTAGAAAATAAATAATTTTATGCATAAATTTGTCGCTCATTAAGATCCATAACCCACTACACATAACTTCAATTTGTCATTACAAGCATTTCATATGTTCCACATATTATCTAATAAGGTGCTAAAACTGATAACAGCATTTCAAACAATATTTTATTTATATATATATTAAATAAATACATCGCTATTATACATTTAAATTATAACTACCGAACACATTGGCATAGGACTACGATCATTCAATATGGATATTTACTGAGATGGTTCTAGGCTACAAATTTTTTAGATTTGCTGACTGACTGCAATTTTTTTATAAACACTTTTGAATGGGGAGCAAAGCGGGCAAGTAGTAACAATAATAATTGTCACTATAATACAAGCTATGATTACTTTGCAATTAAATGGCCATGTGTACCTTTTTATGTGATTTGTGCCAAATTGTCTAGTAATTAGACATTATGGGCATATATGAGATTTTGTTAAGTTCTATTACAATACTATTCAAATACTGTTCAATCCGTGTAAGCATTTTCATGGTTTTTGTTTTAGAATAATAGATACATACAAATGATGGTATGTGAAATTTTGTGTTTGATCATACTTTAAGCTTTAGCAATAAATATTTGTATGATATTGTTGTTTGTATACGGGTTTACCATGCCAAAGTTCCATTCTTTTTATTTTGTAAGTACTACATGCAAAGAATATATATAAAAAAGTTTATATTTGTCTTCTGTTATATTTAAAAATATATATCAAAACTCTTTTTAGTATTACCAAATTCAACATTGATTTCTCAATTTTTCAAAATACTGAGGTCATTTATACATTTTCAATTTCCTAGGCTGGTATTTGGTGAAATAAGTTCAGATGATATGTCTTTAATCAATAAAAAAATAAGAGGAAAAATCAGTATAGTGGTACATGTTGGGCAACATTTTTTCCAGTATTGATAAAAGTTTGTTTGAATGTAAGATAATAAAAAATAGCAAATTTAAGAAAAAGTAGATTTTCCTAAAATCATTGTAAAATTGCATAGAATGCAATATCTTAGAAAATAGTTTTTTTTTTTTGAATAGTACATTGAAAGAAGAAAAATAATGAGAAACGCTCCATATTATTACATTTTTGAAGAAGTTATAGGCAATTACATATGAAACTAAGGAAGCTACTTGAAAGGAAAAACCTTTTTCTTAATTCATAATATGTTATGGTGGGGCAATTTAGCTTCATCTATTAAAAAATGTGTTTTATAAGGTAAAAAAAAGAAAAAAGTCAACCTAATTGTAAGATTATGTTTGAAAGTGGTTGATTGAACATGGAATGCCCCATATATTTTCTTCTACCTTTTAATGAGTATACTAGCAACATGATTGGGATCAGTTTTAACATATTACAACTTCAAATTCCGTTCACTAATATTAAATCCAAACCATGTTTTATTCTTTGTTACAACATATAACACACTACAATATAATATGTATTTGTTTTGATTTCTTAACACGATAGGAATCAGAACAATAGTTGCAGATATTACATTTTATGTACAGATATATTCACAAACTTAACACTTTTATAGTATTACTAGCTACTACCAGTAACTTCACTTGCGTCATTTATTATTATTATCTTAACAATATATTTTATATACAAAATAAAAAACTTAAGCACCGCATCGCTTGCTCCATTTCCCCATAGCATAAATACACATTACTGAACACAGTATTTATAAAAATCTAAATTTTTAATAACTTTATATTAAATTATGCAGTATTATCTTATACAATTTTAGGCAATGGTCAAATGTCTAACAAGTAAAATAAAAAAAAACTAAATCTATCCAGTACTTTTTGAGTGTTGTGCACACAAATACAGATCTCTGTCATTTTAAGATTAGATACATGCAAATAAGTTTATGAAACGCATAATAATTTTTTTACATGAATATTAAACGATATGCATAGTAAATATGTATAATAACAATCAGCAGATACAACCTAAAATACTTAGGTTATTCCAAGAAGTATATGTGTTTTGTATTATTGTTACTTGACAAATAAGCGATATATACTGCATCTTTACATTATGAAAATCAATGGTAAAATATTATATACATTTCTTACCGAATATGCAATTTCATATAAATATTAATACTTACAATGCCGAATGTAAGTGGCGCAAATATGACTCGAAATATGTTACATAGAAATACCCCTGCAAAAACCAAAAAGTTTTTGAATTATATGACACTCACTGCTCAATATTCACTATATGTATTTAAAACACAAAAGTATTTTGAATGACAGCCACCATGAAAACAAAAACAAACATCAGTGTTGTCGACAGAGGAACTGCAAAATTTAATAATCTTATTTCGTAATTCAAAAGTGCCAAAATATTGGTAAACATTTTTTTATTTTTTACGAATTAATAAAAAGTTCACCTCTGGTAAGTACCTACTAGCTTTAGTTACAGTCTTTGTAAATCTTTTTGCTCTGAATATAGCCGTAAGTACAGGCGTGCACATAATATAATCAAGGTTTTGATACAAAACAAAGTTAAAATATTGTTATAGAAATCGAAAATCGTCATTAATATATACTTATGTTACCATAATATTATATATATAATATAATACGTACTTATACCTAAATTTTTATTCACTACATCTATGTTCAGAGCGGTCAAAAAGTTTGGCACGGACTGTACATAACAATGTTCCCTACAAAATGAGAGCAAGTACAAGAATTTGAATCCGCAATTTCTTTGTTGCACCAAAGCCTACTCTGTAACCAAACAGTATGTCAAATCAAGCGATTTGTGTACAATGAGGTAATCTGCTACAGTGTATTTATAACTCTTCATTTTTATTTCCAAGTGTTATTGTATTATTCTAGCCATGCCTTTTACTTTATTGCCTAAAGGTATTGGTAGTCTTTGTTTTGTAATTGTAACTTATTGTAAGCCTTATAACCTATATACGCTTATCGTTGTTTACATTTAATCGCTTTGTTCAATAAAGATAATTCTTAAATTAGCTTTTACCAAAATGTACTACGCAACACAAGGAATTAGATGTTTCAGTTGTCCTTTAAAAAGTTTCTTTAAAACAGCGATCTACGTGACTCAAAGTATCGAAATAATATTTAAAAACTACAAAATATCAGGTAAGTTTAAACGTTGTATATTTGCGACGATATATATAAAACAATAATATTAATTATGTTTAGGGGCAGATATAATAAAAAAATATTAATTTATAAATTATATGTTCCAAACTATATTTATGGTGATCAGTTGATTACTTGTGTATAATAATGAATTTAATAAATGAGTAAAAGTAAAGTAGTAAAGAAACGAGCCTACTCCTTCCTCAAAGGCCGGCAACGCATCTGTGATACCTCTGGTGTCGCAGGTGTCCATGGGCGGCGGTGATTACTTACCATCAGGTTACCCGTCTGTTCGTTTGCCTCCATTCTCATAAAATAAAAAAATATTTTTTACCGTTTTCATAAATTTTACAATTTGCTTACTCTATTTTTTAAATTCGTGTATTGATTGGAGAATACACAGTCCTTACGAATTGACGCCAAATCTGCATCACAAAATTCTGCCATTTTGAAAGTTCAATTGTGTGCTTTCAGCCTACCTTCCACTATTCACGTACTACTTAGCTAATGCTGACATCGTTTTCTGAAATTTCTTATGTAATTTCAGGAAAATTGCATAGCTACTGATATGTATTCTTGGGTTTATTTTGTTTTTTCTATCCACTACGCATGTATTAATAATTAATTAAGCTTCATATTACAATATGCTCAATTTCATTGACGTGTCGCGAAAGTTATTGGCAAAATTCCTAAAAACCGATCCGGATGTGCTAAGTTAAAACCAATTTAATTATTTAATTGACAATAATTTCATATGTATATAGAGGACAATCTATTCACAAAGTATTTTACCTAAATTTACCAAATTATCCAAATGGCTCTTAGTAAGCCCATAGAAATATTAATGGTTCCTTAAACCTTCCAAATATATTGATAGACAAAAAAAATATTACATCTGGTCATACTAACTGTAATGTTACGGAAATGGTTGCTTAAAGGACATGTGGCCAATAATCTCAATAAATGATAAATATTTGTTATTATTTAGAAAAGCACTTTGCTTTTAAGTATATGACAAATATAGGAAGTCTTGAGAGGATTAATAAATATTTATTTTTTTATATGTTTTTCAGTTTTATCTAACATTGTATTTATTATGGTGACATTAGATATGACACATTTAAACATGGTGTATTAGGTATCCTAGTCTTTTCATTTACGTCATTTATCTTGTTTTCTATATATAAACCTAACTATATTATTATATTAGAACATTACTAGTTTTTCATTGGGTTTATAAATGTTTAAATTTATGTACCCACCTACTTCCTATAAGGGTTATTTGAAACCTATTTGTATCTATTTTTATACAAAAATAAAGTATAATCTAAATGTTAGATATTTAACCATTTCGATGCTTTCAATGTCAACACGCTTAGAACTAAAATTATAAGATAAACACTCCTTGTTAATTTTTTTAGCCGTTGTAAATATAACCGTAAGTTCAGGTATGCGTATAATGTAGTTAAGAATTTAATACAAAACAAAGTTAACATATTTTTATAGGAATCAAAAATGGACATTTGTTTATCCTTACGTTGTCTAGTTGATGTACATACTCTAGTAGTATAATACGTATTTAGATGTGTGTTCTGCGCATCTGTATTCAGAGCGGTCAATAAGTTTGGCAAAGACTGTATAATACTCTGTTTGTTTTAAGTTTTATTAAATAATTTATTTTTACAGGTACAATGACAACATTTACAATCAAAACTGAAGCTGAATTATGATGTCAGAAAATACATCTAGAATAATGTTAGAAATACCGGATAATGTGAGTAATTATAATGACTTTTTAATATATTTGAATGCCTCATGCCTTATTCTGATTTATACGCTCCTTATTATACTTACATACAGAACTTGAATTTTATACATTCTTGGTTATAAATCATAGATGTTTCGTGTAACATTGTGTTGATACCGGAAATTAATATAAATAGTACAATAAACTTTCAATGACAACTACCTATTTATATATATATATAATATAGATGTTCCGTTAGTTGGACTTTATCCAAAACCTTTGTAAATAGAAGTGCAGTATGCATTCTCAAATAGGAAGTGTATGAAATGTGAATTCGATTTGTGTCTCGTTTTGTGATAAATTAAATAAATTTGTATGTTAAAAAATTCTTCATATATCACAGGTACGTTTTATTGCATTATTAACTGGTATCAAAAAGGAATAGGTAGATTCTCAATACGGTTGTTTTTTTTTTATGTTTGTTACCCCAGAACATCTATAAATCGATTTAGAAAAAATATATATATTTTTTGAAGAAAATATTTTCAATAACGTCATTTTTGCTTTATATTTTAACTTCATTAGTATTGAGAATTGCATTTTCAAAACACCCCATATAACTCTTCAAAACCGAATAGGAAATGTATATTGATAGAGATATTTACTTATGTCAATCCCACACTAGGTCAAGGACAACGTCATCTATCTTACTATGCGATTTGGTGCTTTTTTTTGAAATCGTTAATATTTTGTTAACGTTTTTATTATCTTAAAAATTATAGTTATTTAATGAGAATTTTAAAAGGTGCATGCAGATTAAAAACTGTTTTTTTTCTCATAAGTATCTCCTTAATTTAAGGAATGTAATATACTTTGCCCTCCAGAATCCCGATACACTTTGGAAAATTTTAAATTTGGCCACAAAATATTTGACATGTAAATTACATTCTTTTAGTTGTATAACTATAGTAAGAGCATGGCTGCTTTACGATAAGGGCGGACGGCATTGATGCTTCCGCATTTCATTCTTGCTGAAATATTTAACATCATTAAACTATTTGCAGCAGTCATTTAGAAACTATAATATATTGTTTTGCTTTTTTATATAGATCCATTAATTCGTGTAGTAATTATAACAAGCATGTATTCAGTCCGACAACAACGCTATCTACTGTTTGTTTTTGTAATATTGACAAAAGCATTTACAAAGTCTTCGCAACCGTATACTCTAATTGTTAATTATAACGCAAAAAGAGCTTAGGGTTGTGTTACTGTTTTTAACCTTAATATATATATGTATCTAATAAATAGGGTTAATGTAAGATAATTAATAAATGAAAACACGTATTACCCCACTTATGTTTGAAAATTAACGTGATCAGAACTCCGCATGTCAAATCACGCTCTACTATCCTCTTTTTCTTTGTCATGTCACTTTCCATCACTTTGTCTCTTTCTCTCACATTGTTACATAAACTGCCTACCATTAGTCAATAGAAATACTTCCGTTATGTATGGAGATTATATTGACAGGTAATCTTTACATGTACAATTAAAATACGACATCATACTTTTTGATGACTATAACGATTATTTAGTCATCTGAAATTTAATGTGAGGTGTTACGTAGTTGTCCAAGTGTTTACGTCAACCAAGCAAGAACAAAAAATAAAGTTCTATTATAAAAAAATAATTATAAAAGCATATATATGAATGTAAATTTGTAAGACAATAAATGAGGTAGACAATTAGGGTAGATTTTAACATCTGGTTAGTATAAAATCTCATTTCTATATAACTTCAATAATAAATAATTATATTCAGTACATGTGATTCGCAAGCCCTTGCCATTGCAACAAGCATCATATGAAATCATTCGGTACACAAATGATTATTTCAATACTCACTACAACCTTCGTTCTTTTACACCATGTTAGTTGTAAATTAGATTCGAAGAGATTAATACTACGTTGTAAAAGTTACAAAAAAAAATATAATTTTGTTTAGTAAGTGATTTAAAGATACGTAAATACTACATTGTGATTGTGTTGAGGACGTGAGTTGTCATTAATCTCGAAATTATGTTAGGTTAGCTATAAGAAACAAAAGAATGTAGATACTATATTTGTGGTAAGTTAAATCGAATAGTCTCAATTCAAATGATGTGAATGGATAAAGTAAAACAAAAAAACCTTTTCTGCGACTTATAGATTGTGGCAGTGAGACATAATTGTCTGCGTCTATTGTGATAAAATTAACATGACATAAATTTTCTTCAATATTTCGTAAATATACTAGCTGATACCTGCGAAATTTTCTGCGTTGTTTACCATCATAACGATATTTTTTTATGAACAGAGGGAAAATAATAGCAAAAGTATATTTGCTTACAATTTTTTTATTGAAATATGTTATGCTTATACACATCATAGTTTCTTAAAACTTTAATTAATATATATAAAATGTAGATATCGAGCTAATTTGTTTCTTAAGTGAAACATCTTATGGAAGGGCTTTGAAATTCTGATCCGCAACCGTTTTTTTATGAAGAAAAGTGGTGATGGTAAACACTGTGTCGAGTAGAATGTTGAAAACACCGGTTCACGTCCGATCACCTAAATCAAGTAACATCGGGAGCAGTCAGTACTTGGATGGGTGACCGCCTGGTAACATATAACACGCGACGTTGGCTTTTTGTTGTACTTCTTATAAATAAGTTTTCACTTCTTTCATATGGTCATAAGCGCAGCACACTTTTTTTACGAAATTTCTAAGAAGTAAAATTAAAATTAAGTAAACTAGAAAAGTTGATCGAACTATGTACAATAGTTTATGCGTGATGCGTGTACGGCATTCATCTGTCATTTTATTTGTATGATTGCCTTTTGTGCTATAGGAATTTGACACAATTGGAAATTAAGTGACGTTTTATTTCTTGAAGTAGCAATTTCTTATAACACAAACAGTTTAGCTTCCTTCGTAGAAAATAGATATGTTTTTACGTCAGGCACGCAATTATCCTGCTTTGTATATCAAATATACACTTAACAAACCGTCTTCTATAACTTCCCTTTTTTAGGTTAGTTTTTGGTGGTAAGTGAGGTTGTGACGGAATTTTGTTATACGCTTAGTATAAAAAGAAACTGCAACCCCTGAATTTACTTATAGAGGCTTTACTACAGGTTTTCAATTTTTATTACGATTGCTAGTTAATGAGGTTTACGTTAGAAAATACTCTACCATACGTTTACTCTACCTTGGCCTAAATTACGATATCTTACTTCACGGTATATAGGATTCTAACGTAAGATCGTCGACGCAATCTCAGAACCAGCCGCAGGTCTGGCCTTCAAATTAAGTTATGGTCATGGTTACCCTACTAAATTGCAAACCATAATTTTACAAACAGGTTTCTGCGTAAGCTGTGAGAATGGATTATGGAATCGAGTGTACCAGAACAGCGTGTTTGGTTCGCTAAATTGTAATTTGTGTTCCGTTTTTATTATTAGTTTTTTCTTTTTTCGATTTAATACGAAAATATTTTTGTCGAAAACCACAAAAAAGGTACAACCATACTAAGCATATACGAACATGTATCCGCCACCGATCCGAAGCCTCTACCACTGAACCGTCTTTGATTCAGAACCTTTAGGTACGTATAGTAAGTGCCTACATTTGTAACGCTGCCTAAATGTCTAAGTAGATATAACAAAACAATACACCACGAAATTTACTTCTTAAAAATACGTTCAAAAAAGTTCAGATTGATTGATGTATGTCTATTAGGAATAGCCCTCGGTAATCATCTTTTGTATTTTATACATTATTCATAATAATGGGTTATTTGCAACGCTATTTTTTTAGGATTATTAGTAATCCTTTAAATATTTTTGTTTACATTGAGTATTTAATGTAGAACAAATTTGCGCTTTGTAGCATATTATTTCAATGAATGGATTACAGATTTAAAATTACCCGCAACAAATAACAGGTTGTTTGTTTGACAATTCATACGTAGCTTCTATCACTTTAACGAAATTTAAATATCAAAAATAGATCTGAATCATTTAAATACTTGACAATTTAAACCTTCTAATAACGGTCCAGTTGTTTTAATAGACGCGTTTTACTTGAAATAAAACGCATATTAAAATATTTATCTTATTAGAATCTTACTTTTAAGTCTGTCTGGTGTATATTTCGACACAATGGCAAACAAAGCCGCCGCGGCCTACAAACGCAGCTACACCCCCACGCCTGGCGAATGGTGGAAGGTGCGAAAGAGATAGCTATATAAGGTTGAAAGAGTAGTCAACGGAAACAGATACGTTATTATATCACATGTATATTCGAAACGTTGACACAAATAATACAGAAATATTATTTTGAATACAATTATGATCATCTATTAATAAATATTTTTTTACAAGTATAACTACTAAGTAGTATCCAGTGGGTGAACGAACACTTTTAAGAATAAACTCGTAATCAATTATAATGGTAATATAATAAATCAGTTTATTTTGTGCGTAAATAGTAATATCGATATTAATTATAGAATTAAATTAAATCACGAAGGCATTCAATCCATAAGCACAAATACGCAGTGGCCAAATTTTTTATACAAACTTGGCAAAAGTAACAATTACTTTTTTGTCCAACCAGTATGCCGGGGAATCCTCGTGTGGAAAATAATTCAGCAAAATTTTAGTACCATACAATTTAATCATATTAAATAAGGAAGATGACTAATGATTAATTATTTTCTAATATAAATTTCATTAGTAATTATACATTTTAATAATTATTTATTTATTGTCTGTCGAAAATTATCATATGAATTGATGAGATATTTACAATAGTAAGTATACGGAGTGATTTATATCCCACTCGTATTTGAGCCATAAAACTTTATGCTATATGTAATGCGATTTAAAAGAATCCACTATTATTATTTTTGGAATCTTGCATTAAGTATTCATTTTAATTTAGCCATTACTAACGTGCCAGAAAAAAATGCACTAATCTAGTCAAGTTAATGGTATCAAAGGACTTGTAATTTAAAAACGATAAAAATTACATATTATAGATTAAAACAGAAATTTAAATGAACACTTTATACGATACAACAGAAAGCACTTAAAGATGACTCTACCTCTTTGTACCTATTCCCATTGTAATGACAAATCCATCAGAATTGAATAGCACTATGAATCAAATTTATAATTACGAATCGTCCCTACACATGGATGTACAATTTACATAATATTTATAGAACGATTAAATGGAAACACTCGTTATTATGCGTAATCACAACCTAGTTTTTAAATGTATTGGCGGGTCCACAAAATGGCCACGTTTTAATATATATCTCTTCGTCGTTATTTGTAAGCTGTGTTTTATTTTATGCTGTTCTGTCAACCAAAGTAGTCATATTTATTTATTAACGTATATGAATTACAAGATGGGTAAATTATAAGAATAAAGAAAAATATACTAAACTGATGTTCAACAACGTGTGACTACACAGATAACTAATTACTCTACTACTATTTTATCGACAGTAAAAAATCATCATCATCATCATCATCTTACCCTTATCCCACCTAAGTAGGGTCGGCACAACATGTTTTCCTTTTCCACTCTCCTCTGTCAGATGTCATCTCAGTATTCACACTTTTTATACACATATCGTTTTTCACACAATCCATCCACACCTTTTTCGGTCTTCCTCTACTCCTATATCCGTCCACTTTCAAACTCAAAACTTTTCTTGTTACATGACTTTCATCTCTTCTCATAATATGCCCGTACCATGCTAACCCACTACTCCTCAACTTCTCTGTCACTGGTTCTATTTTCAAACTTCCTCTGATATACTCATTCTTAATCTTATCCATCCTTGTTACACCACACATCCACCTTAACATTCGCATTTCTGCCACATGTAATTTTTTCTCATCCGTGACAGTGAAAAACATATAATAGAATAAAAGAAATAAAAAATTAACAATGAAAAAAAAAATATTTTACTTCGGTATAAATAAATAATTACATGTCTTCAATAGACTTTTAATTTAGAATACGCTTGATTGTTCTTTTGTATTTAAGAACTCTGTGGTTAAACATATTTAATAAAAAGTTCCTTGTAACAATATTCAAGTGTTTAATACTTGATAGTCAATGTATACTAAGCAGAAAATAAGTACTTGAAATATTTTCTTTGCAAAAATATACACTTAAATATATAAGTACTGAATGAGCTTTTTATATCACAAAACAAATATAAAAAGTGTACTATCTAGTGATTTATTAATCTATAAGATTAAACTGGGAAAACGTGTACAGTCTACATAGTTTTTAATGTTCCTAACAATTTAAGAGGAAACACGGTTTGCTAGAAATTTGAAGAAGTATCAAAACAGGAGTGTATTGCTGTCGCACTATGTCTGAGCTATTAAATAGAGCGCGACAGAGACAACTGCAACTCTGATTTATTAAGTCTACATGAAATAAGATCATAATTTCGTATGTTCCTTCTGTAAAAACAGAAACAAATTTAATTCTTTTTGCATAGTTGATATAACAAGGAATATAGCTGCCGAAGTATGTTTTTAGTTTATTTTGTATATTTATCAAATTTCTCTGCTGAACGTCTGAAAACATCGATATAAATGGACCATTTTGATATTATTAGGAGGTTCTTAGATCTTATAATGTTTAATTTAAAAAGAAAATAAAAACATAGGAACATGTGAGTGATAGTTATACATCGTAAGGTATAAAAATATTTGATCTTGTTTCATTATCTAGGGATAAAACGGAGTAATACGTTTGTATGGAATAAACCATGCCCGCGTTTTTATTTTTAGGTTAGGTTGACACACAGTAACAAAAACAGTATCTGTAGGTACATCAAGGAAGGAAAGTAAGAACAAAAGCATAAACTAGACAAAAATCATCTTTACTACATCCTTGATGTTTTCCTTGTCGATTATTTGACAGCTTTTATTATATCATACGTATTCTATAGATACACGTTATGGAAAAACCAAAACACATGTCACAGCGAATAATATTAGCACTAGTTTAAAAAATAGGTAATTCCAATTGATATAGGAATGTTTTTCGTAAGCGAAGTGTTACTTCTTGAATTATTTATGAAACTGGAAAAAACACGTCAATATGTTTAATGAAAAAATATCTTAATTATGTAATATGATTATCGTAAATAATAAGTGAAAGAATTAGGTAGGTATTCTTTTTCAAATTAATGTTATATAATAATATTATTTCACTTCTAAATATCATCATCATAAATGTGATAATTGTATTGTAAAATGTTTGATGCACCATATTTAAAGGTTACACGCATTGGATTATTTTTTTATACAGGTGTCGTGATCCCATAACCTGTATATATTATACGTTCGCTAGTAATTTTTTAACGACCAATAATATTAAAATTCGTGTTAAATATAATAGTCATAATATACTACGTTATATGAAACGATTTAATGAAATGATAGAGCCGTAAATATATTTTTTAATGGAGTCATATATAATTTACGAGGCATTGTGAAAATGCACCGCAATATTATTATTATCAAGACGTCTAGATATCCATAAATATGGGATCATATAGATTAAAATACAGTATAATTCTTTGTACATACAAACGGGGACATCTATATCTGGACGTCGCGGTAGACCGTGGGGAACGCCCCAAGGCTCCATGACAATCAGCATTCGGTTAAAAGGGAATTAAACCAACGCTGTAGCAAATATTATTAGAAGTCCCTTTGTTTAGTATGATATTGGAATAAAATAGTAAATTTAGAGAAAAAATAAGCAAGGATGGCTTAGTTGATAGCGTGTTCGGACACAACGTCGAAGGTTCGAATCCAAGCAACTGAGACAGAGCCTTCGGTGAAGGAAAACATCATGATGAAATAATAGCATGGTAGAGTTTTTCCAAGTCTGTCTGGCTAGGTACTATCCTTAAGTTGAAAATCTGTTGTCAAGCACCTGTTGGTGGGTTCCGGCAGCTGCACTTGAGAACCAGTCTCCCTCTAGGCTTAGCATACCTACCATCTTAGATCATATCATCATTTAACATCAGATGAGGTTGTGGTCAAACGCTAACCTATCACTACATAGTATAAAACAAAGTCGCTTTCTCTGTCCCTATATCCCTTTGTATCCTTAAATCTTTAAAACTACGCAAGGGATTTTGATGCGGTTTTTTTTAATAGATAGAGTGATTAAAGAGGAAAGTTTATATGTATAATAACATAAATTAAATAGTGAAGAAATACTGTTATTTTTGAGGTTACTCCAAATTTAACGCGTGCGGGCCACGGGCAGTATTGAATAAATCAAAACTACTGGATCGTTTTTATTATTTTTTCAGTGAATGACATAGGCTATATATTTTATACCCGTACGAAGCCGGAGCGGGCTGCTAGTTAAGTATAAAAAAAATACTTTCCTGCTTTAGTCACGGAGCGTATATCATATATTACTTCTGCTAAGATAGATCATCGAATTTAACACTTCCCACGAGAATGCTGGCCTCAGGGTGAGGCTTGTACGCATATGCTACATATGCTGGAGACGGCTTAAGATACAGTTATCAATGTATGATAAAATACATGCGGAAATCTACTTAAAACCTAATATAAGATAAGTAATCGAATTTTTGTCACAATTTCTATCTCGTTAAAGTTATATTTCTGAAAGATAAATAATAATTTACGTGGAAATAAATTTTATATTATATGAGAGCGTAAAGGCTTTAAATCAATCTAATACGTTATATTCACAATTAAACTTGTTTAAAACAAAGAATATTAGGAATTACTTTCATTCAAATATCGTCACCTGTATTTTAAATTATTAAGGCAACTCTCGCGACAATTATTTTATAAAAATTGCAAGTTTAAATAATTTTGGAATTTATACTATTTTATGAATATGTAGTATCTCCATACACATTTTTATTTTAGATTTAGTAAAACACCCATATGTAACACTCATATTGAACAAAAAAGATCAGATTCGTAAAGCATTTTTCTTTTCAATGCATATTTAAGATCCACATATAAAATTAATCGGAGCTTTAATTTTTTAATAGCCCCAGAGTCACCTAATATGTAAATCCGGTCCCGTACATAGAAATAAAATATTTTATAACTAGTTTCTGTTATTGTGGGCGCGTGGAAAAGGTGATAAGTTACGCCAATCCGCGTACCTACCTGTTGCTATCAGTGACAGTTTCGTTTGGTATAGAACTCCAAATAATATTTTTTTATTCTACATAATTAGGGGCAATGGAAATTATGAATAGTGTTCGTTAACTTATGTGTCCAGTTTTGTCGTGTTTCCAAGAAAATTGAGAAAATTTGGTATTTTCATTTCTGCTATCTAATTAAAAATGATAATAGACTGTCCCACTTAACGAGTAGCTGCAACACACAACATGAATCTATGACGTACCGTGATATGTTTATAACGTCGATTGTCTGGTAAAAGAGTCAGTTAGCATTTTCCGTTTGACGCGGAAACTTGTTATTATCGAGATGGTCGATTTCCATCGTCAACACCTCTCCGGGACTCCGACTGTATAATGGTTTTGGGAATAGTGTAAATTTATTAAAATTTCCTAATGTGCATTTTGTTACCAATATATTATAGTTACGTGAACGTTATTTTATGTTAATTGGAACATATTAATTAAAAATTAAGGAAATGGTGAGACTTTATATTACTTATATTTAATTTATATATTGTATAGTTTTATTGTAGAGTTGGATATTTATTTTTTAACTTATATTTATTTTTATGATTACTTGGTAGCCGGAACTTTCATGGGAACTATACATTTTCTCTGTAATAACTATGGTCTGTCTTTTATTTTTTAATAATAATTGTATGATTACTTCCTAACCTTTATTTAAATCAAAATCAAATCAAATCATTTAATCATTCAGACAACAAAGGTCCATAAGACAAAAATATACAAAACTACCTACTTAATTAAAACAAGAAATTAAATATAATTAAACTATAGATAATAATTAAATAATAATAATTTATAATTCTTTTACTTATTTTAAGCTAACTAGGTAAAATTTCCAAATTTAACTTAGTACCAATATAATAGTCTGAAAGTTCCTCTGTCTTTAACTAAAATTCTCGTTAAAATCAATTCGGCGATTACTGAGATTAGTTCGGACAAACAACAAACATTTCATTTTTTTTTACGTGCATACATTTTAATTTTGAATGATAATTAAAAGATTTATTTATTTTATTAATTGCATTTATACTTTGTGCATTTATAATTTTATAATATATTTATAACATTGATATTGAATATTATGCCAAATGCTTCGTAATGGAACAATACACTTCCCGTATAAAGTGTCGTAGATATATAAATTATCATTGTATAGATTTTTATAATTTAAATAATCTATTTTAGTTATGGATTTTATTACAAGCTGTCGTCATAATTGACGAGCAGCGCCCATACATTATGTCAAATCGTTCGCGTACGGTCATTTATTTAAAATGTCGATTGTCTAGTAAAAGAGGCGGTGAGAATTTTCCGAGCAACACGGAAGCTTGTTGTTATCAAAGTGATAGATGTACTAGGATTTCGGGCGATTGTTTTATTTGTTTTTTTTTTTTTTTTACAAACAATGCAAGTTATATAATCTGTACTCAATTGGCTTTCTATTATAAAAAAAATAATTCGTTCGAAAATAATACTTATATTATGCATTAATTGGAATACTTCAATAAAATGAAGTAAGAAGTAAGATATAATTTTATTTGCGTTAATTTTACAAATTTGGCTAACTATCGCTGGTAACTTCGTGAATATTAAATTAAATTAAAATATAACTTGTGGTGAGTAATAGTAAAATTTATACCATACAAAATTCTCTATGACACTTAGGTGTGGCAATTTTTAAAGCAATCAGTCAAACGGTTTTGGAGTTTTCAATCTCACCTAGGCTGGAAACTAGAAATTTTTATTGTAATAATACGAGCTTCCTTAGATAACTTTTCTTTATTTTTGGCATAAAAATTCCAACTATTAAATCCACTCTTTATATATTGTAATATCAAATAAATAATTTTGTATTCACGTAATTTATATATATATATATATAAATTATTTAATGAATGTATCGTAATACGCATCACTTCAGAAAGGTTGCAACTATTTGACTAATCCTTTTTTGTTGTGTATAATTTTCAGGACAAGGTTTTTTATATAAAATATGTCCGTATAGAAAAGTGAGTGAGTGAGACAGAAAACGGAAGGAAACTTTTCTAAAATATTGACAGAACTGACAGACAGTTGTTCAGTTGCCATTATATTTTATTACATGGTCGTACTCTAAAGGGAAGCTTTCGTATTTTTTCGTTCGTTAGTACACCGTACCCGTGTGAAGCCAGTGAGGGAAGTTTCTTAGAAAAAAAAGTAGTGTGTACTTATGTACACGCCTTAGAAGTTATACCTCTTTGGCGTAACAAGATAAAAATCTTTTAAATTTTTTTATCTTTCGCCTTATTCTACGTTTGTAAAAAAAACGACACTAACAATAGAAAAAAGGTATTTAATACATACATACTTTTTTTGAATAAAATGTTGACTATAGCTGAGTTCAGGGTGTCGGTTTTTCATGACGGTGTGCGCGCGCATCGTAAAAATTTACTCTCATCATTTTCCCTAACGCGCCAAAAGAAGTATAACTTCAATAAAAAGTATTCCGATTTTCTTTTAATTTGTGATCGTCCGGTGGTAGAGATTCGACCATAATAAGTGGTACAGAGTCGTTTCTTAATATGTTAATTAATTATTTATTATCTGTATTTCTTTTTGTTTTTTTTTTACGGTAATATGTGAACATCGTACAAATATTGTAGATTGTAGACGTAAGGAGCGTGAAGTATGTCGAATAGAGATTTGAAGAAGGTTTGAACTCATCAATGGTACGGAATAAAACGAACTATTTTCATACTTTTTATTGATAACACTAAATTTAGTCAATAACCAATAGACAATATCGGTTAACAGACAGAGAATCAAAATGTACTGAACTGTTTTATCTGCGTTGGTTTATAAATAGATAGTAATTATCACACCAGAACAATGTAAAAATAATTATTGTCTGTAAATAATTATTTTGTGTTTTTTTAAATATAGGTTTTGGCGTTTGACCACTTCTTAATCTAATGTTAAATTACTATGTGCTCTAAGATGACTCCCTAGTGAGCTGCTTGACAACATCAAGAGGTGCTCAGAGACTGACTCCTTAATGAGCAGCATTAGCACATCAAGAGATGCTCAGAGACAAATTTTCAACTTAAGAGTGGTAGCTAGCCAGACAGACTAAGAATAAACAAGGGTGGTAGGCTATCATGCTGTGGTTTCATTTCGATGTTTTCCTTCACCGAAAGTTCTGACTCATTTGCAATAATTCGAACCTACGTCGTTGGCGCCGTGGCCTAACACATTATCAACTAATCTATTATCGCATATCACGTGTATTACGAATGTCGTTATTTTCCAAACATCAGTGACCCGTATCATATACATGAATACACCTATAAATTGGGCGTTATGACTCATTTAGACAATTTACATGTCAGTAACTAAAATTATATATCTCTAAAAATAAACTAAACAAACAGATTCTGCCAATTCTGTGTAAACACAAATACAGATTTCGTTGTAGTTTCGTTCAATTAGCAACATATCATTACTAACGTTTTAAAATTTCTTAAGGCCCCTTCAAGTATTATTCTTATATAATGATATAGGTATATAATGTTACAATTCCATTTTATACACTTAAAATAATAATTAGGTATTTATTTAAGCGGAAAATTAACAGCTTTGTAAAATAATTATATTTCCCTTGTGTACTGTTTTAGAGACTTTAGATATATTTTATTTTAACAGTCGTGTACCTATCTTACAGAACTCATAAAACTAGATGAATCTATATGAAAAGACTTTCGTGAGGTACGTTCAATTAAAGCAAAGGATGTTTAAGATCTGATTTTTAGCTCGTAAGTTGAAATTATTTGATAAAATGTGCATAAGAAGCAATAAGCAGTTAGCCTGAATACCTAACTATGCTCTACATTCTTATCAGTTAGTTAGTTAGTCAATAGGTTCATCCTCGGTTGTGACAAATAAAAGCAGTAGAAAAGGAACGCAACGAATATTTGACAGTTATTCTTTAAGTAATACATGAACAATTTATAAACTCTGTAATAACTCTACCGGCTAATATATCGAATCTAAGTCGCTACCGGACAACATGGAATCAGTTACAGCCGCTGTTTTGAGCAGCCGAAGCTGACAATTATAGTTTTTTCGTTTGCGCTCAGTTATTATACTATCTACTTTGTCTCACCTCATTAAAATCACGACTTTTGGGTTGACGATAGCGGTCCTAGAAAGGCTTAAAGATGCCCAGTATCAAAATTCCTAATTTGACATGTGCCGTGTTACTCCCGAACGATGTTCTTGGACTCTCCCAATATTTAAATTGAATATTTTCTCTAGTAATCATTCAGCTTCCTTCCTTCCAATAATTCACCTAGCCCTAGTCTACCATCAGAAAGTCCCATTCCACTAATGATTGACCCCTGGGCTTCTGAATTAATATTTAATTCTTAAAATAGACGATTCTTTTTTTTTATTCTCCTCCTAACTTAATGGACGTCTTTGTATAAAGAAACGCTTAAACCCTCCCTGAACTTCCACAAATATTTCAAGATGAAAATTAGCCAAATCGGTCCATTCATTCTCAAGTTTTAACGTGAGAAACGAACAGCAATTCATCATATATATATAATGATAAATTAAACAGTGAATGATCTAACATAGTTAAGTTAATAATAATTAAAAATGTAAGAACTGTATAAATCTTATTTTATTCATAATACTTTTTTAATTTTAGAAATGAACATTAATTATTTACTATAAAATATAAATAACAGTTACAATAGATTTGATGATTATTTTCAATAACAGTAATAATTAATTTGTGATAAAACAAAAAAATTACATGTATAATTCATACACGGTTGTAAATATAACAAGAAGTGACGGAAAAAAGCCTTATTGCACTTTTTTCCGTCTTGCTCCCATCCGCTCAGAACGTGTAACGAGCGATAAGGAACTTCGTTTCAATAACAGTGTCAGTTGTGTAAATAGATGGTGGCAGAGGTGGCAAAATGCCTTGGGCCCCTGGCCTGATGGGGCTCCCGGCCCGAAAGGCCGCGAGATCAGAAGTAACTTCTTCAGTCGTTTATTAAAATTAAATTACAACGTGAGGATTTTTACTGGGGCCTCATCCAATGATTCTGAATTACTCCACTTAATAGGAGTGATGTTTGATCAAGAGAATCAGGCGGCTAACAGCTAGTATATATAATACTAGTCTTTGTTTGCAGCTTCCTCATCTCACTCAGCAAACTTTCTCCACAGCGTGCAGTTCTGTGCCGCCTGTAACCAACTGCTCCTCGCAACCTTAACAGTCATCTGCCCTCCGCCAGGTGCAGTTTCGTTCGCTCTTTGATATAGTTTGATCTATCCTTCGGGAATAGTAGATTTTATTTTCTAGATGATATGTATACCCATTATCCTTTTTTCTACCTCTGACAACGTGTATGCAAAATTTCATGATTTGTTAAGTAATTAAAGCGTGAACGTGTATCAAATAAACAAACCCACAATCGTAATTATAATATTAGTAAGTATAATTAGGATTAGTAAAGATAAGGATGAGAAATATAGATGCTATAATTCTATAAAACTAACTAGTTGACGTGGTAAAACCGGGAGCATTTCATAACATCATTTATGAATACATGTAAGTGGCAGCTATCGAACAAAGCGGTCGAAAGTGACCTTGTCAAACTGCACGAATGTATAAAATCCACGCTATAATAAAATAAATGCGAATTTAATTTCTTTCTGTTTAAAACGTTCCTTAATTAAATCGTTTTTGAAAGGGCTTTGTCGGAGCGTGTGATTGTGGAAACAAATAATACTTGTGAGATAAAGTAGGTGTGATTACATGCTTAGTGGGTAATGGTAACTGTTGTAAACGGTTTCAACTAATTACATAAGAAATACTCCACTTTATGTGTACTTTTACGACACAATAATAATAATTAATAATTTATATCTAATATGTATAGGTAGCATGGGCTCTTCGCACGATTTTACTAACCAGGAAAATAAGATCAAATCTTCCCTTTACAGTCATCATAATCATCCTGTAAGAGACCCACTGCAGGGTCCTAGACCTCTTTCCGAAGGAAGGTATAGGTATTATCTCCTCGTCAGCACACGACGTATTGGCGATATCAAACGTTGAGAAATCCACAGTTCTATATTTTTACCACACACGGTGATACTACAAGAACATTTCCTTCACCGGCAGCCGACATTGTTGCCAATTTAGAATTAGAAAAGGTACGCGAATTCCGACAAAATTCGATGGTACATGCCGAGGTTCGAACCTGCTGACAACGGATTGATATTCCACCGGTCAAGCCACTAGACCACCACGATGTAATGACATAAAATGGCAACTGAACAACTCAACATCAATCTATCAATTCTGTCAATATTTTTGAAAAAGTAGAACGCTACTATTTTCTGTCTTACACACTTTTTTTTTAACCCAAATTTTTCACTTTTCTGTATGGTTTTTCAAACATTTTCTCTCATATAAACTTTATCCTGACAATTACAAATAGGTACAGCAAAAATTAGTCTAATAGGTGTGCAGCCTTTCGGAAGTGTTCCGTATATATTAATATTGTACATTAGGCAATTGATTTTGACTTATGTGTAGTAGAGATATACTAATACAATTTAATATTATTATTTCTATGTTTCGTAATTTTAATTGCGTAATCATCCAATTGTATTACAGTACAAGCCATAATGGGAAATATTGAAAAGTCTTTCCAAAATTAAACTAAATTTAACGAGCTCTTTAAGTATTGATATATTTTTAACATCGGCCAGTTTGACCGGTGGAATATCAATCTGATGTCCACAGGTTTGAATGAATCAACGTATATTTCAGAATTCGAGTACATTCACTAATTTAAATTGTAACACTATCGGCTGACAGTGAAGGGAAACATCGTGAGGAAACGTGATCGTGTCGGGCTGACGTGGTGATTAAGCCCACACCTTCCTTCAGGAAGAGGCTTATGCCAATCTAGTGGTTCTGGTACAAGCTGATGATGATGATGAGATACCTAAATAAAGTCTGCGTGTTCCTAAAAGTAGAAAATTGTATATTTGGCATTTTACCTTTCTCGACGCTTCATTAGGAGACTAATGGAATGTCCAATGTCGATATTTACCAATTTCTGCTATCGGTCTGTAACAATTGCAAATATATCTTATATATTTGACAGTCTTTTTGATCGTAATGTCATTAATTAGAAAGTAAAGTTACGACAGAAGATCGTTTGAGTTACCGAATGTGTACTTGAAAAAAAAGTACGGACCAATTCAGCTCATTACAATCTTGTACTGAGGGTGTGCTTTGAATCGAAAATGTTTATTGACGATTTTTCGAATATTGATTAGTAAAGCTTTCACCTTCTCCTTTGCAATTGTATCTATTTTAAATTTGGTATATAATTTACATGTACATTTAGTATGTATTTAAAGTAAATCTAATTTAAAATTGAATACGCTTTAAATATATATATTACAATTAAAATTTATTTTTATACTTTATAAACTACATAAATTATTATATTATATAAAGTAATATAGAATAAACAAAAACTGGAAGTAATGTAACTTTATTTATATACATAAAAAACTTTTAAAACATATAAAAAACAATCATTCATTTTCGATACCATATGAACAGAGACATTAAATCATAGCGGGAGACGTCACAGCTTCCCAAACACTGTTTGAAAGTGATAATGGCATAATCATATCGAAGAAAAATGATTAAACGGTCTGACGTCAATCCAATGCCCTGACAGGCTTGAGAGTTTTTGTAGAAGTATTTAATAATAATAATGAATTTTAAAAATAAAATTATGAAATATTTTTGTAGACATAGTTTCCTTATTCTCCTAAACGTTTGAACGATTAATTTTTTTTTGTACTACGGTGTCATTTAGCCGGCTTTTAGATATGGTTGAACATGGTAGGTGGCGCTGTTGGCAAGATCTAGGATTTTTTTAATACCTTTATGGTTTTACCTGTGAAAAAGTATTATCTAAAATTTTCAGTCTAAACAGGGATGAAATCTAAAGACTGCCAGTGTATCTATTCAAAAAAGAGTCTATATCCTTATTTATATAAGCCGGTCATTCGCGAGGTTGACTGTTTTAAAAATTATATATACTGAACGATGTACAATATTCTTTCATTTGATAATTTAAAACAAACTATGCAGATAATATTCTCCGTTCATGCGTTCTAATTAGATCTTTTCCCTTTACCTTTTGTTTGGAGGCTACCTTGTTTATTCTGATATATACAGTTTCGTTCTGCTAACACAAATACTAATTTGGTCCATTTGGTAAACAAGCATGGAATTAGATATTATGCAATGTAATAACATTGTTTTTATAGCTTCATCTAAACTAAGTATTATAACTGGATTGATTGTTGGATATATTCTTTTATTGCCATTTTTGCATAACTACATAACCTCTACAACCCTTTTAAAGACTATAAGTCACATCCGGTTACATTGTAACATTACCCTTTAGTATTTATGCAAAAGCATTTTAAAAGTAGACAATATTCTGAAAAGTTTTCCGTCTGCTAATGAAAATCTCGTTAACATCGGTTCAGTTGTTTTAGATGCAAATCCGAACAAACCACATACACATTTTATATATATATATATATAAATTCGAACATTCGAAGAAATAGATGAATGTTTGATTAGTGATATTTTTAAACAATATCGCGCACATTATTTTCTGTAAAACGAAACGAATGACATGTCGTTGTATCGTCGTTGTTGTAATGTTTAGCAAACAATAACAGGAATTGTCGAGTAAATTAACAGGCGTGTTACAAACGTTAATTACTGACTGCGGTGACATTACCAACGAGCAGATAAGCAAGCACTTATTACTTATGTTTATACTAGAGACTCGCCCCGACTTGGCGCAATAGGTGATCTTATAAGTGGCAAAATGATTTGAAGCCGTTCTTTGGTGCTTTGATAAATTCATTTAATAAAATTAATAGATACTGTATTCTGTAAAAGACAATTGTGATTTACATTAGATGCTCAACGTAACTAAAAGATTTAGTTTTATAAGGATTCATACAAAGTATCACGTTGCGAGAAGCGAGAAGAATATCTCAAATATAAAAATGATTACTATGGGTTATTCTTAGGCGATAAATATAAGCCATCAAGGACTTTTCTGTAGGCATTTTTAAGGTGTACAATACCATAGTACATTTTGATTGATTATCCCACAAAGTTTTAGCCAACGTTACCAATGTAAGTGGCCGAAAACATCATTTTACGACTTCATTAGAATACATCGACTTTTCTTTATTTCACATAAATGTAATATACATGTACTATCTATGTAAATCTTCTACAAGAAATTCTCTTAACCATAGTGAAATCAGTATAAAAACCGTTGCGTAGTTTAGAAGAACTACTAAGAATACGGACATATGCAAACAGCTACAGGCATCGTCAATCTTGTTGACCGCTCTGAACATAGCTGTAGGTGTTCAGGCTTGTGTGTGAAATAGTCAAGAGTTTAATACAAAACAAAGTTAAAAAATGATGATAGGAATCTAAAATTGGCATCTATTTATCCTTAAGTTGTCTCGATGTTATAAATCACTACATAGTATAAAACAAAGTCGCTTTCTCTGTCCCTATATCCCTATGTATGTTTAAATCTTTAAAACTACGCAACGGATTTTGATGCGGTTTTTTTTAATAGATAGAGTGATTGAAGAGGAAGGTTTATATGTATAATAACATCCATTAAATAGTGGAGAAGTGAGGGCCACGGGCAGTAATGTATAAATCAAAACTACTAGATCGATTTTAATCATTTTTTCAGTGAATGACATAGGCTATATATTTTATACCCGTGTGAAGTCGAAGCGGGCTGCTAGTATTATACATATATATATATATATATATATATATATATATATATATATATATAAGTATTTATACCAAAATTAGTGTTCCACGCATCTATATTCAGAGCAGTCAAAAAGTTTGGCGCAGTATTGACTTTATTTCATAATATTTTATTTATATTTTACCAAAGATGAACCTTTTTTTCCTGGGATCTTGCAGTGTCATAGTCAGCAAAATTCAACAATTACATACAGTGCTATCGTGTTAACAATTGAATTAATGATGGAAGTAATTAACTAAAGAATATGTTATTTACTAGCGGTTATCTGCAACTTCATATCTATGAAATGAATTATTAACTTATTAAGTTTATTTATATACAATGTTTGATGTAATGTGTTTTGGGAGCATGAACAATTATTGGGTTCTCTAATATGGGAGAGATACGTAGATTTGGTTATGTTTTTTTTTCGAACTGTCTACACTGTTGACCTGGCAAGGCCTCTACAGTTTCACCGGACTACAAATCTGGTCATGTAAAAAGTAACTAAATTATGGTATATGTTCGCAGCACGCAGTGTCTGGAAATTAAGCGCCTTCTTTTAATTTGCTCTAATTTTATATTAAGATCCTTTTGTTCAGTTATTTGAAACTGAATATCATATAATTTACAGAACCGGATTCCATAATATTAATATTGTTTTGTTTTTATAAGAAGAAAACCATTCCGTGCTCACAAATAAAAGTGTTGCCATACAAAAAAACCGTGCCTACACAAAATTATTCGATGTCTCCATCCCTTTTACTCTTTGATATCGATGTTGTTGTATACATTCGTTGGATACTAGCTTCATGAATCTTTTAATAAACTAGCACCGTGCGCGCGTTTCTTAAATAATAATTACTTTCGAAATTATTTTTTTTCGAACTGACTACGCTGTTGGCCTGACAGGCTTCTACAGCTTCACCAGACTATCTTTCTAAATTTATTGGTATATGCGTCATATTTTATGATTTCTAAAACTATTACTGATAATTATTATAGGCTCTCGTTTTTTGAATGACATTCTTTCCGTGTACAAAATTTTATTATGGTCAGTTATATAAAAATAGTTTGACAATTAAATACCTTCATTTTTAATATTTAATAATGTTTTTTTTACAAAATTTAAGACTCTTATTTATAACTAGCTGACCCCGCGAACTTCGTACCGCCTAACAGTCGATTCCTTAATTTTTTTTTTAATACTTATTCTGCTATTCGGGACGCTATATAATGTTAAGCGTTACCATCGTATAAATATTGACAAATATTGACATTAATATTTATACGATACTAACGTCACTCAATTGTTTTGCCTTCCCGAAACATCTTCACTAATACTCCAACTTTATGATATGGTATTAAAGTTCAAATTGACTTATAAGTATTATTACGAATCTTTTGTATGGGAGTATAGAAAAGTGTTGTTTTTAGACTTTTCCAGGCATTTTTTTTTTATTTTTCTCTCCGTAAGATCCATCCTCGTACTTCAAGGAATATTCTAAAAAAAGAATTAGCGAAATCGGTTCAGCTGTTCTCGAGATTTGCGCTTAGCAACACATTTAGCGATTCATTTTTATATTATAGATGTATATATATATATATATAATTTTTTTAGTTGTCTCATATTTCCTGCGTACAAAATTTCAATACAATGCCATGTAATTTTTTTAATGCTTATTCAAATAGTATTTTCGACTTTTCTAGTAACTTTTCAATTTATAAATTATATAAAATTCCCGTGATTAAAATTTTACAAAAACCGGTTGACCTGTCTTTGAATTAAATCCAAATGTCTAAACACACAGTCAGACGAAATTTTAACGCCTTTAGAATAATTATTAATAAAAAAATGTCGACAAGAAATTTAATTGTATAATGAAAATTACACATTTATTAATATAGGTCGTCATAGATAAGACCCAATGTTTATAATAAAAGCAGAGTACCATTTAAACCAAAGACGTGACTGAAACATGAGGGAATACAAAAAAAAAAGTTTATCAACCAACATACAGTCGGGTTTGAACCAATAAATATTCCAATAATACAACTTAGTTAACACACTGACAAACACGTTTTAAAAACAAACAAGTTAACTATTTAAAATATAAACACATCCATACGTAACATTTTATTTGTCCATTCTTTAATCAATGTCTCTGTGTAGATCAGTGGTCGTCATACTTTTGTGGTCAAAGGCAACATAGAACCATGTAATACATAATTGCGGGCCGCAAAATCATAGATTGGGTAGTTGACACCGCAAATCAATTGATATATTCTTATGCACTATCAAAATCCGATTACCATGTGGATTTTTTATGACAATAGTGACTTGTGAAGTCTTATTTGTCAGGTCAATTGACTAACTATTTATTGATTTCAAAGGCAACTGAAATGTAATTTGCGGTTAGTGTCAGGGTTAAAATAAAGTGTATTTTAGAGAAACCAGGCCTTGTAATAATTGGTTAAAGGTGTCAACTATATAATTAAATATTATTATATGGGTAACGCAGGATATATTATGGCAGTCGGTATGAATACATAATGTATTTCAAAAAGGGATAGTATATTAATAGTTTTTATCTTTACCTACACAAGTAGCGTACCTAGTTCCATTTAGTTAACCACATAGGCAAAATCAGTTTTGGTAAATCTAAAATTGTTTCCTATGTCGCGAGCCGCATAAATACTGGTCACGCCCGAGCTCCACATGCGGACTGCGGGCCGCAGTTTGGCTACCACGGGTCTAGATGATCATTTTTTAATGTTTTTAAGTCTTTATCATTAAATCGGTTTGCACTAATGGTAGGGGAGGATGTGGTCTAAAATGGTATCTCGGTATACATAAGGGACAGCTAAGTCTGTAATGCCACTGTCCGAACACACCCACAGGTGCTTAGTGATAGATTTTCAACTTGAGGTTGATAGAGGTAAGTATGTTTCCATCACGATACTTTGTAGGTGGTAGAGCTACGCTGAAGCTATTATTACTGGTTTCAGCATGAATGGGTCGGCTCGCCCGGGGTAGTACCACCTTCTCACAGAAAACCGACGTAAAGTAACAGTGGTTGCACTGTTGTGCTTCGTTCAGTCAGTGAGAGCGCCGGAACATATTTAAAAGGCCGACAACGGACTTGCGACTCCCCTAGTGTTGCTAGTGTCTATGGACGGCGGTGATCACTTACCATCAGGTGACCCACCTGTTCGTTTGCCCCCTATAATATAAAAAAAAACGATATTTTTTATCATTCAAAGCTACGGATCAATCACAAGGATTTGATAGATTTACTTCAATCAATGCAATTTGCGAACATACTAGTCAAGGAGTTATCATTTCTTCAAACGTTTCCATTACCTGTAATACGAAACGAAACGTCTTGTTATAATCAAAAACATGATACTTCGATATCTCATGATAATGCATACATATAAATATAATTTTGGTCTCTAATGTTTGTACTGGTAAATTTCCGAAATGGATAAACTCATGTAGACGAGACTGTTACTGAACGAAAGAGGACTTTTAGAGCATTTTACGTAGTATCATCATTTATTTTCTTAAAAGATAGAGCATAATAATGAAAGTAAGAATGAAACAATAAAAGCCAGTTCACCATAATTAATTTAGATAATACAAATAGTTTTCATGAAACAACAAAACTAGTTTCATGAGGTCGAAATCGCGGGTAAGAGTAGTATCTACTGACAAACTTTTAGTTCGCTGTAAAGGTGCTGGAAGTAACTGCACAATAAATGAAATATAAATAAAATAGATATAAATGAAACAATGATTGTACATTTTTTACGATACAATATAAAAGAGTATATAAGTTTACTTTCTGATCGTTATCATTTTTAGAGTAGATTGTACTTCATTAGGAAAACAAAAATACAATTTATTATGTGCGCTACGCTTCCGCTTAGCGACTAGCGATTATATTATATCTTTTTAAATTATAATTACATACATTAAAATATTATTTCATTTATTTTGTATTTGAATGAGATATTCAAACGTTTTCGTTTTATTTATGTCGTATTGAGTCAATAAAGTACTTTAATACACGTGCCTTTTTATATTATTTGTTGCTATTTGTTATATGTTCTATTTATTAACAAAAATGGATATTGTATAAATATTATCCGTATTTAAATATCTACCTACCTATATCAATTCTCATAGCGATTGGTTAAAGATACATAAGTTGATATGTTATAGTACCTCCATCTAACCCTCTAAAACAGTATTTGAGGTTATCGATCTCAGATTTATCAAAATATATCTTCTTCTTATATATAAATAAAATAATTAGTCTGTCGTTTTGCGTGCATCACGCAAAAACTATAGGACAAAATGTGATCCAATTTCATTATAAACACGAAGCGTTCAGCGATCTGTATTTTCTTGCAATGGAGAAGTGGGGTAAGTGGTGTGGTGCGCATGTATAGGTCAACGCGTTTTAAGAAATTTTATTACCTTATTAATCCTGCATACCTTTCTGTACCCTTCCATACGATATGTATGAACTTAATGGTGCAAGTAGAATTGAATGTGTCTATTATTATTTCAAGGTATCGGAGGCGAGTTTCGTGACAAGCGTCGAGGAGGCGTCGAGCCGCGTCGACCAATGCACGCAAACCCCACCGGGCGGGAAGACGCGGCCCCGCAACCTACAAAGGTACAACACATCTGACCACATCTACGAGAGAACACAACACAGCAACAAGCACAAGCACGAACACCGTTCAAAGATAAATCTCAGCGATTCGTGTCCGTTCTTTACGAAACCACCGAGCTATGACGGATACCAAAAGACGTAAGACTTGAAATGGTTGTAAACTTGTTGGACTAACTGAATGTGTGTTTGTGACTTTCTGTGCTTTATAATTTGCATCTGGTTTCAAGTAAGTTTGTATTTCGTTTGCAGCCTTGCAAAATACTCAACATAATATCGGTAAATTAAACGTCGTTTGCTTTACTTTTTTTTCGAAGTGACTGTACACTGTTGGCTTGACGGATCTTTACGGCTTAAGCGGCCTTTTTATGTGAGCGCTTAAGGTGGCTCAGCCGGATGGCAATTCCGGCAATTCCAAATTTTTGTATAATAGCGTTTAGAACACAACATCATCGTATGCTAAGCGGTAGATGATGGTAACACGCTAAATTTGGTGAATAACTGGCTGGTAATCGCAGATGCCGGAACATTCAATTAAGTGCTAGATGACAGATCTTCAACGTAATATGTCACCTAGCCTCAGGCGGGCTTCAAAAAATGCCCTACCAGCATGCTATAGTTTCAATAACCTCCATTCCGTCACTGGAAACTCACCTCCATTATTATATTTAAAAATATCAAGCGTTGTCTGTACAAATTATATTTTATTTTCGTCTTGATTTGCGACGTTGTTGTACATAATTTGCAATATAATGCAAATTAATATGTGGATTTAAATCGTAATTTCAATGTCAATACATTTTATATTATAAAACAACGTCGTCCGCCGCGTCTGTCTGTCCGTCTGGATGTTCGCGATAAACTCAAAAACTACTGAACGGATTGTAATGCGGTATCACCAATAGATGGAGTAATTCACGGGTAAGGTTTGGGTAAATCATTTGTCAAATTTTTTTTGTAAATTGGTTGAAATATAATGATAATTGTTGAAAAAATCGGAACAGTCAAGCCGCCTTAAGCGTTTCATGCACGTAAGTATATATTTTTTATCATCAGGGCAGGTCAACGTCCGCCGGGCCTGCTAGTATTTAAATAAATTACTAAACTGACCCAACATTTTCATGATAAAGTTAATCAATATTTGTTGGTCGCTCAAGATTTCGTTAATTTTACAAGATATTTGTTATTCAAATAATATAATGTAAATAATAAATTGGTAATAAAATATTTTTACAATCAATTAAGTTGATAATCTTAACTCGTATTATAAATATCAATATGTGTGGATTGTTGTGGTGTTGGCGTGAACAATTATTGTTTGTTTTCGCTTACACGCCTTAACTACTCGGCCGATCCACTGTACCGCTTAACATATCTTCGCAATCTTGCGACTCCCCTGGTGTTGCTAGTGTCCATGAACGGCGGTGATCACTTACCATCAGGTGACCCACCTGTTCGTTTGCCCCCTATAATAATAAAAAAAAAAAATAACACGTACGAAACTGCAGGCAATAGCTAGTCTTTGATGTTTAATTAAATCTATAATGCATATCGCGTCCTTTAACCTTGTCTTGTTACGTCTACGTAAACCGCGATCGCCTTAAAGGTACCGCTTACTATAAAACCATTTTTATATCTGCAATGCTACGCAGTGTGCAGGCAGACCTCGTGATCCCAATATACATTACATTATTTACTACGCGTTCTTATGTGCAATACAACGTTACCTGCAAATAGTATTATTCTCTATAGATTATAAAAATTGACTGTGAATTGTTCCGATTATCGGGGTTTTAGTATCAATCTCTCATGTGTCTGATGATGGAAGAAAATAATCAAATGTTGTGAGTAACTCGTTTATCTTGATGGTGTGCAGTTTTAACGTGTTTAACGCTTTTTATAATATTACCCGTGTCAAGGTTTGAATACTAAGATGGTAATAAGTAGACGAGACTGGAAGAGGAAAACTTGCTGTACCAGCCCTTTTTTATACACGCTAGGGCTGATATGAAGATGAAATATGTGTAATCTAAATATTCAATTCCCGAATGTATGTGAGCCCATCACTTCAAATCGGCTCTACTTATTACGCTACTTCTTTTTTGTTGTGTTGATAATTGTCAGGACACGGCTTGTATGAGAGAATATATTTGGAAAATCCTACGGAAAAGTGGAAGATAAGAGTTCAAAAATGTATATACAAATGATATAAGAGAAGAAAGAGAGACAGAAGACAGCAGGGCGATCTTTAAAAATATGACTAGATGATTAGATATAATCCATAACATATTAATAATTTAGAACATAAGAAATCTACCAACATTTCTTAGTGTTCGCGATGTTTTCCTTCATCAATATATCTGTTAAGCGTTATATAATAGTTCTGTGAAGCGTTTTCCCTATCGCACAGCGCAACGACTGCGATAGACAAAGATAACACTATTAAAACCGAACTTAGCCGACTATCTCGCTCTTCGCTCCGGTGTGCCAAATTATAACCAAGTACTGTATTTGTAAAGCTTCAGACAAAATAAGTGTTAAACCAAAAATACGTTCCAAAAATTTATTAAATACAAGTTTAAAATATCCAAAAACAAGCAAGCCACATGATGTAGTACAAGTTAATAGTGTATATGGACATCCAATAGTATGTTGGTAGGACTATTTCTAAACCCATATAGCTATCGCCATCAAGCTGAAAATCTGTCGCCAAGCACTTACAGAGGTTTCCCACAATTGTACATAAACTACATTTTTACTTAAGAAGCAAACGGACGTCAAGTTTCGATTATGAATGACTAAATACGTGTAAAAAAGCATAATATATTTTAAATTGCAAACGACTGAACGGCGGAGTTTATAATAATGATATAAAATTGTTATCTTATTTATGTCCTAGAAAAAACATAATTTACGCAGTTTAAAGGTAAACTTCGTTTGTACGTATTTGTAGAAATCAATAGTCTAATGATTTAGTAATGTATTCTTAATTGATTTACAGTTTCTGTTTAATTGTTCTTGATAAATCTGGTTTCCTTTGTTTATATATATTTGTGGTACTCGTACGAAGTAAATCATTTTATTATTTGATTTCAGTATCAATGTATGTGGTAATAATGTATGTGTGTTTTTTTAGATTCTCTTCGAAAGCAATGTATACTGAATTTGTGCTTTATGTTTGATATGAGTGTAATATTCTATCACAAAAAGATCTTCGAGCACGCGCACACACAACGTCGGTAACAGAATACATTATGAGGGAATTCCCACGTTTAACATTGAATTATATGACATAAGTACGTGTAGTGTTTTGCGAATAGAGCTGCGATCATTTTGGTGGTTCGAAGAATAAATTTTAGTCTGTGACACTAACGTCATCATTCAACTTTTTTGTAATGGCGTCTCGTAAATATGAATTCTGCCAGTGTCAAGTCAGTCATGAGAGAGTCACTTTATAGGTAGTATTATATATATTCTTATATAATTTATTTCTTCTAGATTAGGCTATTGAAACACTTAAAGATAAACACAACACTTACAGACACCATGCTTTAAATTAATTTGCTTTCCTTTTACGAATTACATAATTCAGGGGCGAATCAGTTTAAATAAGTGGATATATTTTTTTTATATACATAGTTTACTAGTTGTCAATTTTGGGTAATTGCATAGCACGGTATAATTACATACATATAATTACACCTACTTCGTTGCGTTAATGAAGACCATTCGTATAAAATTATTTCAAATTATCTTTTCGAAAGTCACAATTTAATGCCATAAAGCATCTTCACTGCAGATATTAGAATATTATCAAATTCATTATAAGTTGTCTAATAGATCGAAATACAAGTACCTACCAGAACAGCTGTTTGAAAATAAATAAATATTGATTACGGATATTGTTACACATCATGTGGTAATTGATATGAATTCCAATTCGATTCATCGTTTTTACAACCAATGTTTTGTAAAACACATAAAACAATGACATATCGATATACATACATTTGATATATCGAATGAATGAACGAGATAATTTTTATTCCTTTATTCCATCGTAAATAGTATGTACTATATAATGATTATTAAAATAGTCAACATTGAATTTGATAAAAATAGTTTCATTCAGTATAAAAAAATCATTACCTAAAAATATTTGGTATTTGATTTTTAATCGAATAAAAACATCGATATATTTTTAATGTCTAAACCCTTTAAACAGATGGCGCTTAGGAGGAAAATTTAAATTGTTTCTTTCTCGTATAATCACTAATTAGATGCAAAATATTATTTTGATAAAATACCTTACAAATCAAATTCATAGTATCGTCCGTAACACTGGGTATATACCATCTTAATTACATGTGAGTTTAATTTAATACGACAATTTTCTTATTAATTCGCTTCTAAATTATATAATAATCTCGAATATTATATTAAATTATATTATAAATATTATATTATATTAAATTTTAAATAAGCCGTTCTGTGCTATTTGTAAGAACTAAACTCGATGATCTACTTTAGTAAAAACAATTGCTATTTTCCATTGTATTTTCTTTTGATAATGAATATTTTACTATTTTCCTGTAGCCTTTAAGCGTGTCGGGGTGGTAATTAATTGACTTATTATATAATTGTTAGCTGAACGTAATGAACTATTATTATTTTTTATGAATTTAAACTATTTTATTTTATCGTTCTTTTTTTTTGTAAATTAGTTTATGTGATGCTTTTATGTTGTGCTAAGCTTGCGATTTACTTTAGTTTGCTTACCTTTGGATTTTTATTGTATTAATATATAGTTTAAAGGTGTGTAGATATGTTTACAAGTTTATTATGCAAAGAGAATATAGCTTTAAATTAGAAATTTGAGAAAATAATTTTATTACAATTTATTTTGTAAGCAAATACGGATTACAATCAAAAGTTCCATTTATTAGATGTATGATATTTTAGAATAAACTTTGATTGGTTTTTATGTGCGCCTTTTGGTAATTATAAATATCAATAACTGTACTTTGTTAGAAGATTGTTAAATTTATTCGTTTTTAATTTTATATGGTAATTCATGGCGGTAGGTCTTTTTTTGAGTCCGTCACCCTCAAGTTGAAAATCTATCGTCAAACACCTGTTGGTGTGTTTCGGCAGCTGCACTTGAGAGCCAGTCTCTTAGGCTTAGCGTGACTATTATCTTAGACCGCATCATAATTTAATATCAATTGTGATTATGGTCAAACGCTAACCTATAAAGTATAAAAAAATGTGCATTCATTGATAAAATACCTGTAATCCGTTCTCATACAAATTTCAACTGTCTGCACATAGGAATAAGTACCGCTATTTTTATTTGTGCTTACCTCCAAAACAACTTAACTAATTTTGATAAGACTTCTATTTTAGTTATGGAATTACCAAAAAAATTATCGAGACAACATTAGCGTTTGTTATTCTATGGCTTTTAAACAATATAGATAACATCTAACAGAGATTTAAAAATTAGAAAATTACTATAAAAATAACTTAAAAGACCTAAGGAAAAAAAAACGCTCTTATGAAAAATTTAAACCATTCTCACGAACAAAATCACGGTCTATCAGCTAGTGAAAATAAGCTTACAAGAATAGAAAAGTCACCAGTGTAAATGAAAATACATATAGGTACATTATTTTTCCTCCCCTTGATTGAATTTTATTGCATGATTTTATCGGAGAGAATCGCCTCAAGGATCCTATCAGAAAAATGAAAATCGGTTTTCTTTTACAAAACCATCACCGAACCTGACGCGTTCGCTTACTTTTAATTAATTATAAGTGTTTCTCTCTCTTATACTCAGGTTCAAAGTGAACACGACGGACAGTCCTACGATCTCTGTGACACCACCTCATAGTTTGGAATACGTGTGCTCTCGCGGCGGGACGAGTCCTAACGGTAGTGCAACGCCAAATGGGATGGCGTCGAACAAATCGCCTACAGCCGTGCTCTTAAGTCCTGGATATCTGCAAACACCATGCCAGTGCAATCAATCCGTAAAGGTCAGCGAGACAAATTGATAAATTTTAACAAGTTAAAAATTTCTCTAGTTCTTCTACATATAGAATTTGTATTAAAAATATCCGTAATATGTATATAACCATATATTTATATATTAAAGTTTATACACAATCACCTCTGTATGTATTTCAAATAACACATAGAGGGCCTAATCATTTAACAAATTAATTTTCCCGCCTGTACTTTTTAGAAGTTCAACATACTCGAACATAGTTCAACGAGTGTTATTTTGTTCTTTTAAAACAGTTTCCGCAATTAATTAACACTAAATACATCAACAATCAGAACAAAATTTGCATAGCATACATATAATTCTCCTATGTGGAATTCAAACACACATAAATCAACGCGGCGTTAACGGCGAGACGTTCCTTTCAACCACTACACTCTCCGTGCACCGAAATTATTACCTAAACAGACAAAATTGCAAAATCATAACCTCATTTATCTTCGCAAATGATTTACCTCCATAGTTTTATAATTTACAGAGTATCAGCGAAGTTGCATTAGCCATGCCTACATCAGCTGGTTGGAACGAATTACACTCGGAGCAATCAGGCCCAGAGGGACTCTCGTGGCGAAGGTTGCACATGTCCCGAGCTAAGCTTAAAGCAACCGCGACCACATCGGAACTGTTATCAGGTAATATTTTCTTATACGATAATGTTAACTATCTAAGTTGGTTCATGGGGATAGTTGAAACGGTGACGGGCATCAGACATATGTACATGTTGTATTGGATTGCAAATGCCTATGGGTTGCAATGGCAAATAATTTCAGTTGGACGTAGCGCCGAATGTTATTTCCTCTAAGATATATATCTAGATAGATTTCGATATATTTGTTGTTGCATTTCTTAATTATTTGGTCGTCATATACAAAGATATTACTATATTTTCATTTTACAAAAAGTTTTAAGAAATTGTTATTTTTATAAGAAGTATGGAATCAACGATGTTTTGTTTTCCTGCCGTAGCTCTTTTTTCTTGCTCCCACTGGAACAAGCGGTGTGATACCTACTTACGTTCTTTTCGCTATACACAAAACATACTGTTAAAAGCAAAAATTACAAAAACCAAAGCGACTTTTTTGAAAACAAATAATTAATACAATTGTGAATATAAAATTAGCCCCTTTATATATATATATATATATAATAGTGTATATCTTTATTAATAATAACTTTCTATGTCGTTTAATTAACTATATATGCAATAGTCAAAATCAGAATTTTCCAGTGCTATTGTTTCTCTTCCTTCAAAACTGAACTGTTTTTTTAAGAACAATATAAGAAACAATTTAGATACACTTAAAATCTTCCTTTAATTTTTACTAGCTTCACTCGTGTTAATCTAAATTTGATCATATTTTTTTTCTAAATAACACGCTGTTCATTTCTGTACCATTGACAACGTGTATTTAAAATTTCATGATACTCTAGCGAGTGATTCAGATGTGAAAGCGTAAGAAAATCACATCGCTTTTTTAATATCAGTAAGGATCAAGGTGTTTATCAATTTGTTTGTTTACTGGATGTTTGCAAACGGCTTTATAATTGAGGAGTTTTAGAAAACAACTAGTTTTTATAAGCATTGATTTGTAGAAAAACAATCAGTGATAGATATAGTTTGTATTGTTTTTAAAATCTTGTCCCTAATTCAAGCATCCGAGAATAAAACGGAGCACATTTGTGTAAACTAAATCACCACCCGTGTTTCCTCTAAAAATGTGAACGAATATGCTTTTAAAATTAATATGGAATGAACGTTTCAAAACACCATGAGACAAATTATAGATTGTGGTTGGCCCTAACGGTACGTTATTGGTCATTTCCGTGCGCAGAACATTTCTTCTGTCGTCATTTATTTAAGCGGAAATAGGCACGTTTTGCTGTTACAGCGTTAGACTGCATATTATAGTTTTTATTCTACTAACAGTTGACGTGCTATAAAGTAAAAACGAAGCAATATATATAATGTATATCGTACTTAATTATCAAATATTAAGTATTTTCAAGCATATGTCCTAAGGTTATAATAACTTATGTAATAAATAATATTAATAATTTGATATCTTTACGAAATAGACAATACATAAGCTTATATAATTTGAAAGAACACTCCATAATTAATCTTAATCCCTTTAATGGATACAATAAAACAAAAAAACAATCGACTCAAAAATATGTTTCTTAAATATTGAATAAAATATTCCTAATTTCGACTGCGTTATTCGCTGTTTTCTTTTTCAATATTACTAGGACATAATCTATTATATAAAAATAAATCGCTGAATGTGTTGCTAAGCGCAAATTTCAAGAGCAGCTGAACCGATTTCGCTAATTAATTTTTTAGAATATTCCTTGAAGTACGAGGATGGTTCTTACGGATAGGAAAATATTAAAAATTGCCTGAAAGAGTCTAAAAACAAGACTTTTCTATACTCCTATACAATCGAGTCGTAATAATACTTAAAAGTCAATTTGAACTTTAATCCGATACCATAAAGTTTAAGTTTTAGTCGAGAGGTTCCGGGAAGGCAAAACAATTGAGTGACGTTAGTATCGTATAAATATTAATGTCAATATTTGTCAATATTTATACGATGGTAACATTTAAAATTATATAGCGTCCCGAATAGCAGAATGAGTATTAAAAAAATAAATAAAGAATCGACTGTTAGACGGTACGAAGTTCGCCGGGTCAGCTAGTTTACGAATAAAAGTGGCATTTTGTTCATCAGGTCTTAAAGTGTAATATTGTTAATAACTTGTAGTTAAGTACATATATATCTTAATTAATTTATATGCTTTTCACCACAACTCATTATTTTGGTATTTTACTTAAAATAAAACATGAATACCATTTTTGTTTTTCAATATGTCAGTCATATAGGTTGAGATAGTAGACACACTAAACCACCAAGAAGACTGGCTCTCAAGTGCTGTTGCAATAACACACCAATAGGTGCTTGGTGACTATTGACAAATTTTCCGTTCTATTCTGTACCCCATACAATAACAGTTGGCATTTATTTACAGCAAATCGATCAATTCTTCATTTCCACATTTCAGGTTTCGCTATGGTCGCAATGGTAGAACTTCAAATAAACGAGCCGACAAACGTTCCCGAATGGTTGTTTGTGATGTTCGCAGTATGTACTACTGTACTGGTAGCGGTACATATATTCGCCCTGATGATCTCCACTTACCTACTACCGAATATAGATGCTGTTAGTAAAATGGAGTCGCCTGGCTCACCGGCTAGAGTACTGCAAGACTCGCCGCATGAGAGAATGAGAGGATTCATTGAGCTAGCTTGGGCGTTCAGCACTGTATTAGGTAAGTTTTTGAAGCCAGAAAAATACTTATTATACTATTATACTATACGTTGTATAGATATTTAAATTAACTGCATTCTAATTAGCAACGTAAACCTGTATCACCAATTCTGGCAAGGAAAAAATTAAAGTGTCTCACTAACTCATTACGTCAGCCAGAACACACCTACAGGTACAGGTATTAATTAGAGGGTGGCAACTATTCTAGTAGGCATTACTAGATACTGCCTGATAACCTTGATGCTGTGATTCCATCATAATTATTTCCTTTAGCCCAAACTCTTCGTAGATTTGGAATCGGCGTCGGCTAACGTGGTGTCTGAACACGCTACTACTGAGCTATAATCCCTTCAATTAGGGGGGCATCCATATTAATTACGTGAGAGGATCAGGGGAGGAGGGGAGGGTCAAGCCGAATGTCACTAAATCTCACGTGGAGGAGAGAGGGGGGTTTCGACAAATATCAAGTAATTTTTAAAAAGATTGTGTTAACATGAGAGAAAGTCAGTTTAATTTAAATTAAAATATATTTCTAAAGTATAATAATATGGCGAAATCTCACACGTTTCTTTTTTAGTAGTTCCCATTTAAGGATTATTTAATGATATCACTGTCATTTTAGATTACGATCTAAACAATCTCAAATACTAGTCTTAATAAAAATAATGAAGCAAATTGTGTTTTTTGACTGGATCCATCGCATTCATACTGAAAATACAAATTATGAAATATGTCACGTGACATTTGGGGGAAGGAAAGGGGGTCGAGACAAACCTTACGACATCTCACCAATGGGAGAGAGGAGGTTAAAAAATCCTCAAAAATACCTCAAGTAATTAATGGACGCCTCCTTATTTGTTGGGATGTTTTATAACTTTTTTTTTTCATTTTATTCGAAACTCGTTTTTCCTCACTTCTTCGCTCGGAAACATATTTTTGTGTCTTTTATTATGTCCATGACAATAATATCCAAAAAATCATGATATCCATAAGTAGTTAAGGCGTGAAAGCGTATCTTTTCATCCATTCGTACATTACTCATTCGATTGAGTTGAATCATAGCATATTTATTTTTGACCCTTGAGTAAAAGTTACTAATGATATTAAGTACGAATGATCCATTCAGTACCAAACCTAATGCTACATTTTTTAAAGCGTAGTAATACAAAAATAGGTATATAATAATGACAAAATAAAAGGGAGCGTAATTTCAATACAGATAAGAGATAATTACGAGAACAAAGTAGCGTACTACAAAAATGGTGCAATTCACATCTTTCAGGTCTTTTCCTGTTTCTGGTTGAAATAGCGATATTGTGTTGGGTCAAATTCTGGGACTATTCATTCGCGGCAGCCACCGCGGCGACGGTCATCGTTATACCCGGTAACTATACTTTTATAAGATTAATATAAGATAATAATAAATTAAATAAACTTGCATATGTTGCTCTGTAAACAAAGAGTATTTATTTATAATATCTTACATTACAGAAATGTATACTATATTACACAATTTAACAAAAAAAACCTACCCGTAAACAAAAAAAAAAAACGACATTTAAAAGTTTATATTTCAATATTTTTTACTTTCTTCACTTTTTCCTTTATATGCTTTGACATGAAAAATATATTATTTTTCATTACTCATAAATAATTTATTCAATTTTATAACCAGTATGTGGATGGTACAAAGAGTATTAAAGAAATATATTTTCTTTACATACGTGTAATAGAACTTATAGTTTTGATGTAATTTAATCTAATATGGCACGCCAAACCTAGAGAGAGATTCACCGGAAGTTATAGGTGGAATTTATAGGACAAATGTTTAAATTGACGGTGGCATAGTTTAAACGAACAATAAAAATGCAAAATGAAACGTTAGAAACTGTAATTCTATTTTTTCTTAATTTCAGTATTGATCGTTTTCGTGGCGTTCGCGATACATTTTTACCATTCGCTGGTTGTTGCGAAATGCGAGACCACCGACAAAGACATCGAGCAATTGGAGAACATGAAGAGAGATTTGGATACGGCTACAGTTAAAATCAATATGTATAATACATAAAATTGTACAAGCTCACGGAAATTCACCAGTAAAAGTTAATGTACGTATTGTTCTGTTGAAATATTTAAGCCAATGTTGGCATCGATATACAAAAGAGAATAAGTTCCACAATACGTATCTCTAAAGTCTAAGTATGGAGTGTAGAGGTAAGGGGAACCATCTCATATGGGGAACGTGTTGAAAAAGTGACCATCTCTAAGCACTAAAGAGAAGTTTGAAAACTTCAAAATGACACTAGCATAGATCAAGGATACAGTTACTCTAAAGTAATTTTGTAAATACAACTTAAAATAACTGCTGTGAGAAAACTTGGGGATAGTTAGAATTTTTATGAACATTATATAATACATTTAGTGATTTTAGAGTGTGTACTGTTATAAAACTTTTTAAAATAATTAACCCTGTCACCATAATTTAGCAGATTTTGACGAACACCTTTTCATACACATAGACGGTTCTCTTTGCCTTCACATTCCATAATAAATGCCCAGCCATTTATCCAATAGTCAAAACTTAGGGTTGCCAATGTTTTTCATTTGAATATAATATTTTTTAGATTAAGCTATAAAACAATATAGTATATTCTGAAAGAATATAGTATTGTATAGATAATTTATGTAAAAATAGACTGCAATAAGTACGTTAATTATTTTTGCGAAGATTTTTTTTAACCACCACCAGCCATAAAAGTTCTATGGGTCCATCTAACTGAAATTTAGTACTTTGTGCTCTATAAATTTCTTCGATAATTTATAATATGTTGACTCGAAATACAGTATATATAACGTTACCTATGGTGCCCGGTTTTTGATTTGGCACTTCGGGGAGACCACAGTCGGTTAAATTCGGTTTCGTATGGCTTTATCTTTGTCTATCGTAGTCATTGCGCTGTGCGATAGAGGTAACGCTTTACGAAACGAGAAAAAGCCGTTCTTTGTCGCATGCGTCACTCTTCTTCCCGACGTGTCAAACTAAATGCTGGATTATAGTAAGATTGGCAACCCTTTCGAGAGTAGCGATATCAATAGTTAATAACTATTCCGATTTATGTTTGTATTCCAATTACAATTTAAAATGACTTTTTAAACAATGGCTTAGTTATTTAATATCAACTATTATAAATGATTTATTGATAATAATTATACGACTTGCAATATGACCGATTGACCTAATTTTCGGTCATGCAAACGATATCCCGATTAGTATTTTAAATAGTTACTGTAGTTATCGAAATGTACGCTTCTTTTAAACATTAAGCAGAAACGAAAATATTGTAAGTGATAAGTATGAATACTTATCTATTTTAAAAGTAGTACAATATGTCCCACAGTTTGTAAATAAAAATACATCAATTTATAGCTAGTTGGTTTAGTTTGATTGATTGGTTTTCTGCCTGTTGGGTAACTAGAAGAAGGTGCAAGCTCGTATTTTAAAAATGCTGCATGAGAATCTTTTGAATAATAAATTTAAAAATTGTAAGAATAATAATCACGTAAAAATATCTTTTCAGGTAAAAAAAATATCATTAAATGACTTCCGAATCTTTTTATTTTGTCAGTATTCATTATTTCTTAACACATACATTAAAAATATAATTGATTTTATTATTCTTTAGAGAATATGTCCCTTAATGGAGTATATGTAAAAGTACGTTCGGATATTTATTTATCCACTAATCACTTTTAAACGGATTTTAATGAAATTAGCATAGAAGGCGATCATCTTGTCTAATAGAACATATGAGACTTTCTTATCGTACAACGAAGCGATGTGGCAATACTAAATACCAATACAACGCTTAATATTAAAAGTATTATTGTGACGTATTTGTTTATAAATAAAAAAAAAGCAGAATAATGTAGTAAAACTGCTTATTGTTATTAAACAAGTGTAGTGTTTCAATGTATTCTCACATGATAAATAACAGTGTTCTGTTCTGATGCTACTCCCATATCTGCGTCACGAAGCTTCCACTACTTGTCGCGTTAAAATTAATCTCGAACATCATTCCGATAAAGGCACAGAATTCCCGTTCCAATAATTTGAAATTAACGTCCGATAAATTCCTTTAATGTGCGCAGAAACCACCAGCCCAGTTGTCGTGCTGCGTGTATCGCCACGCAATCCGATAGTTCGTAACGCATAACGATGATATCTTCCCACATCTACATTTAGTCTAACCATAGACAAAACTTCGTGCCGATACACGCAGGTATTGGAGTAGCATTACGCTACTCCCATACCGGCGGTTTCTACACACATCATAGGAACTTGGAGACGCTAATTTCGAGTTACTATTGAAATGACAATGGTGTGCAAACGTTATTCTACACCTTTATCGGAATTCATTTTAAGGTTACTTTTTAGTTTAGTGACCGAAGCTTCGTCGCGCAAGTATGGGACTAGCATTAAAGACGCTAAATCTAGCGGGCGACTGAAATTGGCATATTATAACAAATAAATGCAACACAATATCAATGTTTGCTTAGAAGCTTAGTCGTGTGCAAAAAAATTAGAGGGATTTATTGTTACGCGTGCAGTGTGACGTCATTTTGTGCGCTCATTTATGGACAGTACGTGCCAGATTTAGTTAACTATGCAAACTTTTGAAAGTTCGAAATAGGGCTACTACAGCAACAAAAGTTATGTTGTGGTAAAAAAAAACAATATAATATCTTAAATATTATGAATTTGTTATAAGAGAAAAATAAATTACCTCTTACTTCTGAACAGATGTCGTTATAGACCATAGTTGTCAAAAACTCAATGTCTTCGACTAATCATGTTGCCTCTGTCCTCCGTAATTTGGGGTAAATAGGAGATAAAAATAAAAAAATGTAAACCGTACAAGGTTTAATTCACATCGACTACGATTTTGTTACGTCTGATATCATTACAATACAAAGAATGTACAGAATCCCAAAAGTCTTCCACATAAGTAATTATAAGGTTATTACTGAGTCTAAGACTGTAATCTCTTAAATGAATCTGTTAATAAAATAATTATTATAAATAAGTTAAATAGGTATCTAAATATATTGCTTAATTTTTTATGGACCAATTATGTAAATATTAATAGTAAATCGAACTATTGAATCAGTATTTTAATTCCTGTATTGTTTTTAATTTTATTAACTTAATTCAAGATTATTTATGTAATTAAAGTATATAAAGGTTAATATCTTTTTATTTTATTCTGTTTTTTTTTTTAATAGAATCAATTTATTATATATTATAAATCTGGAACTAATTGGTTAAAGTAGCAAAAAATATTCGTATGGTTTTATGAAATCAATATGCAAGTGAAACTTATTACGGAATTTTAAAAACTGAGCACAATATTTATTTAAACCATTGAATCATTTTGAACTGAACCATGGACGCCGTCATATTTGCCTTGGCTGCTCTGTCGAACGCCTTTCATTTTACCTCTACTCCGCAGCCAGATGTAATACGACATGCGTTAGATGGACGAAAAAATTTGAGGCGATATAAAAAAAGTTTCACTTTACAGAAATATCAAATGACTATTTACTATGAATTTTTGTATTGTAACGCCTTCATTAACCAATTAAAATATATTTAAAATAGCTTCATATCTTTACTAAAAACAACATCAAATACACTGTGACATGACGCAGGCGTGCTGAGAGTTGCTGCGGCTTGCCCATAATTTTTTGTAACAGATATTTACTTCTATATAATTGTATTCCACATGTTTCTTTCACCCACCAATAGGCCGGTGGAAATGCTAATACAATTTACGTTTTCTAAACTTTAACGTGATAGTGTAAGATTAATTCTCGCAAGACAATCCTCCAGAACGGAACCCTCTAGAACATTGCTTCCGCAATACAGTGACACTAAATTCCCTGGCTAATAACGCGCCCGACGCGACACGACCACAAGCGCGACGTCGAGATACAGAGTACAAAGCTGCACCTTCCATACTTACATGCACACACAGTAGCTATATTAGTACGAGACCATTTTTTTTTGGTTAGATGGTCTTTCAGGCTACACCTCACACACACACTTAGTAGGTATATTGTTTACGAGATTTTTTTTTGTTTATATAGTGTTATATAAAATTATCAGGTCTCATATGTTTTTATTTAGTACAGTATCATAGCCGAGATTGCCAAAATGCGGACCGCAGCCGGCATTTGCGTGGCCCGCGAAATAAGACATAATTTTGCATTTGAGTTAAGTAAATAGTCGGTAAGGGTCGGGCGGGTCGGGAAGACGAAATAAAGGATGTGAGCGGAAATGTCTGTGAACTTAAAACTAGTAATATAATTATGCTTTTTTAATGTACATTATGTAATCACGCCCAATTCTATAATAATTATTGCGTTACTAATGTTATAATATCCAGTTGGGTAGATGACTTTACCCAATAACTACAGGAAACAATTTTTGAAGTTATACTTCTTTTGGCGCGTTAGGGAAAAATGATGAGAGTAAATCTTTACGATGCGCGCGCACACCGTCACGAAAAACCGACACCCTGAAGTTAGCTATAGTCAACATTTTATTCAAAAAAAGTATGTATGTATTAAATATCTTTTTTCTATTGTTAGTGTCGTTTTTTCTACAAACGTAGAATAAAGTGAAACATAAAATTTTTGAAAAGATTTTTGTCTTGTTACGCCAAAGAAGTATAACTTCTAATGCGTGTACATAAGTACATACTACTTTTTTTTAACATACACTTTGTTTGAGCTATGAAACCAACGGCAAATTAAATATTTAGTTCCTTTGCAAACAATGAATATTGAGTTGATTAAGGTGGGAAAGAAATGGCTTCACAGGTTGCTATCGCCATCCTGTTTTTCCACGGGCCTCGGAATGCGCCACCCGCAGGGTCCCGGATCGTCGTGGGAGGCGAGTCCATCGGTGTCGGGTCGAGTATGAGGTATCTCGGCCTCCTCCTCGACAGCCGATGGACGTTCAAGGAACACTTCCGGCAGCTGGCCCCCCGTTTAATGGGAGTAGCGGGCGCATTAGCCCGTTTGCTTCCCAACTTGGGGGGGCCCAACTCCGTCTGCCGGAAGTTGTACCTCGGGGTCGTGCGGTCGGTGGCCCTTTACGGGGCCCCCGTATGGGCGTGTGGCCTGACGGCCGTTGGCAGCGCCCTGCTGCGGAAACCGCAGCGCGCAATGGCCGTCAGAGCCATCCGCGGATACCGCACGACCTCCTTCGAGGCGGCCTCCCTTTTGGCCGGATCCCCACCTTGGGACCTGGAAGCGAGAGCCCACGCGTCACTGTACGAACGACGCGTGGAGGCGCTGGAGCAGGGCCGGAGACTCGCACCTCGGCAAATCGAGGTGCTCCGGTCCCAGCTCCACCAGGTCCTGGTGATAGAAGAATGGCGACGACGACTTGAGCGACCGAGCTCGGGCGTGGCTATTATAGGAGCCGTTCGACCGGTCATGGTCGAATGGCTCACCAGGCGGCATGGCATCCTGAGCTTCCGGCTGACACAGGCGCTGTCGGGGCACGGTTGCTTCGGCAGTTACCTGTGTCGCATCGGCCGGGAGCCAACGCCAGGGTGCCATCATTGTGGCTGCGCCAAAGATCGGGCGCAGCACACTCTGGAGGAGTGTCCCGCCTGGGACGAGCCACGCCGCGAGCTCGTCGCGGCCATAGGCCCGGATCTCTCGCTCTCGACCGTCATCGTCAAGATGGTCGAGAGCGAGGCCGGGTGGATCTCCGTCGCCTCGTACTGCGAGCGAGTCATGCTCGCGAAGGAGGCGGCGGAGAGGGAGAGGGAGCAGACCACCAGGCTCCCCTCCCGCGGTCGACGAACACGGCGGCGACGGGTCGGCGACGACCTCATGCCGCCGTAAAAAGGGCCTGTGGGCGACGAGACGGGCGGGCACGTCCGTCGCCCTGAGCAGCGTCAAACTGCACAGGCCCGCGTGGTGGAGGCGCTTGTGCCGAGCGACTCCCACAGTTCGTCGGGGGGGTTTAACACCCGCCCCCTCCTGAGGGGTCTACCATCTTGACCCCTCAGACCGCAGACGGGGCCCCTGATGAGGGGCCGACACCTGCCGGGGAGCAGAAGTAATGCCATTGGCAGTTCCTGCTCCCCGGCCAAATAGGTGTGAGAGGCACCGTGGGGTTTTTAGTCCGTGGGACTCGGACATAACTCACCCCCCGCTGCCCGACGGGGTGGGTATCCGTTACGGATTTTCCCCACGTTTCAAAATCTATAGGGCAATCATATTTTGAGAGCTGATAAAAGATATTCCAATTGATTGATAGTGTCAACTATAAAATCCATGAATGTACGGCCCGCAGTAATACCTGACCTTGTTCTATATGGCGCTTTGCCAAAAAAGTATGACGACCACTGCTTTATAGGTTATAGCGTTTGTTAACCTCACCTGGTGATAAATGATGATGTGCTCTAAAACCATAAACACGCTAAACGTAGTGTATTTATGTGATTGGCGACAGGCTTATACAGTGAAGTAATTATCTATCATTGAATGCAAATGAACATATACTTAATTACGCAATTATTTTTTTATTTCTTTATAAAATGTATTGTAAATGCGGAAGCGAGTTTGTTTGTTACGCTTTCACGCCTTAACTATTCAACCTTTCACATAGCATTCTGCAAACACATTGTCAGGCGTAAAGAATTACGAAGAGAGTGCACAGTAACGCGAGCGAAGCTACGCGGGGCAAACGTTAGTATTAAATTATAAAACGAGTACATTTTGTTCAGTCATTTATTAAGAACTAAATTCAAACATTACAAAACCATCCATCCCTTACAAATAGCATGTATAATTGTCAGGTATACAAAACAATATTATATACACTACATAATTTGATTAATAAAAAAACTAGCTACACCCCGAGGTTTGACTCGAGCGACGGGTTATATAAAATGTACATTCTATAGCACTGAAAGTTAATGTATGTTTAGAATTGAATCAAAGGCTACTGATAATATTTTCAACATCAAAACATACTACATACCTTTTTATATAATATTAGTAGTGAAAATAGCAAATAAACTACGGTAATAAAAGGAAACCTATTAGTAGTATTCTCACAAACGTAGATATAACAAAAAATGGTATATACATGAAATATACTCATTTCTGTTTTAGAAAAAGATCTTGATTATTAGAATACGGGCTTTTATACATATACATTAAAAAGTAAACAACTAGCAGACTAGGTAGACAGATAGACCAACATTGTTGACAGTTGTTACAGAGCTCAATAGGTCATTGGTATAAAAAAAGCAAATGAATTCAAAATACTGAGGTGGAGCCGGGAGACTGAAAAACTGAGATTATAAGCTTGATAACATATTTTAAAATTTTCACTTTGAAGGTATGGAAGCATTTTACATTTACTTTAATTGCCTGACGTTTCATCCTGGTTACTGAAACTAGACTCCATGTTTTACTTAATTTGACAAATGGAAAAAATAAATAAATAAAGTTTAGTTAGAAAACAATCTAGATCATCAGATTTCTACCCACCAAGTCTGATTACAGCCAAGAATCATCCATAAAGCCTCGTAAATCTAACAAGCAATTAAAAGAAACCGGTCAAGCTTTTCTGTGATCTCATGTACACTAGAATTTACTACATGAAGATATTCTTGCTTCGGAATTGTTACGTGGAGAGTGCAGAAATAATAATAATAGTTTAAAAATTTTTTTTTTTCGCACTGACCTACACTGCTGACCTGTCAAGGCCTCTACAGTTTCACGGGACCACTAAATATTTAAATTCTTATGAATCGGTAGTCATACTTTATTTACTTCATCAATATTTCAAATATAAAAAGATATATATGAAATATCTTTATTTAAGGTATATTATTTTTCTTAAAGTTATAGCACTGGACTTATTAGATATTCAAGAACAAAAAACTTACATTATAGAAAACCAAAATAATTACTACATGGCCAAATTAAAGTAGGATTAACAGAAAAATATTATTACACCATATTCTTGGTGTGTTACATCAAAAATACAAATGCCAGAGCTTAACATGCAATATTGAGCCTATTTAGTATTTTCTCAAATATAGACAAAATATATTATAGGATGTAAGCTATTATTAGTTGGTGAGAATATACTAGTCTTAATATGCCTCTCAAAGAAGAATATAATTGAATCTTTCTTTTTTTTATCGAATTGACTACACTGTTGGCTTGTTAAGGCCGCTACAGTTTCACCGGACTACATCTCCTCCAACCTCACTCCCTACATATCAAATTGTATGGCCAACAAAAAAACATAAACAATTTTTTTTATTTCCCTTAAAAATACAAAGTGTACACGTTAAATTACTATAATATATATATATAAATGGACTCTGTATTTAGATATGTATATATAGAGTGATTAATCATTTATTTTAGATTTTTTATTTTATTTAATCATATGCATAAAAGTATCCATCGTTTATTGTCATTGATTGATTGATTACACAATTTGATGCTGCGAGATTCAATTTATACAGAACAGTGCAATGCCTAAAAATTTGTTACTCTTTAGCATCACCCAGGGAGCACATGCAGGGGAGTAAAGGGTACACTTCTTGTGGACATGAGTAACATCAGCACATAATAAGCATCATCATAAGGTGGTGAAATTTCATCTATACTACAGTACTGTTAACAAGTGGCGAACATTTTGAATCATTGATCCTTTGGTATATTGCTAGCTTCAGAATAATAGCGATAAAAAATTGATAAAAGCAAGAAATTTATAAGTTTCTTTATTTTGTCAATTGATGGTTATTATTTTTCTGATTAGATATTTTTTGAAGTCGCATGTGAAATATGAACCGAGATGAAGATTCCTCAATTATGTTCTTAATCAAAAGGCATAATAATCACTATTTTGTTCATTTATGGTAGCATTTTTTTTATTCTAAATTTTTACTGAAGTTTTATGTGACATATGAACTAAAAAGGAAGTTAATCAAATATATTTTTATTTACAAGGCATAGTAAGCAATGTGAGTGTTGGTGCGTGTGAAATGTAACATACTTTTCATCACTGTCTGTACACTCACTGTGACTGTGTGCATTGTGTAATAAATAGTTTTTATCACATTTCAATATCATTTATCTCTTCCTCCACTGGTACAAGTACACCATTTCTTCGTACAGTTTCATGTTTATCTTGTTTTCCCTCTTTACTCTGCTTTTTATCTTCTTTTATTTGTTCCAAAATGTTTTCCCTTGGTTTCCATACCACTAAAGACATTGTAGGCTTTTCTAACCTGTGAAAAATAAAAAAAAGGCAACTTTTCAACTAAAATCATTATTCAAGTTGAAAGTTATACATTTACATTTGTTCATTATAACCCTCTCATTCAGTTAACTTCATATTTAATACCCACATAATTTGAAGTTTCTCAGTTTTAGCATTTCACCACAATCTCATCTGATATTAAACTGATGTCGCCTAAGATGGTGACACTCTAAACTGAGAAAGAGGCCTGGCTGTTATTGAGTGAAATTACTGAACACATATAGATGCTTAGTGATAGGTTACAACTTGAGGGTTATAGCTAAGCAGATAGAAAAAATCCTTGCCACTATGCTTACCAATTTGGCAGAAGTAATATTACTTGAACTAAATACAACTCTCAAAATAGCTATACAACATTTTACACAAACATGTGAATCTTAAATGTACCTTTAATATGTTTAAAATTTAAATTAATATGTACCTTTCAATAAGAGCTGCTGGTATCAGCGGTTGATCTTTAATCATTTTTACTTCTTCCGATAAAACTATAGTATGTCCCTGTAACTTCTTACTAAATAATGATGATGATTCACTGGATGTCGATATTAATGACGTCGAATCCATTACATCCATCATGTCTTCTGATGATAATGTGTGTTCAGTGTAGTCGGAGGATATGTGGAGACCACTGAGATGGGCTGCCATCTTTTCTTCTGTTATTAGCTGTTTTGCAGGGCTATAAACAAATATTAACAAATAAGCAAACCTTTATACAGCAAAATTGTAAATAGATCAGACATCTTGCACTAATAGAATAAGAACTACAATAACAATTCATATTGATTATTTGATTAATCTTTTGTATCTTACCACTTTTGATATACGTAATGGAATGAGTATGGTGAAAGGGTATGGGCATACATTCCGCTTTGAATATAGAATATATTACCAGCTTGAAAATATAAACACAGAAACTAGATTAAAAATATACTCAAGCAATACTTTACTTTAATTTTTTTAATTTGTATTTTATTTTATATACAGATAGGCACCTTTTTTTTTTTTTTTTTATATTATAGGGGGCAAACGAACAGGTGGGTCACCTAATGGTAAGTGATCACCACCGTCCATAGACACTAGCAACACCAGGGCAGTCGCAAGTGCGTTGCCGGCCTTTTAATATATGTGGGCCTCCGGCGCTCTCACTGACCGAACGAAACGCAACAGTGCAAGCACTGTTACTTCACGTCGGTTTTCTGTGAGAGGGTGGTACTACCCCGGGCGAGCCGACCCATTCATGCTGAAATCAGTGATAGCTTCAGCGTAGCTCTACCACCTACAAAAACCTCCTTAATTATAAAATCTTCATTCATTTTAAAATTAAAAGTTAAGGTGATTGTAAGCTGATGGTATTTGTTTATCTTTTATTGAAATAAACAGATTTATCATTATCACAAAAACCAAAAAAAACGAAGAACTTGAGAGGACTGTATGTCCTTAAATCCTGGACTATAAAAGATCAGAAAGGTTTAAATTCCAAACAAATGAATGTAGACCTATTGTAACATTTTTATGTAAAATATATTTTAAATTATTATTTCATTTGTACAAACTTTTTATAATAAACCATGACATTTAAAATGTACGATGTGGAATTTAAAAAAAAACCATGACCTGGGTCTTAAAAAATCAGCCGAAGCGATAAATTAAATAAACACTAAAACAAAACAACCACATTGTGACAATAATGTCCAACCTGATCACAAGTACTAGAACTCAGACTGACACACCATCTCCTTCTTCTCCTTTAATTTATGGCGCCATGTGCAGGTAATACACAATTCCGCCAATGTTATGTAGATACAGAGTGAGCGCTGTCTGAGACAGATAGTGTCATAAAAAAAGGAGAGAAATTAAAAATGTAATTTGTGAAAAGAAAATAATTATTTAGTATAATTTGTATTCAGACCCACAGCAATTCTCTTTTAGTTTGTCACTTTTCAGGATAAAACAGTGACCAAAGGTTTGCAAATTGGCTTAAGAGTTTCGACTACCGTTTGATCGTAAACCTGCTAATGGTCACCACTGGTTTATCATTTCATTATATATATCATAACATACAATGCGATCAACTTGCCTCAATAAAATAGAAATACTCACATAATAGGCTCAACATCTAAACTCTTCCGTTTACAATGCACAACAGGTGTGATATCGGACTCTGGATGCTGAGCAGTAAAATGTACTAATTGTGGTGGTGATTGCATACTCCACGGTATGCCCTGAATATTCCACGGTGTTCCAGGAGGTACCGGCATAGAATGAGGTCCCTGTATACTTCGAGGAAACGGTAAATTGGATGATAACGCTTGTTGAGCATACATTTGTTTCGCTACTTCATCCGATTGATTGTACGGGTAAGACGTATACCCATACACATCCATTTTCACTGCCTACTAAAGAAACCTGACGAAATTAATTCAAAATCAAAGAACAATAGACACAGTTTGCGGTATTTTCACAAACAACAACAACAATTACATATATAAACGTTTAGGATATTGTAATGACAGATTCAATACACTGACACAGCTGTTATACAGTATACAGATGGAAGAATATTCTTGAATGTTCTGTGGTTTTCTTTAAACTCATACAGATAATTAAAACATGGCAAGATGGCATACTCGAATGTGTCACTCAAAAAGTATGTACTTCTGCTTACAAATGTACTCTGTGGTATGTATAGGTAGACAGAGTACAATAGATACATTCCGTGATAGGTACACGAGAGACAAAGAAAAAAGAGACAACAATTCAAGTAAAGCTCGACTTATTTTAATAGTTATTGCAATTTCACAATTGTTAACAATCAGTAAAAAATATGTTTTGAAAAAAAGTCCACTATTTATAAAAATTAATTTGGAATAGAAAAACAGGTATTTACAAACCAGTTATTTGATGTATACGTTATAAGAAATAACGTACTTGTACATTTTTTTATAAAATAGAAGACTTGAATTACGGCCACAGAGTGGCACCTATTTTTTTTTTTGAACTGACCTACACTGTTGGCCTGGCAGGACATCTACAGTGTCACCGGACTACAAAGAGTGGAACTATTCTTGTATATACAATACATTATCGAGCAAATCTTACTCTTGAGTTGTCGTGACTAAAGTTAGTCACCTCTTCTCTTTCTTCCGTGAAAGTTAGTTGTCGAACTGCAATGTTTTTTTATTATCAAGTAAATTCATACAACGTTCATGAAACGTCAGCGAATATTTTTAATATTGTTTTTTATTTATACATTATTTAAATAAGAAAAAACTTGTTGGTTGTTCACAATTATTTTGATTTGGCTTCTCGGGTATACATAAGACTGGTTCAGTGTCACACATTTATATAAATTTCGCAAAAATATGTTCTATAGCATGTCTCAAAACATTTTAATCATCTATAATTTGTTTTATCATAATCTAATTTTATTACAGCATGCACAAAATAAAAGGAAGTATTGGATAATATTAATACTTTACATTTATATGAAAAAGAAGAAAAAAAGGAAGTAGATCAAGCATTTAAGGTAATAGAGTCATAAATGAATAAGTCAACATTAAAACATATTACAAAAAGAAAGCAGACATAATGCGGTGAATTGTTGGCCTTTATTCAATAAGTATTGTTGAAATTGCAGCACTAATTTCTACGCAAATTTCATAAAAAATAAAAATAACATTTTGACTACATCTGTTGCAATAATGTGAACCTTCGTTGAAGTCTGCAAATGTAGCCATACGGTTACCATTTTGGATTCACATGAACTCGATAAAAGTTCATAGAAATTATAAATATCCTGTCTATACCTGTCTCGATAACGTGAACTTTCGCAGAAGTCCACTAATGCAGTTATATGGGTAGAAATAATATTTGTGTTTCTGTTATCCTTTAATCAATCATTTAATAATGATTGTACTCTTTGGTTTTAGTACCAATTAGTGTGATCTGAGAAAAGTGTACTTTGGCAACACTGAAATGGCATTTGGCGCCCCCCTTTCACCGTCATTGCGTTTTCGTATTTATGATACGTAAATTTATGTTTATTACTTTTTAATTACTTTATTTATTATAAGATTTTATGTAAATAGTATGTGATATGACTTTTTAAAGTAAATCAAAGTCGTGACACCGCCAGTATGGGCTTAGACTTTGACGTGTTTGAATTTTGCAAAAAACTTCGTCAAAACCGGCCTCCACCGTATCAATGCCCTTTAGAGAAATGTGATAAGGTCTATAAGAGTCTGTGTGGCTTGCAATACCATCTGGTCAACTATGATCACGATAATCCTACACCGGCAACTCCAGCAGTCGCCAATCATCGTAAGAAGGGCAGAGTCCGAGCTGCGGTCCCTACGGGAGATATAGCTCTGCAGAGCCCTCCGAAAGAAGCCCTCACTTTTGCGGAGGCGCAAAAAGTGGTTCAATTCGAAATTGACGGAAAAATTAGTAGGATTCCAATAGACCAACCGCTACCGGTGATGTCATTAGAGGAGTGGGAGAAAAAGAATTCTGAGCTGGAAAAGCCGTTGCCGACCGTCGAGCCGCCTTCTGAGCCTCATGTCAAATTACCGGAGGCTAGTTTTAAAGTAATAATTTTTTTTTCATAATACTTGAATACCTCAAACCTGCAATTTTTTTTATGTTGTTTATTATCCGAATAATATATTTTATGTGCAGAGTAAAAATAATCCGACACTGCTTGCCCCATTTCTCCATAGCAAGAAAACGCATTGCATTGCCTTTATACTTGTGTACAAATCATAGCTTCTCAAACCTTAATATTAAGTGAAGAAATATTGATCGAAATTTATACAGTAGTTTTTGAGTGATGTGTGCACAAGGGCCATACCTCTCTACTTTTATTACTAATACTATTCTAATTTCTTTTTTTTGTATATATAATATATACTTTATGTCTTAAGTGAAAGTATAGGTATGTCTGTAGGTAGGAATAATATTATTTTATATATATGTTGATTATATACAACAAGATATGTTATTTCATAAATGTGCATTTTTATAGTTATTTATATATTTGTCTGAACAAGCGAATGTTGCATCTAAATTAGTGTGTATGTTCATAAAAATATAATAAGTTAACTAATTTGATTGCTAAATACTACTTCAGGTTTAATATTCCAGTAACTTCACTCCCTACTAAAACAACATAATATTTATCTTCATTTTCACAATTTTACACATCCCTTTATTTAAAGCAGTGATGTTTAAGCTAATTAATAGTAACTTTGCATGATAAAATAACAAGTATGCAGAATCTAAGCGTAAATCCAATAGAAACGAAATCGTAAAGTATGAAGAAATGTTGACTTCTATCCATACTATTTGTAACTGTATGGTTATAATTGCTTTCATACTATAACTACATGGAAAGTAGTTAAAGGTGCCTGATAACTATATTTTTTAATTTAAAAGAGGTACTTATCCAAACAAGCACCTGTTAATCCGCTATCACTGTCACAACAGTTTATTTAACTGAAAATCCTAACTGATATTATAAATGTGAATCTTTTTGATTTATTGTTATGTTTTCATGCCTTAGCTATGCAACCTTTATAATCAAATTTTGCAAACACATTGTGAGGGGTGCAGAAAAGTACATAGGGTACATTTCATCTAGAAAAAAATACTGTTACCATAGGATACTAAAATATTTTTTAGATGGTTGTCCAGCATATTAACTGACATGACGTACTGACATAAATAAACTGCCTGGAGTACAGAAAAACAGACCTTCACTAGGTACTCCAGATGAAAATCGGATATCCATTTGTAGATTTTTTCTATATTAACGCAAGCAATGTTGCCAGTGAAAGCTACTTTAAGTATATTTTGAGATTTGATAATACATCCTTATAATTTATATTTAATCAGGATAACACTAAGAGATCAATGATTGAAGTAATTGTATATACAATGGATTTTATGAATAAAAACCTCAATTGTAACGACATTTTGCAACTTCTGATATAGCGGGAATAGGGACTGCTTTTGCTGTGAACCATTTGTCACAGATTCCTAGAAATTCTATGCCATATTCCATATTAAAACAGAGTGAGCAAAGGCACAAAGGCTCATTCATAAAACTTAGCCTTTTTTATTCTTTGTTTGCATTTATAGATTACAGATATGCTTGCTTTGTTTGTTGGTAGGACTACTTAGCACATACATAAAGTTCAACTTATGAATCAGTTTTACACAGCAATTTCCAATGTGTGACTTACTTAAGAAAAATATACATAGTTGGATAAATAAATATGTGTGTATGACTTTGTGCTATTTTGGACTTCCAGATATAGTGATGACATTAAAGTAGTTCCTCCAACCCTGTTGGAACCTAAATCCGCTGTATATTCTCAGTTACTTTAATATCATTGTCTGATATGTACAATATTTTTCAGCTTATTCCAGATTACAATGAGAGGGTATGTGATGCACCATTACGTCCGAATGCGTATATTCGTTTCATTGAAAAGTCACCTGAAGAACTGGATGGTGAAGTAGAATATGATGTTGATGAAGAAGATACAGCATGGTTGGCTATCATCAACAAGGCTAGGGTCAAGCAGGGTCTACCACCTGTATCTGTAGATACACTTGAACTACTAATGGACAGATTGGAGAAAGAATCTTATTTCCAAGTTAGTTGATGTGATGTATCTCTGATTACCTTAGAAAAAATATGTCAAAATTCTTGAAATACTATTCTTGAGTAATGTTAGTGAACACTTAAATTCAACTAGATAGCAATTGTTTTCAAAACTCTTTTAAGTCTTAGACAAATATTTATTATTGAATTAACATTGGCTCTTGTTATTTGTTTGCCTTTTCTAGATTTATATTTTTAATATAATATTCCTGTATCAGCTTAATTTACAGTATTGTATTCTAAATGAAGTAACATGTGCTAAATTTATTTCTAAATGTAATTAAAATTCACATTACTGAAAGGATAATTTGAAACATATCAGTTTTCAATGTATAAATCTAATATTTTGAAAGTATTTGATGGTCTCAATATTCATTATGATGAATGTTAATTAGACTCAACTTTTGATCAATCGAATTAGAAAATGACCCATAAGTGTAAGTATATGGTTTGAAGAGATTGTTTCCCCAGTATATAAACACATACAGAATAGTAACCGAACTTTCTAGAATTGTCAATGTTTTTTGAGAAATATAAAGTATTTAAATCTTTTTACTAGAAAAATTAATTATGTGTAAAAAAAGAAAGGATTTTTGATCTTTAAGTTTTCATTTCTTTGAATACAGTTTTTTGTACTTTTAGAGCATACTAACAATTTGATTGTCTTTGAAACCTTCACGAGTACTTTTGCAATATTACTTTACTAGTTTAGAAACAGACACAAATAAATTTTTAATTCATTATCTATTAAATATATCAGAAAACACTCAGTGAAAACGCATATAATAGGCATGGAAAATGAATAAGAAATATTTTCTAAGGATTTCAAATAAAACATTAGTGTATACTTTATTTTTATGGTAAAATATAAGATATGCTGTTATACAATTATTGTTGGGAATTTTGGTCTTATTGTTATAATTGTGTACTCTTTTATCTACTTACTTCTATTATTATATAGTGGGAAAATCAGTCTATTCATACAGATCTTTATATTTTTGATAGAAGATTCCGGATTTGTACTTTGTAAAGAAATTAAAGTAATAACTTCTCTTATTAATATATATATATATCCAATAAAGTAGTTTTAAATTGGTTATTTATATCCATTTATCCACAGGCAACTCAAAGTGGACAACACACTGCAGCAACAGTCGATGAAGATGCAGTGTGCTGTATCTGTATGGACGGAGAATGTCAGAACACAAATGTAATTTTGTTCTGTGATATGTGCAATCTTGCAGTACACCAAGACTGTTATGGGGTGAGATTGTAAACTATAACCAAGAAGTATTGTTAATATATATTTTTTTATTTTATAGGTTTTGATCACAATCTCCTCTAATGTTAAATGAGGATGTGGTCTCAGATGGTAAACATGCTAAACCTAGAGGGGAGCAGCTCCCAAGTGCAGCTGCCGGAATACACTAACAGGTGCTTGGCGAGAGAATTTTAAATTGAGGATGGTAATTAACCAGGCGGGCTTAGAAAATTTTCTTGCTCCATGCTATGGTTTCATCATGTTGTTTTACTTCACCGAAAGCACTGAATCAGTCGCAAGGACTCCAAGGCTACGTCAATCGACGTGGTGTCTAAATACACTAATCACTCAGCCATCATCACTTCAATTTGTAATGTAAAAGTAAATTCATAACACTATTTAAGCCAATCACAAGATTATAGTACCTAATGACATGTAATAAAATCTGTGTGTATGTCCAGGTGCCATATATTCCAGAAGGTCAGTGGTTATGTAGACGATGTTTACAATCTCCATCACGTCTAGTCAACTGTGTCCTTTGCCCGAACACCGGAGGTAATTCTATTTCAAATCAATTTACGCATGTCCAAGAATTAAGTATATTCACTTTTGCCTCATAAATTATGAAGAACTAAGCAAGTTTTATAAAGTTATCAATTTGAATGTATTGTTACTAATTCAGATTAAAAAAAATGTTTTATTTTACATTTTTATAATATTTATAGTCGGCTAAATCAATCAAACTACTTATATTTGGTCAGTTATAAGGCTAGTATAGGGAGTGACTATAAGTTGTCATTTCTAAAAACATCATCGTATTATCCAAATAAGCTAGTACTGTAATCCTAGCTAATAACAAAAGCGAATGTGAGTTGGTTTATTTATTGCCCTTTCACATCTTAAATGCTCAGCTGATTATTATGACAATTTGCATGCTCGATGCATGGGTACAGTAGAGAACAGGGTACCTTTCATCCAGAGAAAAAGTACTGTTCCTGAGGGATTGATCGTTATGCTACATCACTACATTAAAGTAATTATAAATTATCGTATTTTATATTTAATGTGCACCGTTTTTAGTAGAGGTATAGCTCTGTTAAAATTCAACAGTTATACAAATAACAATAATATACATATACAATATATAATATACATATACAAATAAAAAACCAAAATTAAGAATATAACCTAATTATTTACTTATATTGCTTAATTAACTTTTTTAGATTTATGCCACATATTTTTATTTGTATGGACAAATAAAAAAATATAAATCTAAACTGTTTGAAATATATGCTTCATAACTTTCATAGTGATGGAATTTAGTAAAATTAAATCTCAATTCAAGGTTCTTCATCTTCCAAATCTTGTATTGAGTCTTGTCGTTTAATGATGGAATAATATCACAGAGTGTATAGCACTCCACCATCACTATAAAATTTATGAAGCATATATTTCAAACAGTTTTAATAATAGTTTCGTTATTATGTTTTTATATTTTATAAGTTGGAAAAAACATGACTAATTTCATTTAATTATTATGTTTTAAACTTAGTCCCAATCGATCGTCATTGGAAATATTACTGAGATATAATAGCGGTTAATTTTTATTCAGGTGCTTTTAAACAAACTGATCAAAGTACATGGGCACATGTGGTATGCGCTCTATGGATTCCTGAAGTGCGGTTTGCCAACACTGTCTTTTTGGAGCCTATTGGTAAGTATAACTTATTCTAACCGTATACATATATTAAAAACGTGAGTTGATTTGTGGAGCCTGACAGAAGTTAAACACTCAAAATTTTTGTTATCCAAAGAAATTTTATAAAATAATAAGCAATAAAACTGATAGGTGAGTAATCACCAATTTCATGCATATAAATTATGTTATATTAGCTAATTAATTTTACGACTGGGCGACACGTGAAAGTTGTAAAATTCTTCCCCCTAACTTCCGAAGAGTGGGTGAATACACATATGTTGTTAGTAAAATAAAAATATCAAACACGAGAGACATATGCATGTAGTACAAAAATGAGTGGATAGATGGCGTTTAAAACGAAAATGACGTTTATGTGACGTTAGGTATAGATATTTTTGCCTCCAACCAGGCCACTTGATGTTTCATATCAAAAAGATTTTTTTTTTTTTATTTCATGTGATAAGCGTAGATCGAACTTTCCAGATTCTATTGAGATGATCCCACCAGCGCGCTGGAAGCTTCAATGCATGGTATGCAAGCAGCGTGGAGTTGGTGCCTGTATACAGTGCCACAAAAGTAATTGCTACTCGGCGTTTCATGTAACGTGTGCTCAACAAGCCGGGTAATTATATTTCACTATGTGTAGGTTAACTGATTTTAACCTTATTTTTCCTTTGATAATGTACCCATCAAATCATGTAAATATCTGTATACATGAAGTCCATGAGTCCAATATTTTAGAGTAAACAATCTAACTAATATTACAATTGTGTAGGTGAGTTTATTTACTATGCTTTCACTCTATATCTACTCAACAAATCATCGTGAAATTTTACATACACATTGTCACGAAGTACAGAGAAGGACATTGAACTCGCAATATGCTTTAACCCCTGGACTGCCCAAAACCATTAAAGTTTAAGTTCCATACAAACGAACGTAGATGTCATGAGACACAAGTCAACAGCCTGTTGGTAGCATAAGCTTAAAAAAATACCTGATTTATTACAGAACTTTGAAAAATAGCAAATGATGTATTGTTATTGTTATGTAAAATGTAGTTTTAAATTATTTTTTCATTTATACGATATTTTTTTATTCAGCAATGTCTCATTTGGAATTTGAACCTGTACTCGCCCCATTCTAATTATGTAATTTTGCTTAAATCTGAATTGTTAGTCTATATATGAAAATGGAAGCTGCGGGTGCTGGCCGAGATCCAAGTCAACCGGTTCAAGTAGCAAAGATGGCTTACTGTGACTCGCATACACCAGCGCATGTGTTACAAGTATGTCAGTAATTTCTATAGCTTAGTTTTCTTTGGTAGGTAAAGTCTTGACATATTTATTCTACATTAAATTAAAAAAATTATGAAGCTTGATACAGACATCCATATTTGAATCGTTGTTTTCTGAGTGACTCATTTGTTTGCAGTGTGCTCACATGAGTGCATGGCCTAACAATTTTTTTTGGTGTCAGTGTTTGTTCATATAATAATTTTGATTAAGATAAGATGAATGGTTTCTCCCAAATTTAATACTTTATAAAGTCTTATAGATATGTTTACATTTGAGTTGCTCAATTTACTGAGCGGTTCATTTGTGTAACATAACATACAATTTGTGTATTGTTTGTTTATATCATTATTTTTCTAACATATTTTCCCAAGTATGAACATGTTATTCTGTAACAATATATATGTTCACATTTGGTTTGCTCAATTTACTAAGTGGTTCATTTTTGAGATGTGTGATGTAACATATAATTTGTGTATTGTTTGTTTATATCATTCATCTACTTACATATTTTCACAAGTATGTACATGTTATTCTGTAACAATATATATGTTCACATTTGAGTTGCTCAATTTACTGAGTGGTTCATTTTTGAGATTTGTGTGATGTAACATATAATTTGTGTACTGTTTGTTTATATCATTCATTTTCTAACATACTTTTCATGACTATGTACGTGTTATTGTGTAACAAATTACTTCCAAGTACTGTAAACGTAAGTTAAAACTACTTGTATGGGGTGTACATTTGATTGTAAATTGGAATTAAAAGCTACAGTCTCTTCTTTAAATAGATTATTTGTGTTTATAGGAAAGAAGAGCCCAAGAGTCGGAAGGGGACTCAAAATCAAATGATTTATCAGCTATCAGACAAAAGGGCAGGGAGAAAATAAAACAGGTAAATTTGTAATATTACAAAAACGTTCCCTGCTCTTTTTTTATTATTGATTCATTTTTTTTGTAATTGGTTTCATTAATTAATTCCTAAATATTATTATTACAGGACCCTTTTTTATATTGTGCTATATAGCAATTTTCGTGTATGTGTAGATTGTCAAAATAATTTACTGTAATTTTTTTTTAAAAACGGGACATAATTTATGAACGATCACGTACACCTTTATTTATCAGTTAGTTTTATAATATGTTTCTTGTACAAAAACATTAAATTATAATATAGAATGCTCGCAGGGGAATAATGTAAATGTGGTTTTCTCATTAATTCATTAACTTGCATTGTTTACTGTGTAGTTTATAGGTGGTTTGTCGTTTTTCGTTATTTTCTATGTACTGCAATGAGAATTGTTATCATGAGTTTTATTCTTGAATACAAGCGAACTTCATTTGAGTTAATACATAAAGTGATAAACGTGATTTACCTCAAAAGAGCTAGTGAATTATCCACTGCCTTAAATAATATAATGCTTCCATGTTTAATATACTCACACAATAGCTAAGATACCAAAGAAGGTAAGAACGATACTGAATGGAACTAATTCATTGACTCTGGCAAATATTTTTACGGTGCAAATGGAAGGAAAAAGTCAATATGTAAAACTAATTAATTGATTCGAAGCATCTGTTTTTTTTATAATCTATACATATAAATCAAATTGGAGTGTCTGTTTGTAATATCAAAATAACAACTTTTTACTGATTGAATATGAACGTATACACAATACTGATAACAAAAATACAATTTTAAAAATTTTTGTCTGCCTGTCTGTTTGTATGTTTCGGGTAATCTCCGAAATGGCTCGACTGTTTTGATAGAAACTTCACTGACGGATAGTTAAAATTACAGCGGGTGACATAGACTACTTTATTTTAGACTAGCTGTCATCCGTGGCTTCGTCTGTAGTACTATCTCCAAAACGATTGGGCCTATTTTCATAGCAGTTTCACTGACAGATAGCTAACATTATAAAAAGTAATTAAAAGTTTTTTTTTATCTTGGACTAGCTTTTACCCATGGCTTTGTTTGCAGTACTATCTGCAAAACGTTTGAACCATTTTTCACGGAACTTTCACTAACAGATAGTTGCTCTTATAAGAAGTCATTTACAATTATAAAAAGACGCATGTGGAGCTGCGGGCAACAGCTAGTTTTAAATAAGACGAGCTGTGCTAAATTATGCCAAATACACTAGTCTCAAAAATTAAGGGATATAAAAAAAATCCAAATTTTTGGTGATTTTTAACATTCTGGAATTTGGCAGCAAGTGGCCATAGAGTAAAAAAGCAATTTGTAGCTTTAAGTGTCTAGTTTTTGGATTCGGCTATGATTTTTTTCCCGATATATGGTTTCAGAGGACTTCTTAGAAAACCATCGAAATTTTTTCTTCTAAAGTTTTGCTCATCTTAAAAATGGTTCACGGGCTCAAATATATATTTTTTATTATGATAAACTAAACATAATAAAGCTCTTTTAGGAAATTTAATTCCCTTTAATTTGAGCTACTCATCAGGTCATTACTAGGCTTTGGCACAGAATTATCACCAATCACAGCAAAATAGTCCTTTTAACTGTGCCAATCAATAACTCGAGAAATAATAATCATACAAGAAAAGATTCAAATTGTTTTTTCCCTAAAAATATAGTTTTGATTTTCGCGGGTGGTTTTTTAAATTATATTCCTAATTGATGTCTAAAATTTCTCTAACATATTTTTTTTTTCTGAGCTAAAAATCACTATTATCAAGCGTTAAAGCAATGATAGTTTGTCAGCACGTAACGGCTTGTTCCAGGCGAGTGTATGGTAGCTTTGTTTCTCATCCGCTCCGTACACTCGGCAAGACTTATCTGTCTAAATTTGTTCAGTAACTAACTGGTTTTTAGACAGCTATCGTCTAATACACAAAATGTGGCAAGGTTCTTAGGGTATAACCTTAGGGGTATTTCTCCCAAATGTAGGGGGCCAACAAGTGTGTTGAAATTTTTTTGGGTATTTTTGATTTTTAGATATGTTTTTGTTGACAAATATAAACCACGGGTTAACCGAATCCAGCGAACCAATTTATTTCTTAGTAAGATTCCAGTTTGGAACACAACTACCAAGCATGCATTTTCTATCTATGTTATTTTAAAAAAATAAATAGTCAATAAGGTTCTCTATTGATATGCTACCAAGTTTGATGATGGTCCGATTGTCGTTATATCGTAATGGTAGATCTCGAATATCATTTCTTTTTTATCTTACGGAGAGTTTAATTTTAGTTATAGTGGTAAATATTTTTTGAGAATCTATACCACTTAATATGGTACTTTTCAGCGTTTCCAACTTATGGAGTTCCCCCAAATTTTGGGGACATTTTAGGGGGTTAAATTTTTTGTAACTTTTTTATTTGCTGGTGTAAACTCTGAGATAACTCAATCCACCTAACCATATTTATTGTAATATATATATTGTCACGGTTCCAATAGTGAACTCAAGCGTGCATTTTTATCTACAATATTCTCATTAATTAGTCCCTTGATAGGTTTTCTATTGATATGCTCCAAAGCTTTATGATAGTGCCACTCTTCCACTAAAATTTATTTTTTACTTAAGGGGGATTTTCAAATAATTGTGGTGATTTTAGGGATTTTGGACTTTAGCTTTAGGTATAATCTTTTTTAAACTTGGTAATGCTGAAATGTGGTGGTATTGTTTTTAGGCGCGTCGTGTGTTGGCCATGAAACGGACATGGGCGCCGGTCGTACTAGTACCGACGCTGCCGGCGGAGCGCGTGGCCGTCGTGGCACAACTCGCGCAAGGTCCGCCCGCCGCGAGGGCCCAGCTCATGAAACGCCTCTTAGCCTATTGGACATTGAAGAGGCACAGCAGGAATGGTGTACCACTCTTGAGGCGTCTCCAGAGTCTCACCACGCATCACGGTAAACTATTATTTTAGTTTTGCTTGCATTCTTTTTCAGCGTCTTCAAAAAATTTGGGAGATGACCAAGAGGTATATCCAAAATGACATTAATATATTCTTGAATAACTTTGGCCCCATACTATTAATATATAGCAGCAGGGGCCGACCTGACTCGAAGCAAGTGCGCAACGAAAAAATTTTACAGTGCGGTGGGAGCATGTGTTTTTTTATTTTTGTTTAGGTGGGTAGGACTAGGAGTGTGGGTATTTTAAAAATATTTTCATACGGTTAAGCAAAGTTAAACAAAATGGTATTTTTAAATCAGGAGTTTGGAAATTTTGCAGCGTGCGCATTACAGATCAACCGTGGGCGCGCTTGCTCCGCGTGCGCGGTATTTAGTATTATATTATATTTCGTATGCACATATTATAGGCATATAAAGCGATAAATGTGAATGTGAATCTGTTTGCTTATTTGCTACGATTCACGCCTTAACTACTCAACCGATAATCAATTAATTTTGCATACACGTTGTCAGATACAGAAAAAGACGCAGGGTGCCTTTCATCAAGAAAAACGTACTGTTCTCAAGGAATAGGTCACCAGCATAAACTAGTTATTATTATATGCAGTAAATAAAAATATATAGTTTTAATAAAATGAAGTATGTAAAATACATGCCTTTGGCTTTGTCTACTCTTTCCATAAAATGACAACATTTTTTAAGTGTACCACAATTTTATATAACATTACTTGTTCTGAAAAAACAATAATTACTCGACAAAGTATGATTATTTATGTAACCGATTAAATTTTTTTTTGTAACTTGTATAATAAAACAAATGAAATCGTTTTTTTTTTTCATAACATCGACCATTCGAAGTCTATATTCGTCATACTTCACGCTCCTTACCTGTACAATTTACAACATTTGTACAATACTTAATACAGATAATAATTAGTACTGATAATACAGATTTAATATATTAACATGTGTAGTAAAAAGTTTCTACCCAACATTAAGGTCGAATTTCGGCCACTGAATGAGAATTAATTTTTATAATTCCTTCATCGATATGGTCTTCTTATAGGAAGCAGAGGTATACAAGATGGAACCGTCAATGTAAGAGAGCTCTGTAATCAGCTTAAATACTGGCAGAGAATACGGCAAGATTTAGAACGGGCAAGGTATTGTACCTTTATAATTAATTTTTGGCTAGTGACTTGATATTAGTGATCTATAATAATAAAGTGCCAAAATATAATTGCAAATCTTTTAAACACTTATGACGTCATATTCTTGAAGGAATTTATGGTACATTGAAGTACTATATATATATATATACCAATTGATTGGATTCATACGCTTATTTTACGTATACCTCAGGAGTAAAAAAAAGAACATGGGGTACATGTCATTTAGAAAAAAATTACTGTACTTAGCTGAGGGATAGATCATATGTAAATAAAAGCGAGCGACGCCGCGGGTATAAACTAGTTTAACATATTTAGTTTAATGCATTAGTTTAGTGTATTTTATTTTCGAGGTCTAATCTTGGGGTTTGGTTACAGAATGCGTACGTAACCCAGCTCCTAGAGTAGCACTCGAAAATAAAATTAACGAGTCGTTACGATCCGTCGGTTTACGCAATAGCGTCCTTGCTTTCCCAACATCCGAGGAAGCCAGAATGCTTTACAAATTGGTTATGTTTAGTATTAAGAGCCGTTAGAATTTGTTAATATTTATTATGTACAGTATATATTTCATTTTGGTGGTAATCACTGGGGTGATATGGTAAATTTGTGACCAAACCCTAATTACAAATAAAGAGAAAAAAAAATGTAAGAGGAATTATTTCGTGACGTCAGGTTACTCTGTGAATTGGTCCGTAAACGGGAACGATTAAAGGCGGAGTACACACGTGTTTGGGAGCGATGCGTCTTGCACAGTCTGAGGCCGGAGCGAGCCGTCTTGCACAAGCTACTACGCCTACTCCGTCAGAGAGACACCAGTGATATATTCACGGAGCCCGTTGATCTCCAAGAGGTAAATATCGACTATAATCATCATCATCATCAGCCTGTAAAATAGCCCTGCAGGGTCATAGACCTCTTCCCGAATAAAGTTATGGGCGTAATCACCACGCCAGCCCACGACGTATTAGCGATTACAAACTCTGAGAAATCCACAGTTCTGCGTTTTTCCCACATGCAGTGGTAGTATAAGAACATATCTCATGTTCAGGTTTCCTCAAGATGTTTTCCTTCACCGTCAGCCGTTAGTGTTACCAATTTGAATGAGTAAATGTACGCGGTTTCTGACAAAAATTCGTTAGTACATGCTGGGGTTCGAAGCTGCGCATTAATATCGATAGATTGTCATTTTATCGACTTTCTAAAATACTCTATTTGAAGCGATTGAAGTTTATTTGTAGATCTGAATATATTTCGGGGCAATAATAATGATGTTAAATCTTTACAGGTGCCTGATTACAGCACAATAGTAAAGCACCCTATGGATCTAAGCACGATGGGTAAAAAACTGGACAAAGGCGCATACAAGACTATTGATGACATTGAGGCTGATTTTAAGTTGATGATTGATAACTGTCTCACTTATAACAACAAGGACACCGTTTTCTACAAGTACGTGTATTATGTTAACACAATAAAAATACTATATATATAGTAACAATTTGTTTTCTACTGTCAATGTTTTATAAAAATACTTAAACTAACCTAGAGTCATTTAAAATGATAAGCAATTTGGTCACACCTGCATAACAAGACTCATAGTCACTTATGCAGGGGTACCCATACTTTTCTGGCCACCGGCAACGTAGAATCATCTGAGGTACAGTTGCAGGCTGTATATTATGGATAGGGTAATTGACACCACCAATTAGTAAGTTCAGTCCGGTGAAGCTATGAAGGCTATAAGCTACGAAACAAAAAAACACTTATTAATTGGCAATTTTTTATGAACTATCAATATACGATTGCCCTATAGAATTTGTAGGCTAATAGCAACCTGTGAAGTCATTTATTTGTCAATTCAATGGACTAACCATTAATTGATGGTCAAACAACTAAAAATCTAATTTGCACTTAGTTTCCGGGTTAAAATAAAGTCTCTTGTAGAGAAATCATGTCCTAAAGATATCAACTATCCAATTGGATATTATTATTTTTTTACAATCCAGAAAGCATTATGGAAGTGAATGTAAGAATACATAAAATGAATGAAAAATGAATAGTATATTAAGTTGTTATTCTTACATACACATACATGTTCCCCGTTACTCATTGTAATTCGTATTGCAGTCCTACGTACTAACATTTAATTAACTATACATGTAAAATCAGTTCTGATAATATTTGTCTAGTAAAATTATTTGCTGTGTTGCGGGCAGCCTAAATACCTACGGGACAAATGCGATCCGTGGGCAACCGTTTGACAACCATGACACTAGTGGCTTTGAAACTGAAACTAATAATGTTTCGGACGAACATGAGTATTTTCCACCCAGAAGATGGCCACTTACGGAACTGTAGTAGTACTGACTGCTGCCAACGTTGCTTAACTGCGGTGACTGAACGAAAAACTGTGTTTTCAACACTCTACCCGATACAGTGCTTACCTCCGCCACTTTTCGTGACAAAAAAAAAGTTTGCCGACCAGAATTTCAAAGCCCTCCGCTAAGAAGTATCACTTTAAAAATGTAAAATTCGTTCATGATCTGCGAACGTCACGTGTCCTTATGTCCTTTCTCCGCGTGTCACATCTTGTCGCAGTAAGCGGTACCTCCTCATCCTTATCCCTCATAATATTGATGTTCACTTGTTCAATTTTTGTCGTTTATGTTTACAGAGCAGGTGTGAAGATGCGAGAGCAGTGTATGCCGATACTCCGGCAGGCGAGGCGCGAGGTGCGAGCGGCCGGACTCGCCGAGCTGTGCGGAGTGGGGGAGGGGGACACGAGCCCCCCGCCCTCGACCCCCACCCCTGCCGCCGCCCCCGCCGCCGCCGCTTCTGTCGCGCGTCGCACGGGTCGCACGTCCAACGCGACCGCGACTCGAGCGCGTTCCCGAGCACTTAGCACCGACAGCGATAGAACGCTTGGTAACTCTACACACTTTAACCTCTCAGCTTTCTTCGATCTCAAAAGGGGACCAAGCACCAGACAAAAACAGGCGTTTGATAACACTGTTTTTTTTTTTTAATATTTATTAAGGCTACAGGATACAAGACCTTTAAATCAATAACACTGGTCACCAGATAGCATTGCGCGTACCTATAGTGTTGCCCATATCCTTAGTATTGCCTGTATTCTTGCTAAAATTATTAAGGTGAATATGTGTTTGTTTGTTTGTCTATTACGCTTTCATCTGATAATCTATCAATCTATCAATGATATCAATCTATGATAAACTAATCAACTGATAATCGTGAAATTTTGCATACACATTTCGGGGGTACAAAAAAAGACATACACATTAATCCAGAAAAAAAAGTTCTGTTCCCGAGGGATAGGCAAATCCGAAGGTAGTAATATATAAAAGGAGTTATCTTTTATATTCAGATACTCGCAGCGAGCGCGGCGTCTCGTTGGCGCGCAGCGAACGGCGACATCGAAGTCCGCGCAAACACACTGACGATGAAAACAACACGGTAAGGAGTTTAATTCAATTAATTAAAGTGCAATCGAGGCTATTCAGTACACAGAGTCGTGGATTGTCAACTGACGAAAATTGTTTTTACAATAATAATTTTAATATGAAAAATTTATTATCACTTTCAAGTATTTAACAAAATGAATACCTTGAGGTAATAATAGTCAATTTAATGAACATTTGTAGTGTAACACAAAGTATGCATGCGTTTGAGTGCTTCGATGTGTAAGTATGTCTATTTTTAATAGTAGTTCAAGTGTAAAGAACAGCAGTGTAGCTCATTACTATCGAAATATTATTGTGTTTAGTATACTGCTTAGTTCCACATTCGTCAAGTTCTTTTGTTTATCATACTAGTTACATTGAAACTATTACTGGAATCAGACTCATCCAGTCTCTCTTGCATACATTTACACACACACACACGCACTTACATATACGCACACACACACACGCACACAGTTACACATACGCACATACACGTACTTGGTGGTACTAGAATGGTGGTAAGCTTTTTTCTAAGTACGTAAGTTGAAAATCTGTCGCCAAGCATCTGTTGGTGTGTTCTGGCAGCTACGCCTGAGAGCCAGTCTCTCTCTCTAGGTTTAGCGTGACTACCATCTTAGACCATATCATCATTTAACTACAGATGAGAATGTGGTCAAACGCTAACGTATAAAATATTCAAAAAAACATATACGTACATACACACGCACTTACACGTACACACAAAATGATTACGTCCATCTATTATGTAATCGTCACTTAGTTTATATATGTTGACAATAGACTTTGCTTAGTAGTTCTGCTTTTAAATAGTGGGTTATACTGTTATGTGGTTTTATTTACAGCGAGAGAACTCACCGGGGGGCGCCTCGGGGAGGAGCGCGCGTTCGGCGAGCAAGTCGCGACGCGGGTGGTGGCGCGGGGGTCGCGGGCGGGGGCGCGGCCGGCGCGGGGGACGCGCGTCCCGGTCTCGTCCCCACACACGCGCCTCCCACGCCTCCCACCACCCTGCACCCGAGCGGACGCCCGACCACGGTAAGGCCATCTCTACACGTTGGTCCAACTCGTATTTATCTAAAAACATACAAAGTAGTCGACAAAGTATCGTTGGCCCCAACGTTTGTGCCAATATCGGCAGTTGGCTAAAGTATATCGGTTTTAGTAAGGGAATTTAATACCAACATTTGCAATGTATTCACACATTGGTGATTTACTCAGTATTGCCACGACCTGAAACAACTGTAGTCGACTTTTATGTAGCTGTCAAAGTGACATTTGGGTTTATGTCCAACGATCCTTGATAATAATAAAAACTAATAATAATTATTATAATAATTATTTTGGATAATGACATACCCATATGACATGTAATTGTTAGTGTAGGAATTATTAACCTAGTGTTATGAATAGAATATTATTTTTATTATTCATGAAAAATGTAATTTAATTACATATTTGCTTATTTAATTAGATAATGCTTTTCAAAAAAATGATTGAAATGCAAAATAAAACCAACTACTTTTTATATTAATATTTCAAATAAATTCATATCTAGTAGTAGTGGCGGTAATAGTAATTTGTATAATGGACATTTTCATATTGATGGATTGAATTAAATTGAGATAATTGCCAACGTTAGTACAGATCAACAGAATTTAGTCAACAGTATGTCTTCTACAAGAAGGTCCAGTATAATTCGGCTGGTCAATAACTTCTGTATATTATGTGTTCTAGAAACACCCACTTCAGAGTCCGAGACCCAAATGCCGGTCAGGAAAAACTTACAGCGAACCCATAAACTTGTTACTCCCGAGAAATCGCCGACGAAATTGAACGAGAACACTCCACGTAAGTTAACGATATCGGATATTATAGATTAATTAATATTTCTATATATTGATATAGTCAATCGACTATATATTGTGCAGTTACAGGTCTCGGGTTGATGGGTGGATTGAGGAAGTCTACGTTATTAGTCACCCCGCCTACTGTTACGACGCCATCGAAGAGTTTCGGCTCAGACGGTAAGTAAATACTTGTTGTAACTGTATCGATATGTTACATATCGATAATGTATCGATATGATATCCATGCATATGTACGATACACATATATGATTGAACATCATTGCGGTGCCAAAACAAGAAGAAGAAGATTGACCATCATATGTGCAAATGATATCGAGTCCGGATTGGTGAAAGGCTAAACTTTTAAAACGCCACGCCACACGATGTTACGTATCGCGTGTTGAATCGAAGCAAATTTTACTAAATTGAGTTTTTATTTAAAAAATAAATTATAGAGATCTGTTGTTACTGGTACTCTATTGAATTCGATCATGTTTTTTATATTTATTTGTTCCATATTTAAGCCATATAAAATATGTAACGATATCTATATTTAATTTATAAGCATCATGCCTTCAGCGACGTGTTTGTTGTTACCGTGGGGAAAGGGGACGCAGGTGGCGTACATGCGCAGCACAGAGTCACTAAACGGATATCATAGTTTACAAAGAAATTTTGTAAGCAAATGATTTGTTTTCATTACTTTTCTTTTTCTTTCTTCTTTGTATAGATATTTAGATAGAGATAGACAGAGTTTCTTTATATAGTTAAAATAATAAATAACGCAGATTAAGTCGCGGGTATCAGCTAATACACTATAAAAGTAGTATTACATGTAAACACGCAATTCGATGCATCATTTATTTATTTATTTACACCGTTTAACAGTCATATACAGTGTGTTTCTAGACAACAACCGATGTGACTTGCCAGTGATTCGAAAATAATCACCTATTGAATATACATCATTTGCATGTTTTGGAAATTTTATTTATTTAACTACCTGTTACCCGTGACTTCGGCCGCGTAGATTTTGGCTAAACATTCTTTGTTCAGTGTAAACGTGCGCGTGTGGTGTTAGCGGTTCGGGATACTGCTAGTTGCTTATTATATTTGCGCGGATTGCCATATTTTCTATGTAAAAAATTCTGTTACCCAGCATCGCTACCAACGTTATCGGCGAGCCTCGGCAGGGCGGCGCTTGAACTTTCGCCAAAGAAGAAAGGACGAGGTCGACCAAAGAAGAAAGATAAAACGAAATCTACTACTTCTCCTGATTTATTTCGGTTAGAAATTATACATTAATTACGTCATCGACTATTATAAAATTAACTTTATATTTTATCACAGATATAACAAACGAGTATACAATCTTCTTGTTGTCATTTTTTTTAGAACTCTTAAAAAGCGTTTGTAGGTCTCACTTTATATTGCAGATTTTTTCTAAACTTCCGTCAAACGATGGCTGTTTTTCACTCATCGGGTAGATTTGTTTGTTTTAGTCTATTTTCGTTAAAAATTCATGTTCCTTTATATTTCGTCTTATGCACAGTAACGAAATCACATTACGATAAATGCCACCAAGTGAAAGCGTAACAAACAAGCAAACTCATTTTCGCATTTATAAGTATACATCAAAAGTAAATTTGTTATACTTTCACGACATAATTATTGACTGGCGGGAAAAACATTAAAAAGTATCCACTATGTATTTATAAGACAAGAGACTGGCAGATGCGTTAGTCACGCTTTGTCAATACCTAGAAAAGAAACTAGTCAACTAGGTGACAATGTATTGTTCCTGAGAGATAGGTTAAATCTATATTATCCCCTGAACTGTCTAAAACCATAAAGGTTTAAGTTCCATACAAACGAATGTAGACGTCATGATGCACAGGTCAACAGACTGTTGGCGGCATAAGCAAAAAAAAATACCTGATTTATTACAAAAAATAACAAATGATGTATTATCAAATTATAACTTTTATAATTGTATAAGCCGCGTACAGAAAAACTAGTATAGAATATATTATTAAATATGATTCAGTAGTCGAGCCGAGGGTGAGAACAAGCCGATATCAACTCCTGTTCCCGCGTCGTTTCTGCAGTACCGCGGACCGCCCGGTGAAGTTGGTTCAGACAGCGACCTCGCTTTATCGCGGTATGTGTATTGTTTTTTATTACCTTTTACTAATTAAGAATATCAGAGCCGGAAGACCCAAAAAAAAAAACAAATTACTTAAAACTTTATTTATTTTAATTCACAATAGGGCCTAAAGCTAATAATATGTGAATACTGCTGATGTTGGGTCAACACTGATAAATGACCAACTGGCCCAATAATTTATACAAAAACAATGTGGGAACGGAGGATATGTCGCGATAACATAACATAATATAAAATTGAATGCATTGCCCTATTCCACAATATGACCCGAAAAAAAAATGTAGCCCTAGACTTATAATTTTGAGAGTACAAGTTAGGACTTTGCACGGGTGACTGATGAAAAAATGAGACCAAGTCTTCCCTTTACAGTACGACCATCTAATGAAATAATATAGAATTGAACGTTAATCTGTCAATATTTTCGATGATCTACCTACTGTTTTCTATCTAAATCACTCATTCAGTTTGTACGTGGAAATTATTTTAACCAATATTTTTTACTTTCAACATTTTTCTACACATATAATATAAAACGTATTTATACTAAAATTTACTTTATACATAGCTGTATTCAGAATGGTCAAAAAGTTTGACGAGGACACGTCAATAGTTTGTGCACATCTATATTCCGACACTTCGATATATAAAAACTTATTTAAAGTTATGGTATGATCAAAACATATAATAAGTTGTAGTAAATGATTTCTATGCAAAATTGTATTGCAGTCCTTTTTAGTTGTTAAGAGTGATAAAAAAAAAGTAAATTTGTGCTTTCATCAACCGCTACCTGCTGTCCTAAAGTTGAAAATCTGTCGCCGAGCATGTGATGATGTGTTCCAGCAGCTGCACTTGAGAACCCCTCTAGGTTTAGCGTGATCACCATCTTAGATCACATCGTCACTCAATATCAGATGAGATTGTGATCAAACGTTGTAAAGTATAAAATAATAATATTTCATAATAATTGGTGTGTGGTCAGTTCGTCGAGCAGCAGTTCCGCGTGGTCGCAGTCGTGTTCCTCCTGCACTCACTACGACGACGACAACGTGTCTGAGCATTCGTGCTCGCTCACCACCAGCGATGGGTTCGTTTATTATCATATCTTCACCCTCACCCTCTAACTCAAATAAGTGAGGGAAGACGGGTAGAATTTTAGTGGCTATTATAGGTTCATTCAATGTCCTATATTCTTTCTCATTCCCCCTCTCAAATAGGTTGGGGGAAAACCGGTAACCTTATAAGGGGTATGGGTTCGTTTACTTATATATATTATTTCTCACTCCCCTACTCAAGTAGGTGGGAGAAAACTGAGTAGCATTTTAATGAGTAAGGGTTCGTTCTCTCTTATCGTCTTCCCGGATGTTATAGTGAGAGGGAAGCAAGGGGAGAGGAATTGGAGTATTAGCACTGGGAAGAATGTTATATAAATACTAGATTGTTAATAGAAATTGTTTATCAAATGTCAGAGGGAAGGTGTGCCAATCTTAGGTTTTTGTTTCTTTTGGTAAATAAATTGGTATAGAAGGTCGGCTACCACCGTTCTAGATTTTGATTACTTACAGTCGACTCCAGCACTTCTTGGTTTTATTATCTACTAGATTCTATGAGAAAAAGAATATAAATCTGGGCCCTTTTTAATTTTATGTTATATTCTTTTTATCTCCCCGTTGATATATTTCGTATATTTATAATTGATAATTTTAAAAATATTAGAGTAGTTATAGTATAGTATAAGTTCAACTTATAGACTGCTGTTCCATAAAAGTCTAAATTAGTTAGTTTAGTTAACAATAAAAAATAACATACACGAATTATAAAAATATATACAATTTATATTGAAGATAAATTGTTTACAAATTATTTAAAAAGCAATTATCGATTAGCTAAATTTTAGGGGGTGTTACTGCGCACGCGCAACTTCCGTTTTAAGCAAAAAGTAACTTATTGGTGAAATATTTAATGATGTATTCCTAGAAAGTAACGCCTTCAATAATCACATAACTTCATAGTGTATTACAACAGCGTGTAAATTTTCCGTTTTAAACTAAAAATTCACACTCAACGTATTTCTTATAACGCGTTAAAAGAAATATATATTCAGAATTAATAATTTTAAATTAAATGCAATGAATCGATTCTAATTTTATCCGCTCATAAAATTTCTAGTTTTTTTTTTTTTTTCGAAATAAGTTCAAATGTTACTGGGAATTGGACTTGGTTCAATATGAAATATAACGTCTTATATATAAACGTATATATCAACATGTAGGTCTAGTTATAACGAGACATTAGATTCGACGGCAGAGGGCGGCAGTGGGAACGACGCGCGGCGCTCACGACGCACACTGCACCACGAGCACTCTGACAACGAGACCAATTCCTCACCTACTAAGGTAACTATACAATATTGTTTTTCAATGAAACCTCTAATGTGAGTGCTTTGAAAATCTGATCGGCAACCTTTTTATGTGACGAAATGTGGTGGCGGTTAACACTGTTTCGGGTAGAGTGTTGACAACACCAGTTCTCGTCCGATCACCGAAGTTAAGCAACGTTGGTCGCGGTCAGTACTTGGATGGATGACCGCCGAGCTTGGGAACACCACATGACGTTGGCTTTTTGTTTTTTAATTAAAATATTTCCCTGTGATACAAAAATTTCATTTCTGTCGTGTGTCTTTACGATTTTTAATTATTTAATTTTTGGAGTACTATGTTAACGATAGTGTGCTTGCCAGAAACTAGTTCCAACCTAAACTTAATTTAACGATATTAGATTTAATGTCAAGGGAGTTTGAAAAGAGTTTGGATAGCTTCGAAATTACTTGGCATTGGTTGATTTACCTTGTTGTTATAAAATAATAGACTCTATGCACTGGACGACCATTAATATATATAATTTAGTATAAAATTATTATTAATTCAATATTATAAATGCATAATTTCCAACTTTTAGACATTTTTAGTCGTCAGTAGTATAAATAGGTAAATATTTATTCACAGGGCCGCGGTACTAGATCGTCTGCGTCCAAAACACCCGTAAAGAATCCACAGTTTGATTTACAGCTAGAACCCTTGCAACTTGTTTGGGCGAAATGCAGGTGAGAAAAGTATTTTTTACTGTAAAAAAAATATTCTGTCAATATAAACCATCATTCGATACAATGACAGAGGAATATTTTTTAGATTACTGTAAAATCTGTTAAAGGTATAACCGGTGTATGTTCTAACGTAACTAGGCTCGGATAATGATAACTTTAATAAAATTATAACGTCGTGATTTTATGTCTAGTCACTGTTATATCACAGATTGCAAAAATGATTTTTCACATTCAAAGAAGTATTTCATAGTTACAAAAACAAATTTAACGAACATCTAATGCCATTGAAAATTTAATTTTCACTCAAATTCTCGCTCTTGTAACTGGTTGTTATGTCATTGCAATTTTATTCGAATTAATATATTTCCCATTCGTTGATTTGTTAGCGTACCATGTAATTCTGGGAATTGTAATGTACTTTAATTTACGTGAATTTAATTCACGCTTTCTCCATATATATAGCGGTGCATTTTTGATGCACGAATGACACGTGATTTATTTTATCACTTTTTTTATATCCTGTGATTTGTAACATCTTCCATGCTGTGTGAAAAATAATTGGTTTCAATTTGTACCCGTAATTTGTGCTATTAGCTATCTATTAATTAGTAAACTTAGTGTTATTATGATTTTTTATATACAAACTTCCACACTTTGATGAGAAAATATCGAATACTTCCAATTTTATTTTAAAAGGATGTAACTTCCTTCGTTATTTTGCGTTATTGATTGCGACGTACTACAACGATGTTATTTATGTTCGAAAATAACATTGTTTTACTATAATGGGTTTAAAAATAAATCATCTATCATACAGAGGTTACCCGTGGTACCCAGCGCTCATCATTGACCCTAAAATGCCAAAAGGATTTATTTACAACGGGGTTCCACTACCTGTGCCACCACAGGACGTCCTGAATCTTAAGAAAAACCACTCACACGAGCCAGTACTATATTTAGTACTATTTTTCGACGTTAAACGAACTTGGCAATGGTTACCACCGAATAAGCTCGAACCCCTCGGTATCGATAAAAGCGTCGATCAAGCCAAATTGGTCGAGTCTAGAAAACCTACCGACAGGAAGGCGGTTAAAAAGGCTTACGGAGATGCAATGCAGTTCAGGAAACAGGTCGACGGGGATGACAAATGACACAGGTATGTTGTGTGTGTGGTATCTATACAAATAAATAAAAGTGTCTGTTTGTAATGCCAAAATAACAGCTTTTCACTAAATGCATATGAAAATATATACGCTAGTTATAACAAAATAAATATATTTATTCAAATTTTTATCTGTCTGTTTGTTCCCTGTCTGTTAATCCCCGAAACTCTGGAACCGATTTTGACAGAACTTTCACTGGTAAATAGCTGATATTATAAGTTAAATGTAGTTTTGTATTTCCAGGAACTAATTAATACATTTAAGAAAGGTTTTTCATTTTAATTATTAAATACAATTATTACTTTAAATTATTATAGAAATTAAAGTTGCGTTTAGTGAGTGTAAAAAGTAATTAAAAACTGTTTTAATAATTTATATAACATTAAAATGACAAAACTCGTTTCCGTTTAGAGTACTAACAAGCGGTAGCTATGTAGTGTTAGTTATACTTTAGTGTGCCGCTAAGTCGTTTTATAAGTTTTCATATAACCTTTGTATTTTTGAAATTTATGCCTTATCATGTAACATGCATCATAATATTCACATGGTATTTTTCTTCTTAAATTAATGTCACTGTCTGTACGTAGTACACTATTCTGCAAATGTCATTTAAATTGCGAATTTTCATTGTCTGTGGTATTTGTTAGATACAGCTATAAACGAAAAACTGTTATAAAAAAATGTTGCAAGGTCGACCAAAATTTAATTTTGATGTAATTTATATCGACATTGAGTTATCTATCAACAAAAAGAGTAATGAAGAAAATTAGTTACTTAGCTATTTGCGTATAAACTGATTGAAATTCGATTTCATATCGTACGTTTTTTATTGAAGCTGTATGGAACAAAACAAGATGGCGGCTTGACAATTATATTATTACTTGAAATGCTCAGTATGTGTATAAACATTTTATATATTTATTAAATAATTGGTTACAGGTTTAAATACAGATCGCGTAAAACTGTACGCAATAGATCATTCACTTTTGGTGAATTCTCTTTACACCTGAGGACTCCAAATGACACTACCGACTCCAGTGACTAAATTTATCTATACACATTTCGGTGGACATATCGCATATAAGTAATGCTACTTCCATATCTGCATGACGAAGCTTCGACTACTTGTCGCGTTAAAATTAACGTCAAAAATCATTCCGATAAAGGCGCAGAATTCCTGTTCCAATACCTGTGTCTTTCCAGTAACTTGAAATTAGCCTCCAATAAATTCCTTTGTTGTGCGCAAAAACCTCCGGCGTAGTTATCGTGGTGCGTGTATCGTCACGCAATCCGATAGTTTGTAACGCATAACGATAACATCTTCCCACATCTGCATTTAGTCTGACCATAGACAAAACTTCGTGCCGATACACGCACGTATGGGGAGTAGCATTAGTGTAAGGAACGTAAGTCCTGATGATAATATAACGATATTAATTAATTTGTAGCTATATTTCAATTTATTTCAAATTATGCTGTAATATATATGTTAAAAATACGTTATACGTGTTTTTTTTATTATTGGAAAAAAATAGAAGTATCCGATATGGATAAAATTAATTCTTGTATTTTTATGATGTTTTTGATCCGATTAACTACAAATATAATAAATGTTTACATATTAAAATTAGTTGAGGCTATCTGTATGTAATATATTGTATAAAACGCCAGTAAAAAAAGCCTGTACATAAATCTTACTGTAGATTAATTTGAAACCGGGTTTTATGACCGTCAACCTTGTTATGAAGTCTAGTAGGCCTTAAAATATTTACCAGTAGTACCCACCAATATGCTACTCGGATGCAGTGTTAAATTTTGTAAATATCTTTCTGCATACTGACTTGACATCTTGATTTCTTTCATGTATATATATATTAGGGGTCATCCGTAAGTTACGTGACATAGCTTTCATGAGTTTTGGTGTGACGGTAGATATTTTTCAATGGTAAATTGAGAAATTTATATTTTAAAGATTCTGTTTACAGTTGAAGTAAAGAATTGCAATAGCATTATTAATATTTATAACGTTACCAAATTTATGACCTGTATTCCCCTTTGTCGCACGGTGTCACAATTTTTTTTACTCTTTTCTCCCTTTACCTTGTGACGTACTTTATGGATGGTTTTTTTTATATGTGTTTAAGACTTGTTGTGCTGTATATATGATGTAATTGCGTCACACTGTATCAAGTGCCAAAATAGGTAACGTATTTGTTTATCTTCTCTACAATTTTTGTGTTCGAGTAGTGTTATAATATATATCAGAGGTACATACTGGGCTAAAGCAAATATAAATGTGTTCCTGATAGTTTGTGATCTGACCGCTATTGTAACTTTGAAATGGCGAAGAATGTATAACAAAAATATTTTGTGTACTTTATAGGCACTAGTGATGTGACTAGTGAAAAAAACCAGTATTTTTTGTAGATCTGTTCTACAAAAAGCTTAATACACGTTATTAAAATACGCTGTTTCAAGGTTGCTTCATTTTTTAATTTGAACCAATCTTTTAATTCCTGTATAAAATTATTATATAAAATGTAAATAAATGTGTAATACAAACTCGATATTAAAATACACCACCCTATTACAAAAAAACACTGTATTTCTAAGTTATTCATAAAAACAAAATTACTTGCAACTTGACATCATTAATCAGTCCAATTGACAAGCATAATAATAAACATATTCTTTCAACAGTTGCACTTTTCAAAGTTATTGATTGTGTCTGTAAATGTAAGCATTAAGTAATGAATCATATCGAATCTAATGCAGAAATGTCTGCGGTAATCCTTTAATAATGAATCTAATTAGAATTTAAGATATATTTATTTATTCAATATTATTATATGGATAAAATTATGATATTTGTTATAGTAGTGTATATTTTTATACATTAAGTGACTATCAATAATGAAATTATATATATCTCTGTATGTTTTTTCCATTAAGCTATTTATAACTGAATCTATTATATTAGCATTTATCTTCTGGTAATGTCTCGTATGCGATTGCAGTTTATATATTTGCAGTGCATTAGAAATAGCATTTTTTTTCAGTACGGTCACATTCCTTGTATAGTAAATGAATGTATCGCAAAATAATTTATTTTAAATTATGCAAATATCGCCGTTAGCACCAATTTGGGAGGAAACTAGCATATTTTCTGCAGCTATGTATATATCGCATATGATTAATTAAATGTAAGTGGTTGAATTATGACTTTGTTTGTACACATAATAATTGATTTCAATAAAATTGTTTGATTATTCTTTGTTTACATATTTCCCAGGATCAAATTTATAGCAATCTGTGGAAATTTTCTACATTGATTCATTTCACAATTAATTAATAAAATTTTGTAATTGATTACCCAATTATTGACACCCAATTCTACAGTTCAAATAAATGCATACCATTTATTCAGTATGACTATGCTTACTCCCTTGCAGCTATGTACATATATATGTATAAATAATTAATTAAATGTAAGTGTTTAAATTATTATTTTGCTTGCAAACATAGTAAGTCTTTGTTGTAGTAAATCTTTTGATTGATTTTTTTGTTAGTTACATTAATTCCAAAACTTGATTAAAATATTTAAATGTTGCAGGTGTGTGATAATATTAATTTCTTATCCCATCGTCAATAGGTAATTTCAAATAAGAGATTGTTATTGTTTAGTTGCTTTGTTTTTTTTTTATTTTGAATAAATATGATAAGATGGTAGTAAATGTTTTATTCGATTGACCCTAATTTATGAGTAACTAATTTAAACATATTAAGAGTGAGGATATATAGACACTTTAACCTTTAGATATAATTTATTTTACATGAATATTACATTACCTATATATATCAAAAATTGAAGTGTCTGTTGTAAGAGGTTGTTTCTGAAATGACTAAATTGGTTTTGACTTATTACCTTTTCTATTCTATCAGATAGAGAAATTTTAGCATATTATATGCCATCATGCAAGCAGTAGTGATTAATATAGATGATTTAAAATTGGGTAAAAATGTTGTAGTTGCTAAGACTCCAACGTTTTGCTTCAGATAAACATACAAAAATATACACACTTAATTAGGTCCTTTTCTACCCATTTTTTTATGGTATATATACAACAGAAGTAGCTTTTTTATTTTTCAGATTTTGAATATAAAATACAAGTAACCTCACAACTTGAACTTGAATGCATTGTGTTTTTGTGAACTCAAGTTTCTTTTGCTTTAGAAATGAGTAATGAGGTTTCAGTGACTTGTGAGATGTTATTAGAAGTATGCCAAGACACAAAATAACTATTTTGAAAAAATAAAATTAAATCATAGTGTTTCTGACGACATAGTAAGCACGAAGCGATGATATCTCATTTGGTAGTGTGTTCAGACACAGCGTCGAAGGAGTTGGTTCAAATCCTACTAACTGAGTCAGAACTTTCGGTAAAGGAAAAAAAGTGATAAAACCATAGTATGGTGTTAGGGCTTTTTCTAAGTCCACCTGGCTAGCTCCTCGAGTTGAAAATCTGCCACCAAGTAAAGTACTTGTTGGTGTGTTCCAGTGGCTGCACTTCAGAGCCAGTCTCCCGCTAGGTTGAACATGACTACCATCTTAGACCACATCATGATTTAACATCCGATTAGATTGTGGTTAAATCTAACCTAAAGAATTAAAAAAAGGAATAATTAATGCCCATAATTAAACCAAATATACAGTTCTTATGAAAGCAAATTTATTTACATAGGAATAACATAACGGGTATCAGCTCTTTATCATGAAAAGTGTATTAATCAATAAACAGTTACTTTTATATTCTACATATAGTTTATTTCTAAAAAAAACTAAATCATAATATTTTATTCATAATGTTTATCCCAGTGGTAAACTCGGCCAGGTGTTGGTCTTACATTTACAGCTTGTTTTGGAGTTCTGTAAATAAATTGAAATACTTTTATCATTACAACTATTGACTATCAAACTCTTTTACAGATAGATATCTTACATGTTATATAAATTAATCTCATTTTACTCACAAACTTTTGTTACATGTCTTATCCAGTAGGAATGAATTATTATCAACCAAAGGAACATAGACATTTATAGAATAAAATCAATCATTCCGTCAATTAAAAGGTTTTTGCCGAGAATTTCTTTGTGAATATTTATTGTATATTACAACATACTATAGTTGTTTAAATAAGCAACTGAAATATGTAAACTCACCCAGCGTCAGAGCCAGTTGTTAATAGCTGTTTACTTATATTAATAGGTGGAGCTACCTCACGACGTGCATCTCGTGTGTAATAATAATTGTGAGCATGGCTGAAATATATTTTCAATATTATAATTTAACATAAAATTCAAAAACAATCATCAACATATTGAATATTTAGTATCATTCTTCATTGTTGACATAAACAAAATTTCTTTCTGATATGATTTATAATTCTAAATTATCTTTTTTTATTATCTTAGTCACTTATTGGAATGTTATCTGTGTCCATAAGTCACCGTAATTATAAGAAGTTACTTGTGGGAAGGTCCATCGGGAATTTGCGGAGGCGGCTGAGTCCTAGCTGCTATCAGCGGCTCGAAGCGCAAAGCATTAGTATGTTGTCTCTAAAAAAATTCAATAACAATATTTAGAATACAATGTTATAAGGTTACATAACCAAAATGAAACAACAATGCTTACGCCCAGTAGAAAATTCCTTAAGCTTTGTAATAACGGCGATATATCACGAAGTGGGACCTTTGCCTTGCCCATTTTTAGATATTATAAATTAAATTACAAAACGTATTCCCACAACAATACTTCAATTAAAACTTCAAAACATCTGATCTTACTTTGACATCTTCGAGTTTTTGTAATGTCAAAGTTCCCCATTTACTTTATACACAGAATATTACGTAGGTATTTATTGCAGATTTCAAAAATCAAAATTAAGTTTATTCTTTTTAATAAAGTACTTGAATTATATATATTAAAAGTAAATTGCTATTTGGGTTTTTAAAATAAATATAGTTACCTACCTAAGAAATTGTGAAAGGTTTTGATAAAATTTTATACACGGGTGTTATATCATTCAAATTGTATACTATATTATCAGTAATACTTTTGGAAATCATAATTTATACTCATTATCTAATAAATTAATAGAAAATAATTACTGCATAAAAAACGCACACGGAACTGGTAGCAGCTATATTGTTATGAAATGTTGTACACGATAGGTATATGTTGTAAATAGATATTCTATTAATATTATGAGTGATACTTTCAGAAATCACAAAATACAATAACGAGTGGAAGTAATTACTATAGATCTACACTTGGACCCGCTGGGAGTTGTTAGTATATTACATATATCATTGTTTTAAAATAAAAACTATTTTAGGAGTAATCATTTATGAGCATCTTAGTCACTTGTAATGAAATACAGTATAGCAAGAACTCTAAAATCCATTTCTAATACTAGAAGGCCCGGCGAAAGTTGACATGCCCTGATAATGAAAAATATATACGTATGTGCATCAAATGCTTAAGGTAAACTCATGTATTTAATTTGATAAAAGTTAATACTTTATCTGTCTAAATAACCTTCCAATTACCACTTTTTGTGTGATCATTTTTTAATATATATGTATAGTATAGTAAGTTATTCTTAAAATGAATGTAGGTATATGCCATCTTAAAAGATTTAGGCAGCGTTTTTGATGAAAGCTCCCAGACAACTTGACTTTTTCCAACACTTCCAACAATTTTTGTTATATTTTAACCAATTTACACAAAACCTTGACAAATATATACCTAATATACCTAACTAACCTACCTAAATCTTCCTCATGTATTACTCTATCTATTGGTGAAGACACATTATAATCCGTTCAGTTCAGTTTATCACGAACTGACAGACAGACAGACGTAGTGGACGACTTTGTTCTATAATATGTAGTGAAATACCATAATTATTACACCAGGTACTTGCTATGTTTACAAAAATATAGTACTATTATTTCTACACATTATAAATAAAGACTATAAAATATTTCAAAAGATTTACACTGATGGCAGTGTTTGTTAATACTTTGAAAATTAAATAGTTCGCTAAAAATTCAATAGATAGCGTGTGCATGTATATATACAGTAGTTGTAAAAAATGCTGCCGAGGTCCATAGTACGCTGGAGAAATGGGGAGAGAAACTGGAGAATGTTGGTTTTAAGATTGGTATATAAAAACGAAACATTTGTTCTGCGACTTCGGGGACCATCCCGGATTTATCATATTACCTTAAACGGACTGCTCCAATTTTTTATACCTAGGTTCATTGATCCAAAATGACGGTGGCATAGACAAGGACGTGAGGAATAAAATTAATTCGCGGTCGAATGAATTGGCGTAAGGTGTCTAGGATAGTTTGTGACCCGCGAATGTCGTTGAAACTCAAGGGGAAGGTGTATAAAACTATAATAATAAGGCCAGTCGTGTTATATGGATCCGAGTGCTGGGCTACGAAAGAGACTGACAGAGATACGAATGTTAAGATAGACGTGTGGCAAAGTTTATAAAAATAAAAATGAGTTTATCAGAGGAAGTTTGAAAATAGCACCAGTGACAGGGAAGTTGAGGAGTAAGAGGTTAGCATGCTACGAGCATATTATAAGGAGACATGGTAGTCATATAACAAGAAAAGTTTTGAGTTTGAAAGTGGACGGATATAGGAGTAGAGGAAGACCGAAATAGGCGTATGGATGGATTGTATCAAAAAATGATATATCTATTAAAGGTATGAATACCGAGATGACATTGGACAGGGGAGTGTAGAAAGGAAAACATGTTGTTCCGACCCTACTTAGGTGGGATAAGAGTAAAACGATATGATGATGACGAGTAATTCGTAAAAAGTTTTCATATTAGTATATATATTTTATTTTATAATTATAGCTATTACATTTTAAACCTTGAGTTTATGACAAATTTCAATTTTAGTATGAATTTGTTAATAAAAACGGTTAAATAATCCAATAAACAATTTAATACTATTATTAACATAATTATATAATGGTAACATTTGTGAGGTCACCATAAATAGTAGATTTACTTATTAGGTCGACACACTCGATACCTTATTATATCCAGATTAATAGACATTCATGAGTTACTGCCCTCTTATATGTGATCATTTATTACAGAGTTGATGTATTCCTGAAGTGATCGAAAATACCAAAAGTTGTTTTTTTTTTAGGGAATACATAAGGAACGCTATAATGTAACGCCAGAAAAATAAATGTGAAATTTATGAAATAAAAAGACAAGTTACAAAACAAACATTTAATGTCGCTTCCAAAATTTGATTTTCGTGATTTATCTTAGATTGTACATTGGTTTTGAGGATTTATGTATGTATAATTACCTAAATTTAACAATTACATTGGCATAAAAAAATTATGATTACATTTATACTAGTGAAAACGTATGTAATTGGAATTAATTTTCAATAAAATGATTAAGCTTACATGCAATAATAATAAATTCATTTTATTGTAATTTTTTATATAAACTTTAAATTCTTTACTTAGATCAAGGTTACTAGAATAACACTCCTAAATTATATGTAAATATTTGTTGAAGTTATACTTCTTTTGGCGCGTTAGGGAAAAATTATGAGAGTAAATTTTTAAGATGCGCGCGCACACCGTCACGAAAAACTGACACCCTGAAGTTAGCTATAGTCAACATTTTATTTAGAAAAAGTGTGTACGTATTAAATACCTTTTTTCTATTGTTAGTATCGTTTTTTTCTACAAACGTAGAATAAGTCGAAGGTAAAATTTTTAAAAAGATTTTTATCTTATTACGCCAAAGAAGTATAACTTCTAACGCGTGTACATAAGGACACACACTTTTATTTAAGTAAAATTCCAATGAAATTAAACTATAAAAATATTAATAATGTCAAATCAGTAAAATTGAGTTAGGATAAGACTAACAAAATATAGTTTTAGTTGTCATAGAAATTATTACAACTAAGTTCCCTCCAACATTCCTAAACTAGTCCCATTACGCGGTCTGATATGAAACTCGTAGTAGAGATTGGTCAAAATATTAAAGACTTAATATATATTAGATTTAATCGTATTATTAACACTATGTACAAATTGTCTTAAGAATCTAAAAATAAAACAAAATGCCTTCATACATAAAACATAAATGAATATGAAATCAGTACTCGATAGTAACTGTTTTTGTTTTCAGGTACTCGTTGAGCGCTTCTTGACCTGAAACAAAGCGAATAAAAATTCAATTTAATTATAGTATTAATAGTTTTTGGGAGCTTGGTAGCTTTTATTATCTACCAGCTGATACTCGCGACTTCGTCTGCGTTTTCCTGCGCATGCGCAAGACTCCTCTTGCCCCACTTTTATAGTGTTTATAAAACCATAGTTTCATAAAACTTTAATAACATTACATTAAATGAAGATATAGTTATATTTATATTAAATATGGACCAAATATCTATCAAATTATTTTTTTATATATCACTTATATAGTTTAATACAGTTGTGTTATTTGACCCTATATTTTATAATATAGTTTGGTTATTGTGCGTAATTGGATTGTATTGGAAATAATAACACGGAACATGATTTGTGAGATGTGGTATAAACTTACTGGAAAGTTGTAACAAGTGTGCCTGTTTATTATAATAATGATTTTTAACACCAATAGATGGCGTTTTATTTTTGTAATAGGTAATAGTTAGTATCGTATTAAAGTATTAGGTCATTTGCTTAATTATAAGAATCACTTGTGACTTGTAATTTTCGATTGGTAGCGGCTCGTGGGGTTATCCTCTACAGAACGCCAGGACACGTTGGAGTACCTAAAGGTAGTTGGCGTTCGCTCTTTCATTAAAAGATATATAAAGCACGCCGCAGTGCAACAGAGATGATTGAAAACATCAGAGCGAATACGAAAATAAACAAGAAAATGATCTTCTAGCGAAATGCTACTACAACATTATAAGATGACTATAGCATAATTGTGTGATAGTGAATCTATTTGATTTTAAACTGTACGAGTACAAAAGAAATTTCGTCCATCACAAACGGCATCTTATTAACTTATGGGCATAAAAATATGCGCAATATTTTTAAATATTATTGTAAATATATGGGAGGGGGTGGGGGCATAAGAAGTTTCTTTTAAAATATATATATATATACCGAGATCTTTCCCGAAGCCGGATTGCTTGAAACCGCCGAAGGGCGCTGCGACGTCCGTCTTGTTGTAGGTGTTGACGAAGACTGTGCCCGCGTCGATGCGTTCCGCGAACTGCAGCGCGCGGGACACGTCGCGCGTGAATACGCCGCTCGCGAGCCCGTACTCCGTGTCGTTCGCGCGGCGGATCACATCGTCCATATTCCTAAACCAATCACAATCGATCTTTATTGTACCTAGGCTATTTTATTTTACACTAGCTCTTACCTGAAACTTTATCCGCAATGGAATCTCCAAAACGGAGACACCGATTTTCAGGGGACTTTTACAGGCACATAACTGATCTTATAAGGAGTAACTTAGGCTATTTTATTTTAGACTAGCTGTTATCCACGATTTTTTTCTGTCCAACGTGGAATATCCAAAACGATTTGACCAATTTTAACGACACTTTCACTGACTGGCATATAACTAAAGTAACGAGAAATAACTTGAGTTATTTCATTTTTAACTACGTGTTACTCGCGACTTTATCAGAGTTGAATAAAAAAACGGTTGGACCGGTTTTCACGAGCAATGGCGTAGAAAATGTAAAAAAAAATATCGACATCATTTCAGATTTTTCACTGACGTTACGTAATTTATGGGCAACCCTATTCGAAAAATTTCAGTAGATTACAAACAAGAGAAATAATATAGATCCAGAAATTTCAATGGTGCAGTCAAAGATATAATAGTGGAAAAATAACTCACTTGCTGCTAAATTTGCTGATGATCATGATCGGTCCGAATGACTCTTCTTTTGCGATGTACATGTCATCTGTGACGTCAGTGAATATAGTTGGCTGGAAGAAGAACCCTTTGCGGTCGACGCGCTTGCCTCCATACACTAATTTAGCGCCTTCCTTCACCCCGAACTCGCAATACTACAAAACAAAAATTATTTATTTAACATCCTGTACATTAAATACAACCCGCATAAAAAAAAAATATTTGAATGACGATGAATATGGAAACGGAATAATACAATGGCATTCCAAAAATAGCCCATTAGAAACTTCGAATCGTTTGAGTAATGACGTCAAGCTTCCAGAGGTTTTCACCCTCCATATATAAAGGTCCATAGTGCCATAGTGTATAATAAAATAGCCTAAGTACAACAAAGATCCATAGGTATATAAAGCGCGCCGCGGTGCATCAAAGGAGAGTTTCATTTAAGAAGAACATTAGGGTGAATATGAAGAGAAATAAGGAAGAATCTTCGAGTGGACTGCTACTACAGCATTATAAGATGGCAGTAGCATAATCGTGTGATAGTGAGTCTATTTGGTTTCAGTTGTACGAGTACAAAAGAAATTTCTTCTACCATGAATGACATCTAATTAACCATTGGGCCTAAATATATGTATTATTTTTATACGTTATCGTATATTGAATACTTAATTGTGTCTGCCGACGACGCAGTCACATTTGTTTTAACGCCATCTGTCGGCTCATTCTTAGTACTGCAATGTTAGTCGTACATGTTTTATATTGTTATGTTATTTTTGATGATTTATATTTACTAAAAATCTTGCAGTAAGTACACTTAGTTAGTTATGTGAACTCACTATAATTGTTTTTTTTTCTGTGTCAAACATGTTAATTAATACAACATTTTATCCTTTTCGATATAGTGCTACATACATACCGTAACATCGCGCCAATTTCCGGTAATATAGAAAGCATGGAAAATTATATAATTAATTCATATATTGGACCTCATTTTAAAGCTTCTTTTGGAGATAGAATTTGGTATAGAGATTTACAAATAAAATTTGTATCACTGGAATTATTTAACAGTCAAAATAATTCAATGAGGTATTTAACTGCTTTGGTGACTTCCCTATGGAGCCAATTTTAGGAATCGCTCATCTAGACTGTCTCTGTCTATAATAACAAATAGACTATATTTGCATAATAGAATAATTGATGATAGAATATATAATAGAATATTCCACATGACACTGGCAGTATTATGGATGACATCCACTGAGACAATAGACTAAAAATAAAGAAAAAATGACACATATTCACCTCAATGAGTTTGTCCATATGCGCTTTATGGTTCTGTGGTCCGTGGGCAGTGCCTCGGTTTAGCGGGTCCCCGATGCTCATTTTCTTGGTTTCCTCAAGAACACGTTTAACAAACTCATCGTGTATCGTCTCCTCGACGAAAAGTCGTCCCGCCGCTATACAGTTCTCGCCCTTATTGAAAAAAACTGACGCCATGCCCTGTGTAAAAAATTAGCACGTACAATTCAATACAGATACAATATATAACAGAACTTGCGTTTTCTTTTTTTTACTAAAAATGAAAACTTAGATAATTAAATAAAATATCAACTAAAAAGTTGACCCGCATGTGACGACAAAAGAGAGCGTCATACCGTCAGCCGTAACGGTATGCGGGTCAAACACGGGGAAAAAAACTTTTTTTTCTATTAGTATAATTTAATTATCCAGTAATATAAAAGCTTACATTTCTAACTGCCTTGTCGAGATCGCAGTCTTCGAATATGACGAGTGGCGATTTTCCACCTAATTCGAGTGAAACTTTCTTCATATTTGACGCGGCACATGATTTCATTATTGTTTGCCCTGGTTGATAAAGAAATATTAAATTATTGTTATATGATTTTCTTGCTGATGTTTTATTATAAACCTAGTGCTTTACCAGCGATGCCTGTTCAAACAAACAGACAGACATTTTAAAAAATGATTGAAATGTAATCTTTTACTTATTATAAGACACTTGCAATAATTTTTTTCTCAAAAATAAAAAAAGACCAGACACGTCAGATTTACATTCTTATTATAATGTATAGATATCGATATTTTAGCGTTTGTTATATAAACAGGTTTTGTAATCTTCCTTTTCAATAAAATTGAATGGGACTCTATACTATTGCATATTTCTTGAATTGTTATACTATATTTAAATATTTATTATCTACATATTTAATTTAGAATCAGTGACAGTTTATTCTCTAATAGGATTATTCAAAGTTCTATAGCTAAAGGGCTTTTCACGTATAATGTTATATTAATGTGTTTCATACATTTTTATATTTTATTGTAAAACCAACACCAATCAGTTTGGTAGCAACCAAAAGTAACTCAACACCGCGGTTTGTTATTATAAATGTGTTTATTATAATATTACAATTAACTATATAAAGCACGATAAATTAATTTTTCCTAGCCAATAACATTATAACGAGGTGTCCAAGTATTATGTAAGTAACGTTTATTTAATAACAATAACTCTTCTGGTTAACGCTTCAATGTTCAAACTAAATCTGCCAGCTGTCCACTGTGACTCGTTTATTTATAACACAAGGGATGGAAGTTTCCAGTTTTGTGTTCGATATTCGAAAGGATACGATTTCTTTGAACAATTAGCGATTCCTGCGAATCAACGTACGTTTTATGCCCTATATGAAGTCATACAATATGGCTATAGAAAATTCTAGATTTTCCAGAAATTTCTCGAATGTTCGAAAGTAATAGCGTTTTGTATATAGGTCGTAGTGATACGTTAGAATTTGTCAGCTTGACTTACCAATCTCAGTACTGCCGGTGAAGCCTAGTTTCCTGACGGAGGGATGGTCAGCGAGGGCCTGCCCGCAGATGGTGCCACTGCCCGGGAGGATGTTGATCACTCCGGGTGGGATTCCGGCTCGTACTGACAGCTCAGCGAATTTCAACGCAGTTAGAGGGCACACCTGGTTAATTTACGTACTTATATTTACTAGTGGTCGAAATTCGATGATAACAAAGGGTACAGGATTTTCTCTTCCCATTTTGGATATTATCATCTGTGTTCAGTATTGCACAAATATTGCAGATTGTACACGTAGTCAGTGTGAAGTACGACGAACAGACTTATGATTAATAGCTTCGACTCGTCGATGGTATGAAAAAAAACAACTGTTTCTATTTCTTTATTGATAACATTAAAGCTTGACAATAGCTAAAATCGATTGAAAAATATCGAAGATAATGGTACTGAACTGTTTTATTTGTCCCCATTTATACATATGATATGTCGAGGTAAAAAAATTGCGACTATATTAAAAACAACAACCTGATATTTCTGATTTTTGAATGATTGTTTTTTTTTTTTTTTCAAACTTTATTTGTCGATATTCCTACCTGGACTCCAATTTTATTGAATGAATTGAATTATACATTTTAATGAAATGTTGTACACGGAAAATATATCGTATTCCTCAACTGGTAGACAATAAACATTATCAATAATACTCTATTATGTTATAATTACCAGACGAAAACTAGTATTATCGGGCACAGACAGAATATTGGAAGTGAGAAGATATGTTGAAAGATTTGTTCTCGAGTCGGGCTCACACGATTGTACGAATGGGTTGTAATGAAATTTGGTTCAGATGTCGATTATGTCTCGGGATAAAAATTAAAACGAATTTTTTTTTCCAACTACCCTCACTTCTAGCACAGTTGTAGTGCGAGTCCGTTTATATATGTTTAAAAAAATTTTTTCGGTCCAAAAGAAAAATCTTGTCGCAAATATGTAAAAACAAGATGCCAGAAAATCTTCAGGCATTCAAACTTTCATACCCTGTTTCACCACATTAGGGGTTACATTTCCAAAAACCCTTTCTTATTGCTCACATATAACGCAAAAAGAATCCCGAATGCAGATTTTCTCGGCTCTGATCCCAGTAGTTTGGGCTGTGTGTTGATGTGTCAATCACACAGTTATAGATTAATTTAGTGAACCAATAATGCAACGGACACTATTTAAAAAGAAATATTGAAGTAAAAGTAATATAATTAAAAAAAAACTCACCGCAGCCGGTTTCATGACCACGGTATTGCCTGCAGCTAAACAAGCCGCCATCTTCCAAGAGAGCATCATCAAAGGATAATTCCAGGGTGTGATCAGAGCACAGACTCCTATCGGCTCTTTCTTAGTTAATGAGAGGTTTCTGTTAGGCCTGGCATGATTGATAGGGATGGTGGTCCCTTGTATCTTGTCGCACCAGCCCGCGAAGTACCTCCACGTGTCTATGGACATGCCCACGTGGGTTTTCAAAGCCAACGTGTACACCGCACCGGAGTCTATAGACTCGATTGTTGCCAATTCCTCCTTGTGCTGTTCCATGAGATCTGCCAGTCTGGATATGTCAGATTGATTATTTGTAAATCCATGAAAAATAGTAATAATAATATATTTCATGCTTAAATGATATTTTAAGGGACGTCCATCAATTACGTGAGGCGTTTTTGAAAATATGTTGTCCCCCTCACTCCACCCTGGCGAGATATCGTGAGTTTTGTCTCGACCCCCTGCCCTCTCCCAATATTACATGAGATCTTTCAAAATTGGTATTTTGAATATAAATGACAATTTGGTATATTATTTTTAGAAAGACTAGTAAAGACTAAGATTGCTGAAATCGTAAAAATGTTATTCAAAAATTACGCGATATTTGCTGTAATTCCAGGTCTCTCCCACGTGAGATTTAGTGAGATGCGGCTTGATGCCCCCCTTTTCCCCTCACGTAATTAATGGATTCTTACTGAGTTATTATTCATTTTACTTGATCAATTTTAAAATTAATATTAAAGAAATTAACTGATGTTTATTTATTATAATATAAAAACAAATATCCAGCAAAAAACACATGAACCTCATTTGACATGACACAGAGAACATTTGTCATAATTATACATATGTGACAGATACTTATGATCTTTTTCTTGTTAAATTTCGATTTATTCTCTATTTTTCAATTGACTATAACATGACACACAACTTTTGAATTTACAATCTACCTACTGTCCAATTGTCAGTAACTTGTATTTTGTTATTGTATTGTAATTTGTATCTAGGTTTTTTCTATACTTAAATTGTCTATAACATACCTATAAGTTTTGTATTTAGACTTTCTCTATGCTTCAATTGACTGAAACATATTTATATTTTTGTATTTAGGCTCTCTATATTTTTCAATTGGCTAGAATTATTATAGCATACTATAACATACTTCTTATATGGATAAATAGATAAAGAATTCTCCAAAAATTATTGTCATGGTTTATGTAAAATCAAGTTATAGGGTTTTAAGGTTACAGGACTTACTTGAAGAGCAGTTGTCCTCTCTCCCGGGCACTGATTTTAGACCACTCTCCCTCTTCGAATGCTTTCTTGGCAGCCTTCACGGCCTTGTCCACGTCGTTCGCGGACGCACTCTGAACTTTGCAAATCACGCTCTCGTCCGTTGGGTTTATTAATGTCAAAGTTTTACCTGTCAACAACAACACATATTGCAATAAATTAATATAAATTATTTCTGTTACCCTTTTAAGAATCAAATCAGGAATGCTACTGTTACATGATTTCTTAGCAGCATCTGAACAAGATCCTGTCAAAATGTTGTTACAAGCACCAATATTAATCATCATGAAACAATAAATAAATAAAATTGAATTGTCTCTTGATTGTCTCGGATAATCGCAGAAACTGCTCAATCGAGTTTCATAAGAATTTTACAGACAGATAATTAACGTTTTAGAATATTAGTTACATATCACTATGCTTCTCCGTAACGGTTAAGCAGTGATGATAAAATTTAAAATCGATAAAAGGTTTCTAGAGGCTGAGCAAATAACGATAAATCGAGACATAGAAAAAATAAACGATGACGTACAATTGATTTAGACAATACATTGACGCTAACAGATAGCCTTTTTTTTTATTGCAACACGAGAAATGGACAAATTTTCATTTATAGTAAACAATCTAGAAATAGTGGCGAACACCGAAAGACAAATTTCGCGACTATTGCAAGTTCCCTACATCCACTATATGTAGACTGAGGATAAGTCACATCTCGCAAAGCTCAGAATTAGGGACAATTCAATATGTGAATGTGGGTTGTTGGATGAAAGCACTCTATAACACATATTTTTCAATTGCCCCAATTTAGCACATTCCTTGTATGATATTTTACCTAACAATTTACCCTGTCTATCAGATTTTAAATGTCTGCTCTTGTATGTATTTTCTCCTTTTGTCAATACTTTGGCGAATTTTATATGAAGTATACACGTCTATCAGTGTTGTGTTTGTCTTTTTGTGTTTTAGTGGTCTAATCTGGAAGAACTAAACTATATAAAAAAATTGAATACTACCTATAAAATGACTCTCCCATGACTTACTTGACACTGGCAGAACTTGTATTTACGAAATGCCATTGTTAAAAAGTTGAAGTTGAATGACAATCACCTAAAGATCTACAACCTATTGTAACTCGTCGTATATTGTAAGGCGTCGTTCGTTGCCATGTTTATGATGACCACAACCTAATCAGGTCAAAATCAATATTACTGGATATTTAGCGTACCAATAAGACCAAGTACACTTTATGTACCGTGGTCTCGATGTAGCCGTACAAAATAGGCTATTTTATATAATGATAAAATTCAAATAACGACTCACCGCTATCGGAATTCACAAACTGCCCATCGATGAACAACTGCGTCGGGAATTTGATCTTCATTTTATTGATATCCATCTCGACGCCTTCGTAAACGACATCCTTGCTAGCAGAACCACCTCTAGCTTTTAACACTGCGATATTATAGAACTCTTCGAAAGTAGTGTTCATGTATATATCCTCATTCTGCAGTTCCACGTTCGCCAGGTCTTTCACCTCTTCGACTAATCTCACGACGTCCATGGAACCGGCTCCCGATGCGAAGAAGTCGGTATCGTTTTCAATGTCTATGCGGAGTATCGCCTTCCAGATGTTTCTAGCGTTCTCCACGAACTGTCTCTCTTCAGCTGTCAATTCTAAGGTAACTTTATCTTCGCTCGCTTTGAAGAAGTTTTGCGCGTTTATCATTTTACCATTCACTTTCAGCCTTTGTACGTTAAGCTGGAAGGATAAAATTATATTAGACTAGGTTTTACCAACGGCTTCGTTCGTTGTAATGAAAATTTCAGATATCCCTCGAGGACAGTACATATTTTTCAGGATTATAGTATGATGTCCTTTTCAATACTCTTCACTTTCTCATTTATAATATTAGTAAGGACTAATGAAGATAAGACTTACTTAAATATATATATATATAATGATTTAAGAAAAGAAATTTGATATTTTCGATGTATAATGACGGTAGATGTCGTTAAAAACAATTTCTCTAAATGTGCGCCACGCTAAGTATCAAGCTTTTACAAATTTACCAAATATACAAATTAATAGACATAAATTACACCTAGACTCTGAACAAGTATTTGTGTTATAAATTTGCCGATAACATAGTACGAAAACGACGAGATAGATGGCGTTTAAAACAAATTTGATATTATCAATAATCGATTTGACCTTATACACAACACAATTTCACATACTTTACTGATATAAATTGGAATAAGTTATATGATTTTTTTTTTGAGTTAGGTACATTATAGTTACTATTATTATTGTTTACTCAGTTAAATTTATTTTATACTTTTCTTCTTATACGTAGCATTATTTTTTTATATATCATATCTTATTTTAATTTCATTTTTTATAATAATTTATAACAAACGCAAACTGTATCTACGTCTAGAAGGGTTTAAAGTAAGGTGTAGTTAGACAAATAAAATAGATTTTTCACATTTAAACCAATTTAAAAAATATATGTCTACTTACTCTGGTGCCATCACTAGCCGTGATCAAAAGTCCAGCTTCATGCACTACAGCTGCCTTCTCCAGACCTGGAATGATCAACTTGTCCCCTTGGGTTTCGTACTCGGCCTGCCATAACGACGATCCGAAGAACTTCACTTCGATATTGGCTTCACTATCTTCGATTACACCATCTTTAGTTTGAGCTTTAATGAATGTTGTAGCGCCGGGTGATGAATCCAATCCTCGAATAAAGTTATGTAGTGCCTCTCCGCCTTTACTCCAATCGATCTAGTAAAAATATCAGAAATAATATTGATTTTTCATTTGTAACATGCATATCCTACTTGTGATCTGGATACCATTTATAAAAAATCGGATGTTCCAATTACCTGATGTGTTTCAGGTTTGAATAACGCTGGATCGTAAGTGGCGCCCTCTTCTGTTTGTTTTATCTTCGGAGCCGTACCGTTTGCCACCATGTTAACAGATTCTGCTAATGCCTTGATACCTACAATGTAATTATATTAAAACCAATTAAATTTCTTATTTACATGGTATTTACTTTATTTAGCATCTATATCCTTAGATCGTTAGAACAATAATGTAAGTACAATTGAGTCGTTATATTTCACAACGAATTAAGTCTAATTTTAGTGGGGTCATAGGTTATTTAATTTTTTTTTATTTATACATCGTATATAAAGCCGACATTTAGGTGTTCATAACATTTTTAGTCTCCAAATTTGACATTTATAAATTTCTTAAAAAAAAACTATAATTTATGAATTGCCAAAATTGGACTTATCCATTTTTGAAAAGTAAAGACTCACTTTAAAAATAGGTGCACTAAGATTTCCTTATCTATGAACTATATATCATTACGGTTTCTCATGGAGGTAGAGCAGTTTCATCAGCCTATAAGAGACCCACTGCGGAGCCAGAGACCTGTTTCCGAAGGAAGGTATGGTCATGATGGTACAACAAAAACATTTCTCAGGTTCAAGTTTCCTCACGATGTTTTCCTTCGCCGTCAGCATTTCAATTATTATTACCGTTTAAATTAGCAAATGTATGCGAATTCTGAAGAATTTGTTGGTACTTGCCGGGATTCGAGCCTGCGGACATCGGATTGATATTTCACCGGTCAAACCACTTCAATCACCAAGACTCAGTGGTAATAACTAATTTACAATTGAATAGAATTAAGCATCATATTTTTTATTTAAATATAACACACAATTTCAAGTGAACTAATTTGGAGGCACGAACTAATAATTACTGATTTTTACTAATTTCCTCAGATGTAACCCATTAACATAGCTTCAGTTTGTATTATCTGTAGTGCCGAAAAACGTTTCTAGTATTTTGATTTCTTACCTTCTGGGTATAAATATTTATTGTATATTGTGTCGACAGTGTCATCAATAGTAGCTGGGAAGGTTTTTTGGAGCAGTATCGGACCGGTGTCGAGTCCATCATCAGCCCAGAATATTGAGAGTCCGCACTGTGTGTCGCCTTCTATCAGCGTCCTGATTAAATCAAGTCGATTACATAAATCAAGTGTTTCTATTTTGACAATTATAATTCATCATATTCAAATAAGCTTCTTAATTGGCATAGTCCAAATATTTATTTTTGTTACATATAACATTGAAACCTGTGATATTTTTCTAAGATATCAATTGAAATAATGTGTGAAAGAATAAATGTCTAAATGTAACATATTTAAATAAGCTTGTGGTTGTTCATTTGTCGAAATCCGACCAAAAAACGGGATACAAACATTTTTCTTCCCATGTTAATAGATAAATATGATGTAAACAAAGATTTAAATAGACGCTTTTATCTGTATTTAGTATTGTACAATTGTAGATATAAGAAGCGCGAAAATTAAGGTATACAATTCCGTAGCACATTGTTTTGTTGTATCTCTGACACTACTCCCATATATCTGTGTATCGCCACGAAGTTTTGTCTAAGGCCGAAATAAATGCAGGTGTGAGAAGACATTATTGTCTTGCGTTACGAACTGTTGGGTTACATGACGATAGACGCAATACTGAATTTGCGGTTTTTACTCAAATCAAAGGAACATGAAAACGCTAATTTTGAGTTATTATTGGAATGATAATCGTGTGCGAATGTTGTTTATCGCCATTCCTTTGAAAGTTAGTGTTTAGGGCCACAAGTAGCCGAAACTTAGTCGTGCAGGTATGGGAATAGCATTGGAGTTTGGCTAAAGTTAAAAATATAAACGTCGAAAAAAAAGTTATACGACTTGTTTATAATATACTGATTTTTCTATATTATTTTTTCCACAAATATAATATACAAGTATTTTACATATGAACCTTTTGGGAAAAAATTTCTTAACGATAATGGTCACCATATCACAATTCTTAGCGTAATTTAGGAACTAAGTACACACACAGGCATACGCGGATAGCGTTTGTCCTATAATATTTATTGATACACAATATTTATGTATTCAGATGTGCTATAATTACGATGTGCTGCGTCATATCGGAGACAGAATTTAAAACATAATATATTACCTTGAGAACAAGTAAATTTCTTAACATAGTCTTGGAAATTAACGCTAAAAATGCCTTAAGAAGTACCTATATATAATAAAACATATATAATACTACACTAAGCTTATTTCAATGGGTCCATACCATTATGTACTTTAATGAAATGATCATACATCACAAAATTTACTCTTTACAAATAAATATATGTACGTGTTCATAAAAATTCGCGAATTATTTGCGTCTTCAATTTAAGATAATTTATGTACACTTCGATGGCGTAGCGCGGTTTGAATATTTAAGAACTTGTTTCGAACTGCATTAGAATAAATAATATATGCAAATAAAGACGTTAATATTCGTTTGCTCAAAAGTTTGCTTTAAAATGTTGACGTAATAATGCATCTGAATTAGTTGATGTTTTTTTATAGTTTTTGGAATTATATACATTGCCATTGCAACGCGTAGGTAAGTTTTTTTTTATATTATAAGGGCAAACGAACAGGTGGGTCACCTGATGGTAAGTGATCACCGCCGTCCATAGACACTAGCAACACCAGAGGAGTTGCAAGTGCGTTGCCGGCCTTTTAAATATGTGGATCTCCGGCGCTCTCACTGACCGAACGAAACGCAACAGTGCAAGTACTGTTACTTCACGTCGGTTTTCTGTGAGAAGGTGGTACTACCCCGGGCGAGGAACAGTGAGACGGACCGCATAGAAACTAATTAAATAGTAAGTGCATCAATTCAAAACGGCTGAACCTATTTGGTTCATTTTTTTTTGTTGCGTTTGTATAGTCAGGACAAGGTTCACTTTCCCTTTTATTTTATTATAAATTGTCGTACTGTTTAGGCAAATCTTAGTCTCAGTGTTTTGCACTGTTTAGGCAAGCCTTGGTCTCGTTTTCTTACACTGTTTGGGCAAATCTTGGTCTCATTTTCTTTGTTAGTACTTTCCTGTGAAGTTTGTGCGCGCAACTAATTACTAATAAAACCCTATATAATTTTGCATGATTGACCATAGTCATAGGAATATTTGTAACGGTTTCATACTGCAACTGATACTAGGCCACTATCGAGATAAATTCGCAGGACTGATCCCTGCAAATTCTCTTTACTGAATTCTAAAGCAATGACATTTCTATGACAAAAACTTGTTTTTGATTAGCAATTTAATATATAACACTATCAAGCAAGTATAGATTTTATTTGTTATACAGCCTGGAATAATACGTTTTATAATTTATACGAGTGACTTCAAAAGTCGGTTCCCTGGAAAAGTGACTAGGGTTCCGCTATCCTTTGTTGAATAATTTCGTGTAATCAATATTATATGGGAACAACGCAACAATTGTAATAAAAGCTTTTTACTTTTATCTCGAACTATTTTTTGCTCGCGCCTTGTATCTATCTCGAGGGAAAAGTTTTTTTTTCAGATTTTTTTGTACCCCTGACGATGTATATACAACATTTTATGACGATAACGAACAGTTAAGGCGTAAAAGCATAACAAACAAACACATTCACATTTATAATATTAGGATTATTATCTTTAATTAAGATTTCCACAGAGTAAAACAGATTTAATGAGTGATACATACTGTTGAAAGTATAGATCACTGGTTTGTACTATACAAGTTAGACAGTTAGATAATTCCATACATATAGCTGTGCTCGCAGCTTCGAGTGCATGTATTATAATATTAGTTCAATTATTGTAAAAAGTTATTGCATAAATATTCTTCGAGTTCAAGTATTTATGCATACCCATTCTTATGAGGATCGGTTGGAGAGTACAAAAGTGTATACGTTGCAGAGTCATCTATAGATGAGTTATATAAAAATGGATAGAATTAACACCTCTTCCACGAAGAAACACTTCCATTTTCCTATTTTTAATGGTACTCGATCGAACAATTTATATATAGATAGATATATATAATCAAACTGTAATGAGTTTAGCTTACCACTTAAATATCTCACGCAACCTCAAACCAGTTAACTCGTAAATTGCAAATGCGTAAGAAACATAATGACTGGCAAGATATCTCTGGCTTATAATGAACGGGATTTAAAATTGCGCAAAACATAGGGGTCGTTCATAAAATACGTTTGCACTTATGGGAGGGGGTGTTGGTTACTGTGACTAGACGTGACAAGGGGGGCCGGGAAGTGTATGGAAACGTCACGTAGTTCATCGAACAAATTAGCAAATTTTTTTCTAAATTTTTTTGTTACGATAGAAACTCATTCGTTTTTGTGACGTTTCATATTCGTAAATATATAAAAAAAATTACATATATATTTATACCTGTATGGGAGGATCTATCATCCGTGACTCAATATTGTCGTAGAAAATGTGATAGAGAAGGAGGTAGGGAGTCTGTTAAGGTAAAACTTTGCGTGACATATTTTATGAACGTCCCCTCCTGGCTAAATATTGTAAGACAGATTTAATTTAGATTAAATATAATTAACCCCTTTATTCTAATACTTTTAGAAAAATAACACTGTCAGTATATTAAAACATATATTCCAATACATATAAAACATGACTGTTATTGAACCGAGAAAGGTGCAGTGAATCACTAATGTCAATAAACAAAGTATGAAAAACATAGTGGGTGACATCCATTTCAACAATTTAAATAAAAAAAACATGTTCAACAATCCATCGTTAATTGCTGCTGTCTGAAAATGTCTCAGCAGATGAATGTAGACTGCCTGATAATGAAACGCGACAATACAAAAAAAGAATCACTATAACAAGTCACATATTTACATCATAAAAACGGGCAGTTTGCGCAATTTTCAATATGGGACCTCGCGAATCATTAAAAGCTAAATTTCAGGAATTTGTTATCTAAACTCTTCCCTCCCAATACATTCGTGATAATTTAATGTATGTCCGTAAAAACTTAGAAAAGCTGGAATTAGCTAAAGATCGGGATGATTTATATATTAGAAACAGTGACAAAGTTAGTGTTACAGGCTCAGTAAGACCAGTAACAGCATTTAAGTAATAGTGTGTTAGGTTTCACAACAATGTCCTAAAACACATCACCGAGTTGCCGGATAGTAATTGCAAGCATCATGTTCAGCGAGTTTTGATATTAAAAGGCTATTATAGAGTGGATCAATATGTGAACGATGGTGACGTCTGGAAATAACACTCCTCTCTGGGCATTCCATAAGAATGAATACAAAATATGTAAAGATAAACCCAATCGAATTTCTTGCCGGTTCCTCAAGATGACTGGGTTGTTTTACGAATCCATCGTTTTGTTCTTAATAAGCTTTCTTAGGACCTAAATTGAATAAAGTAGATTTCATTTCTTTTGGTGTTACCGATCTTGTTACCACCCGCTTAATGCTGAATACAATGGCTGAAAGCGATACGCCTAATTGAACACAATTACCATGCCCTACTACTGGCTATCTATCGTTTGAATGTCAAACGGTATGTTGAATTACGCAATCTTGCAATGAAATGATTTCGTACAAAAATATAGTCTAGCCCAGTTGTCGGCAAACTAGTCATCCAAAAGAGCCAAATATAAACAATACACAATTGACGTTTATTCAAAGCGCCTTCTTTTGTAACTCGAAGTTTTGCTTTAGTAGAGACATTTTTATGGAAATAATTAGGATTTAAAGTACATTCTCGAGCTTGCTTTTGCTAAATATGTCTTTTTTTGCAAGCGGCTTTACTTTCTAAAAATATGCCTCTTTTCTGTAGACTTGCGTTTCAAAACCAACTGGTCTACTAAAGGCAACTTAATAAATAATATTCCATGTGGTTCGGCCTTATAAATAAATTTAATAGCTGCGCTCCAGATAATGAAATGTGTTACTGGCCTGCATCTTATTGATCGAGTACGGAGCATGCAGACGCTTTTGTAAGCCATAGAACGCTGCCATTTTCGACGAAAAAAGAGAAAAATTAAATAAATGTCATTATTATTATAAAATTTGTTGACACCGCAGCTATATACCGCTTGATACATCGCACATTTAACGGAGAAAATTACTCTCTAAAGAACCGCAATCAATATTACATCCCACGCATTGGGCATCGCAAACCAATTATTCCCAAGACGTTGCTGCTCCATACGAGGTGCTAAGTTTGTAGGTTAGTGCACGCTTTTTATTTGAGGTCTTTGTTATTATATTTATTTATAGGCAAGACCACCTACCACTCTACGCTCTCGCTCTTCCTTTTCACGCATATTTTTACATATTTTTATTTTCACCGCATCCTTTCTGGTGGGACTTATTTACACGGTCCCATCAGCCCATTCACCATGTTTTAGAACACACTAAACATTTTGTAGAAGAGGCACAACCAAGGATTGAAAGACTCGCATGCGGCCCGAGATCTGCGGTTTGCCGACCACTAGTCTAGACTAACGAAATTGAACGGACCGAACATATTTTTTGTAATAAAAAGCGTTCCTTATAAATGACTAGCTTTTTCGCGTGGCATTGGTGGCGTAAAATCGATTTAACCTATCTCTCGGGAGCGGTATTTTGTTTTGGACGAACCATGTCCCATCACCACCTATATCCTTTTCTGTACCTCTGATAACATGTATGCAAAATTTCATGATGATGGTTAGTTAGTTAACCCCTCGACTGTTTTTATAAGAACCAGATCTCAAAATTGCGGATTTTAAAGTTCCAACCAATTCGTCTGTTGCCCAGTGTATCATAAGGTCTACATTCGTTTGTATGGAGCTTAGACCCTTATGGTTTTCTACAGTGTAGGGGTTAAAGTGTGAAGGCTTAACAAACAAACTCTCATTCTCATTTATAATATTAGAACATTTAAAATTTCTAACTTAACTTTCCTTTTCTACCATTTGTAATACAGGTATTAAAGTAATTTTTAACATTTTCTAAGGTTATTTACGATTGATAACACACGTCCCTGGTGTCTTTAGTAACAGACACCGAAATATCCCAAGGATACTCCAACAATCCATGTGTAATGGTACACGTATTCTTACCAATTAACATGTGAGATCTTAGAAATGTTTTTACTTCAAATATTTAGTCTAGATGCGTAAATACCGTCGTATCATCCCTATCAATGATACAGTTCCACCGAATTACAGAAGCGCCGATTTGCGTACAAATTCTTAAATGTTCCAGACAAATTCAAAAATATACTCTGAATAAATAAATAATGAAAATATGAAGAGATAATTTTTGAAGTCCCAATGATTTCTTTTCTAACTCAGATATCGTGGGATACCTACAATATTACAAGGTAAGGGAGTTACACAGGTGACCCCAAAAAAAATCTGATACGGATCCCCATTTAGATCAGCTACAACACTGATTTAGTTGGAACCGTATAATGGTACGCTATAAGGAGTGTATCAGTTATAAGTATGAGTAAACAAATTAAATGAAATTAATTTATACGTTATAAAAAGGTTTCGGTGTAAAGAGTTCAAAATCAGAAATACTTTATTCAATAAAGACCGTTAAAAGACGCTTATGAACGTCAAAACATCGAGAAGAACTGGCCAGAAACAGGGTTTATCTTTTTAACAGACATTATTTATAATACACTATGCTTACAATCGTTTTTAGTGGTTGCACATAGAGAGTATATAGAAGTTGTCAGATACATACTTAGTCAGTAGCAACAGTTACAAAACGATACGAATTTTATAATAATTATTACATAACATTACTACATCCGATAGTGATGTCTCGTTCGGAACGTGTTGTTTATGCATTTCGACATAAAAAACTTGCGATATCAAAGAACACTGGCATGTTATTACTAAAAAATGTGATACGAGAATACCGGAATTAACTGGTATTTAAACGGAGTTCCTTTGGAAAGGAAATAATTTGTTGAAATCGATTTTTTTTTCTCTTTTTTACAAACTGACTATACTATTGACCCGGAGGCCTCTACAGTTTCACCGGACTACAACGTAGACTTTTTATCTTTGTTATCTCATATACTACTAATGAATACCTACTGAATATATCGTTATGCGGCTTTTTACTTAAGATGATAAAGTAGGTAACATTATGATTTATTCAAGAGCTATAGTATAAAAAAGGAAAGGAATATTCTAGAGCAATTTTATTCAAACGGAATATAATTAAATAACTTTTTTTTATTTTAGAACTGACATACTACCCTTTTGAACCTGGGTTCTCTACAAATTCACCGGACTACTAAGGGGAGCGCTTATGGCACTCACCCGACTTATTTAGGTGATCAGCGCAAGGGCACTCGGTGCGCCTCGGCTTGAACTGTCGCCGAGTTTCCCAATCTGACTAAGCTAAGCTATCTACGAGTATCTTATACATATATGAATTCCTAAAAAATACATATGTAACCATTTATGTTTCACGAATGCATACGTGTATTTTCTATCTGACTAAAATACAATAACTACATCAAGCATCTCATAAATTATATACCGGATACTAATATTTTTGATAGAAATACAAAATTCTTAACATAATTAATTTCCAAGTTACAACTACAGAACCCTTTCGATTATTTTTTTACGAAGCTATATGATCACGTTATCTTTCTTTAAGTGTCATTAATATAATGGAACAGGTTACGTATTTTGGCACAATTTTTGTTTAACTAAACGAAAAGATTTTATATTCGACAAATCTCATTATAAACTGTGATATAATTGGACATCTATTCTATCCGAAATTGAATGTTTTATATATATATATAGAGCCAAAGACAATAAAAGACAAAAACTAATATTATAAAAGTAAGTTTGTTTTGTTTATTATGCATTCAGGCGTTAACTATTCAACTCATTATTACAACATGTTGCCTACACGTTATCAGATTCCTATTGAAATAGACATAAAGGAACTTTCATCCAGAAGTACTGTTTCTGAGGAATAGGTAATAATTACATTAATGCGCGTGAACTTGCGGGCAAAAGCTAGTACGTTATGATAATTGGTCGTCTTATGTAATTTATCTATGATACAATCTTTTTTAACACGCTTATATTAGTTTCACCTGTATGTGTGTATGTTTATAACTGACTCTTTTTTGTATGTCTGTATTTTTAAACGAACTCTGCGTTTCGTAACCAATAGATCTGGTAATTAATCTAAAAATGCCATACAAAGCACCCCACGCAGTTATAATAGTGACATTAATTTTCTCATCAGTTATTTTATTCTAATGTTAAGAATTATTTTTAACTTTTTGGTTTGATAACCTCTAAAATCGTGTTTTTTTAGTTTTTTTTTTAACTATAATTTATTTTCCGAGAAGAAACGGTTATCTGTAACGGTATATTCTATGTGTTTTAGATTATTCTAGAATCAAATAATGTGCAGGTTTCCGAAACTCATATTCGTCTGTTTAATGAAATATAAGGACTTAGGGTAGAACTTGTTTGTTTTGATTGAAACAAAGGGTATGAAAGGTAAGAATAAATTCATATTTTATATAATTCCTTACCAATTGATAGATGAAGCTCCTCTATGCCTGGGCAGTATACTGGGATGGTAACATATGCTTTCATATTTCGGATACGTGATCACTTCCATGGGGATGAATTGTGTACAGAACGGTAAAACATTGATGTCTGCATTTACCTGTGAATAAAGACATTTGCATGAATATAAAAAGTAGCATTTGCATATTTTTTACTTGGTGGTGAATACATGATTTTTGTTCACGTATTTTATTGGTTTAATAGTTGGTGGTCTTTTTTATTACTGTTTGGACATGACTACTTAACCCTCACAACCCCTTTACCGAGTTTTAGTTACCTCTGTATAACTGTATCAATACTGCTTAGCTTCTATATTAAAGCGGGATGATATGTAGCCTAGATAATTATCTGAAAAGTTTTCTCTCTCTGAAAACGTTTTTTCCAAATCGACATAGCCGTTTCGGAGATTAATTTATGTTAATTATCTATATTTTTTTTATATCTATAATTTTTTTTATCTATACTACATAACACTTGAATGTGAAGCTTTTAAAGAATAGTATTGACTTCATTTAACTCTATTTATGATTTTTTTTTTATTAAATTCTTGACTACCATAGATTATTTTAAAATCATATTATACTCTATTACATATGATAAAGCTGCCAGGTCAAGTACGTTTTAGTTCTCTTATCAGAACAAGTTCGAGACAAAAAAACTTCAGATAATATTTGCAAATAACAAAGTCATTTAATGTTTACAAAAAAGAAAAATAACATGACATGAGAACTGTGATAATTTGTTATGGTGACGGATAAACGATAGGTTATCGAAATAATTGGATATATATATTTTCACGTAGCCTGGGTGAAATAAATAAGTCGAAGATATTAAGCAATAATTCTTCTTATGCATATTTATTACTTGCAACTTTTTTTTTATGGCGTCTTGTAAATATGAATTCTGCCAGTGTGAAGTCAGTATATTTATTACTTAACCTTGTAGTGTCTATGACAACAATGAGGCCATTAAAGTAGTATAATGCATTATCCTAGGTTATACTGGATATTTGGTAATTCAGTTTAATATGTGTATTTGTCACACTTGACACTGGCGAAATTGCCTACATAGAGAGCTGCCACACCGCAAAAAGATAAAAAAAATATATCATAAACATGATGCGTGAATCTCATGCTTTAAACTTCGAACTATCCTGGAAATTGAACAGTTATTATTTTTTAAAGCAGAATATATATTCTGGTCCTAATATCAGTATACATAAAACGCAGATCAAATTAAAATCTATTATTAAAAAGGTCGAGTAAGTTCGCTGGTTTTGTAAAGTTTACAATTGTAAAATCGCGATTATTTCCAATTTTAGGAAATGTTAAGTTATTCAATTTAATTTTACAATTTTTAGGAAAACTTTCAGCTAAAATAGTATTTTAAAAAAGAGAAGAACGAAGAGTAGGCAATAGCCATTTACAAGCTTTCACAGATATAAGAAAATTATTTAGGAACGAAATTACGATCTGCTGACAGTATTACCTACTAATTTAAAAAAAATACTATATCATCTATCAAAATTAACGAGATACTAATATTATCTGTATTACAGATAACATAAAAATCTGTCCTGAATTCGCTCTATTTTGTTAATATAAATATTATGATTTCGGTTCCAAACTTGATAAGCGTACTCCACGTAAAACGAATAAAAGCACATTAAAGAATATTCTCAAAGTTTTTATATTTGACACAAATTTACAAAAATATCCAGTTCCGCCGAAAGCTCCCGATATATTAGTTATATTATTTTTCGAATTGAAATAAACTTTTTGTACATAACTTTTAAATTTATTTTGCATACTTTGATATCAATTACTTTTATTCGTTCGTTCTTGTTGGCCGCGACTTCGTCTGCGTCGTTTATTATGTTAACAATATATTGTATATATACAGGAATGATAATAAGCAGCATCCAGCTCTTCGCCATATCTCCACGACATGAGCAAAATATCACCAACAGCTGAATACGTCGTTCTTATAAAAATCGTAATTTGTTAAAACTTTATATTAAATAAGTGGTCCCCGAACTTTTTTATCTCGTAGACCCCTTATCATTTTCTTTTTGTATTAGGTATGGTATCTGAATACAGAATTTTTACAAATTCAAATGTATTTTGATAGGTGAAATTGTTCTTGACTTTTGGTAGGTTTTTCTAAGCGAAAAACTAAAAACAAACGGAATCCAAAACAAGTGAAGTTATTACGTAATAAATGATTTCATTCAAATTAAATTTTAACAAAAGTACTTCTTACTACTACTTTTATAAAATACTTTTTTATGCATTTTTTTTTATTTTAATGTATGTTTTTTGTTGTAATCATGAAATTCTCTGAATCAAATCCATTTCTTCATCAAATACCCTAAACATATAGACTTTTTACAAAAATTTACTTACATGATTATTGTAATAAAGTATTATATATGTACAAATGCACAATTATATTTTATTATTAGATTTATAGAAAGTTACAATTTTCGTCACGACTTGCTTAAATGGAATTCACTATTGTCGACATCCATTTGAAACTCGCCGACACCCAGATATTCTTTACGCTGGCGTGGACCCCTAGAAGATCGAAATAGACCCCCAGGGTTCCATATGAATCACTTTGGGGCCCTATGTATTAAATGAAATTATCGTATATTTTATTTAGAATATTTTACAAAGCTACGTATATATTACGCTATAAATGTTTTTAATATGATTTATTATAATATTCTGTTTGTTTTTTAGACACTACATAAGGGAAACATTCACCTTTCGTATAGTAGTGTGTACATGAAATCACTGTACTGAAATGAAAATGAGTTTCTACCATATATAGAAAAATTGTTTGAAAAGTCTGTTCAATAAATTGTAAACTGTGACCGTTTTAAACATAGCTACGCAAAACATAAATTTAGATATAAATACATATTTATATGTCTAACATCGAGATAAATTAAGTATACATAAATGTCAATCTTAGATTCCAGAAATAATATTGTAACTTTGTTTTGAATTAAACTCTTGACTATATTAGGTACGCGAAAACTCGCACTTACGGTTACATTCAGCTGTTAAAAATATTGGCTAGGACTGTATGATAGGATATTGTTTAAAATGGTAAATACGTTAAGCGTAGAGGAGGAATGACTCAAGTGCAGTTGCCGGAATACACCAACAGGTGCTTGGTGAAAGAACATAAGACTTGTGACTGGTTGCTAAGGCGCTGTTCAAGTATTATGTAAGCAATTATTTTGTAATTTCTGACCGCCCCCTTACCCTTCGCAAGCAAAAGTAAGCAATGCTCTCCCCCCGCCCCCCTTTACGTAAACATCCATATAAGAATATTTTCATCTATTCTAGTTCCCTTATTATAGTCTATATAGGAATTCATTTATAAGTAATGATTCGCTCTACTAATGGGATGGTAGCTCAGTGGATTAGACCGCGCTTTTCGCAAATCAGATCTACACATCCAGATCCCCCCACCCCTGATATTATCAAAAATAAGCAAATGAAACCCTTTAGTGCTTACGTAATACTTGTGCATGGTCCCTAAAGCTTAGAGAATAATCCCTACCAGTATTATAAATCGTGTACAACTCGAAATCATATTTGAATACCAATAAAATAATAACAGTATAGAAATACTCCTATATATTACCTTAATACTGCTAGAACAACAATATTAATAATACACTAGCATGCTGTGATTTTATTCTTGTGAAGGACTTTTGTTATTACATACAAAACACATTCTTTATCTCAATTCATTATTAGTATCATCACCACTTACATAACTCCTCTCACTGATTAACCCTTTTACCAATTTTAAGTTACCTCTGACAAATTTTTATCACTAGTGCTTAAACTCTATGTAAAGGGGGAATAATATGTAGCTTAGATAATATTTTGAACGTTCTTCTATCTGCCATCTTCTTCTAAAAGCCTCATCAACCATTTATAATTTGGTCCAGACAAACTATAGATACTTCAATTTTATTTAATCATATGACTAAAAATTTACCAGCAATTTCATGCGGCTTGGCACATGTTTTCTATGCAGCAATTACCTAGCTGATGGAAATACGATAGTTTTCTTACAAACTTTCATCCTCTTTTTCACCACATTAGTGGTTAAATTTCCAAAAATCCTTCCTTAGCGCTCACTTGCAGTGTAAAAGGAAACCGTATGCATATTTTCGCGGTCCTAGCCTTACCAGTTTGGGTTGTGCTTTGATATGTCAGTCACTCATTTATTCTTATATATATATATATATTTGTTTTATATAAATAATGTTGCATTTTTTACAAGATCTCATGCAAGCATTATAGAGTTTAAATACAAAGTATACGATGATTTCATTTCAGTAATAGGTATAATGGATAGTTGATATAAGAGGTCAAAGAGTCATTAGGAAGTACTCGGGGGCTCAAAATTATCTACAGAATTGGTGTGAGCATATAATGTCCGATTATTGCTCTCAATTTCACAGATATAGCTGTTTGTTGATATGACTATTTAATTGTGACGGTTTAGTAAGTGGAATTTTTTATATTATATGATATTCAAATCAAAATGAATCAAAAAGTATTTGTTTAGTATAAAGGGCAACAAGTATATAGGATATAGATATAGGTACTTACTGATTTATACTCTTCTAGAACTTCTGGAATAACTTTCCCTTTCACACGCCATGTCTTATATTTATATACTGGTTTACCATTTTGAGATGCGATTGTAGCTGTAAAAAAAAATAGTGGTAATAAATTGAATAGTATAAATTATTAGGCAAGCCTAACTGCAGAGGTAAATCACCTACAAATTTGTAAACTACAGGGTTCATACTTTTGGTGATGTTTGAGACTTTTATTAGTGCTATATTTTTTTTAGTTGAATAGTTTATACTTATTTTTGTTCTAAATTTTTTAACAACATAAATTACTGAAATCTATTTTCTAAATTAAATAGAAAATATATGTATATTAGTTTTTGCTTACAGCTTAATTTGCATTAATGTTGATTTGGACTGTCCCACAGGAACGATACCTTTCTTCTGGATAAAAGGTACTCTATATCCTCCTTTTCTATAGTTCTGACAATATGTATGTAAAAATTCACGACCTTCAGTTGAGTAGTTATGTAGAGAAAGTGTAACAATCAACTAACTCACTTTCTCATTTTTAATATTATTAAGATACTAAGCATACATATTATAGGAAGAGTGGAGCATTATTTTAAGGACCTTATTTATATTCAATATCTTAAGACGGTTCTGATATATTACATATTTAAATATTAGAACCATTAAATTTTTATTTTATTAGATAAATCTTTGAGTTTGACCACAATCTCACTTGATTTAAATAATGATGTGACCTAACAAGTAAATATAGTAAATCTATATCTATAGCGCTCTATAGCGGTAGTGGCTCTGATGTGCATATGTTCAAGAACGATGATATATTTTTATTAACCTTTCAACTGATTTTTTAAGACCTAGATCTCAAAATGGTGGATAACATTTTTAAATTCTTTTTTATTTCCTGGCCTCAAACATTGTAAATTTCATGGTTTACTAAAAAATTATTTTACAATACATAATTTTTTTACTTTTCAAAGTTTTGGAATAAATCAGGTATTTTTTATGCTTATGCTGCCAACAGTCTGTTATCCTGTGCCTCATGAGGTCTACATTCATTTTTATGGAACTTAACCCTTGATGGTTTTGGACAGTCCAGGGGTAAACAAATTATAGTCAAAAAAGTATTTATAGAGAATAAAAAATTTTGTTTAATAAGTGGCACTCACCAAGTGGATCTTCTCGATTGCCTTTATCAGGTACTGTGAAGACACCAACAATCTCATGTCCATCCTTTTGTAATAGCTTGAACACTTCAGCCGCAAAAGTACTCTGTCCTATTAGAGCTACACGTAACTTTTTCTTCGGTGCCTAAAATTGTATAATAATGTTTAAACAATTGGTAATTCAGTTACGTACCAATTATTTACAATACAATAATTTTTTTTTTGCATAAATACGGTATCAATTTTCAGGATTCAAATAAAATAATAATAATAATAAACTAAATAACAATATCCTCTAAAAAACGAAAATAAACTCACGTCGTCGGTCAACGATACTGGCGGCATTTTCGGAGTCTTGTAAAATACTTTTCAGAATACTTTAATTCAAACGCATTCGGACCACCTCTCTTCGAGTGGAGCGCAAACGAACTAGCATGAAATCAGCGGCCCGCTCATATTTAGCTAGTCCATTACCGCTTTGACCTTCACATTGCTATAATAAATATTGATTTGTTCAACCAAAAAGGAACATATCAACGTGATTTTCATTTTCGGAAAATAACCCGCGAAACTTACGAAAACGTCAATTATTTTTGACAGTCATATGTAGTTGACATTTGACATTGTCTCAAAAAACAAAAACAAAGCTGTTTTATATTGTTCTTTTGAACAATATATTTAAATTTCTTTGACATTTGATCAAAAAATATAATATACTCATGGATATATTTAAAAAAACGTGAGAAAAAGGAAGAATAACAGAAAATATATATTTATTTCGTATTGGCCTTATATATCAGTGTTATGCAATAAAAAAAATACTTACGACTTTTATTTGTTTTTTTCTGTTAATTTCTATTTTTTTTTGCATAAAGAGTGTTATTATTGAGTAAAGGGAAGAAGTTCATTTAATAAATTTGAGTAATAATGCTGGATCTCAGCGTTGCTCAGGTATTTAAAGCTGTAATTTACATATACAGTTTTATCAGCGAGAGGAGGCAATACTAAATATTAATTGTGTTACCCGTGGTGTTACCCATTAAGAAAAGAAAAGATTTTTAAAATATATCTAATTAGCAGGCCCGACGATGTTATCCTGTCCTGATAATAAAAAGATATATATATATACTTATGTACATGAAATGCTTAAGGTAACTAATGTATTTAATTTGATAAGGATTAATACTGTATCTGTCTAAATAGCTTTCTAATATACCATTTTTAGTAGATAGGTGGGTATATATAGTAAGCTATTGTAAAAAGATAAGTAAATGACATCGTAGACATTTTTGTAGATCTATAAAAGAGGAATATGTCATTACGGAATTGTTTATTATATCTCAAAAGGGATTAGGCAGCGTTTTCGACGAAAGTTCCCAGGCGGATTGCCTTTTTCCCATTCTTTCAACAATTATCATTACATTTCAACCAATTTACAAAAAAAACCTTAACAAATTATATACCTTTTCCGTGAATTACTCTATTTATTGGTGAAGACTGCATTACAATCCGTTCCGTAGTTTTTGAGTTTATCCCGAGCATCCAGACAGACAGATGCGGTGGACGACGCTGTTTTATAATATATAGTGATTTTCATTATTTTAAGTTAGAATTCCTTACAATTAAAATTCTTGGGTTATTGCGTCTAATTTTTTTTTTTTGTTTGGTCTTATTTTGTGTACATTAAGTCTGTTTTCATATTAACTTGTCTCTTTTTTATTGTATTCATATGTATATACACTTCGTTATTTCTTCTTTCACTTCTTTGTGCACTAATATTCTTGATAACTCTGTTTTTTTATATATTTTAATGTTTTTACTATCGTTGTTACTGTTTATAATGAAAATTCTACACCTAGCAAAAAATTTAATTTACAGATGGAAATGCCTCAGGTTAGAAATGCCAAATGTCGTTAAAATCAGTAATTGATACATACTAATTATAATTGATAACATTATTGATTTGAGTTACATATTGTACTAAAAAAAAAACGCATTGTGGTGCAAATCAATACAAGGCAAGGCCTCTACAGTTTCACCGGAGTACTAAGGGGAGCGCTTAAGGCGAGCGCACGGCGCGCCTCGGCTTGGACTGTCAATAAAGAGCCCGTGTCTAACTTTTTTTTTTTTTTTCGTGGGGAAATCCATCATGGACACGCCACCCTCCCGGGGGAGGGAAAGGGTGGGTAGTGTGAGACTCCTACTCACTAAAACCCCAACGGTGTATGTCCACCGCTTTTGTTGGGGCGACACGAGATCTAGCCCGTGTCTAACTAAGCTAAACTAAACTAAGCTAATTATTATTTCATATATATATAAATTCGTGAAACAAACACGTGTACCAAGCATGTATGTTCTTCTTCTTGGTACTTAGGCACTAATCCACAATAATGAAGATTATTCTTGCTATTATCAGGTAGTTAATTATTATAAAGTGTTTTATTATGATTTCAATGTTGGAAAAGATAGTGGCCATTTTGTGACAATTAAAATGTTTTTTGATATTATAAAATTAATGTACCCTATTAAATTTCATAATTCATAATAATCAAGCCATATTACGTAAGATACCACCAGTATTATGTAAAACGGGGTTAAATATTGCCGGATTATAAACAAAAAAAATCATTTCATAAGAGCAAAACCAGCCCTAAAGTACTTGTAAGGTAAGTTATCTGCCAAAATATAAAGATCCATGAAGACCGAGTCCCTGTTCTTACATTAACAGCGCCATAGTCCATATATTAATTTGATTAATCTGTTCAAAAAACCCCTGGATGATTATCTCTCAAAAAAATGATAGTCGAAGGAACGAAAAACTATCATATATATATATATATATCATATCATCATAACTATCATTGAAATTCACTTGTTTGAACTATTGCAATACAATTTGCTAAAGTGTGCTGCGATTTCGCTAAATTGACACAAGCCTTAGAATGTTATAGATAATAGAGAACGCTATTTGCTGTAATAGCCATTTTAATTGCATTAATAAGCATAAGCTGATACACCGTTTCCAAATTAAAATTCCAAACTGTCTTTCTTCCTACGTTATTTGTGACCTACAGATGGATAATTGTCAACGCATTGTTTATCTCTCGATGTTTTTATTTGCACTGTATTTAGATAGAAACACATTTAACATCATCTAAAATGGTCTCATTTTTCATATCAAGTTCCTTATATACATAAATCTCATATTAACATATAACACTTAATACAGGAGTAGGTGTTACTCAATTTTAATAATTCACAAGTACAGAGCCGAATAAAGAAACAATAAAGAAATATAAAAATAATGTAAAGAGAAATCATTTTGTTAAATTATTTATCGTGATAATACACTGAGAAACTGGTTATAGTCGGTTTTAGTTCTAAGATTTTGCTGGTTTCTGAGGTTAAGAAAACATATGTAACCTTTGTGCAATAAACATGCGTAGTCATTCTCTGTTACGTTTCAAGTCATACGCAGATCAATGTTTTAGATATCTAGCTATCATACCCCGACAACAAATTGCCATTTTAACAATGTAGTTGAAATAAAACCGTTAAAAAAATTCATCCTCAAAAAATCATTTTCCATATTACATAACAAAAAGCCATAATTATTTGAAATTTGATGACTGTAATTTTAATACTTTCCCATCAGTTATTTCACAGTGGTATTTTATTAAATGGGGTTTTAAATTAAATATCTTACTTTAGGTCTTATTCTAAGACAAATCGACTTCTAAGCAGTTGACCACAATTAACCATGCGAGTGCTACTTTACATTACATTAGTGGCTACTACATTTTTGTGTCTATTTCCAACCAGTACAAGAAAGTATCAAAAAAGTTTGGTTAGGGTAAGGCCTATGTATGTATGTGAAGGCGCAGGCAATCATGTTAATAACGACCTCTTTATAAGAAACGATTGTAGAGAAATTACAGCAAGTTCTTATACTTATGATCATTTTTAGAATTGTTTTATGAGGATGCAGGCTAAGAGAAATTCGTCTTCGAATGTTAGAAGGTATCTACTGATTATAAGAGAAAATGCTGAACTAGAATACTTTTTTTCGTTTTTTTTTTAATAATACGCTTATATACTTATTTACTTTATAGTATAAGTTCAAGCTTGATCATAATCGTACTTGAATATTAATTGACGATATACTTACTAAAGCAGTAATGAGTGCTAGTAAAAAGGTCTAGATGTAACATTGGGGTCCCGTGTAGTTTTACGATGACATAAATATAACTTTGACAAATTTATGTTCCCTAAGACGTTTCCATTTACTCAGAGCTAACGTTCGTTGCAGTGTCCACAAAAGTCGTTCATTTTAACCAAAACACAAAAAAAACCCTGTTGCTAATGTATTTACAGCTGCAAATAATTTTAATTAAAATTAATAGGTACAGTAGTGTATTTCCAGTTTGTACCGGTTTGTGATTATGCCTGTTATGCTATTTACTGGACACTGGAACTGGCTTGAGATAATGAATGAATTATTTTTAACTATGACCTCGTGTTATCACTATCAGCTGTTATTTATTCGTACTCATTAGAAAATATATTTAGGTAATCTTCACTCGAGAAATTAAATTACCGGGTCCTTATGTGTGCTTTACAGTATTTATAACGGAGAATGTTCTGAAGAACTTTTTGGTATAGTGTCCTCATCACCCTTCCAAACTCGCATCACCCACCGTTGGCTGGTTGCTCATCCACATACCCTAAAGCCCAGTAGAATGGCGACAACCGTAAGGTTTTCTAGAAGCTTTATTATGCGCACACTAACTTTGTGGAATGGGTTACCAAGCGCGGTGTACCTCCAAGATTATGACATGGGGCTCTTCAAATAAGGACTGAAACACGCTCTTCAAGGTCGGCAACACAACAGCGATGCCCCTGATGTTGCAGTTGTCCATAGGCAACGGTAACTATTTAACATCAGATGGGCCGTCTGCCTGTTTGCTGCCCTTTGGCATAAAAAAATTTAATATTAAGCTTTTTGCATAATAATAGTCTAGATTTGTTATGTTTTTATCCTACAATGCTATAAGTCATAATAATAAATACAGGTCGAATAAAGCACTCGTAATTAAAAAGCTAAAGAATAAATATTCAAGGGTATTTGTTTTGAAGATAATTTTATAGAGACTTGCATTACATTTTCTGATTGAAATTTGTGAACAAAATGTGTAACGTAATCTAAAAATGTGTGGTTTTATGAAATGACGATGCAAGTAATACTTTTTTTTGGGATCTTAGGCATTTCAGTGAAAATTTTCAGAAAAATATTCGATTTAAATCACTTTTTATATAGAGATTTTTTAATCCAAAATTTTCACATTTCCATATGATTTTTCGAATATATTCTTTCATACAATTTCCTCATGACAATTACAAGCACAACAGTATAGAATTACTCAAATACATGCAGCCATTTTAAAGTAATGAGCTTACTTACATTCGGCAATTGGATTTTATATATATAGATTAGCTAATATTGTTATTCTTAGTACAAAAAAAAACTTTTTTATTATTGCTAAAAAACCGGGTAATGGCTAAACTTCGTTTATATCTGAGCCTCATGAGTTATTGTAAAACCATAGGGTCTTAAGCCATAAGAAACATACAAGTGAATTACCGAAGAGGACAATAGTTATCAGCTCTAACTACTCGTCAATGGTAGGTAAATTGTACTCATAATATGGCTCAGACAACAAAAAGCGCGGGATCATCATTACGTATCTTGTTACGGCGAGTTAGGTTCATGTTATTAGGTTATTAAACGAACTCTGTGATAACTGAGTATTTTGTAACCAGTTTTAGAATATTCTAGCATTTCTGTTGCACGTGACACTTATTTAGTTAAGTTGTTTATATTTTGGATATTTCTGTACCGCACTGTAATACATCTTTGATTGCCCGTATTTAATACCTTAACTACTTACTAACATTGATATACATTTGATAAATATTGATATTGATCGTTCTCCTGGTGTTAATGTACCTAGAAATAATAAATAACTGTTCGACTTGGCATAGAATTATGCCATCTGTAATATCGAATACGGAGTCTTATTGTATTGATTCTCATTGTGTCTTCGTCAATCTAAATGTGCACAACATCATTGTTTAACTACAATAATGTATTGGTACAATGGTGACTCTGATTTTCATTGTCTCGTATAAATCATCAATTGGAGCACGCGTATTCATATCATATAAGATTTTTCATACTTCTGTTTCGGGTTATTATAACAGAGTGTTGTGATGGCCGGATTTAATTCCTGTGTGATAATATTGCTGGTGATAAAGGTATTTGTTGCCCACATTTTACAGAGCACGTTTCTCCACCTTGACGCATTTGAGGTTTCGTGTTAATATGCACATTTAATTTCATTAAACGTTGATTTCATTTAGTTTTTGAGGTGTTATTTAACACACTATAATAATGATTAATCTAAAAGCCTTTAGAGACGAATTCCGTAGGGTTATTTGTAATTACTTATTAATTAAGAGTAAAAATAAATCTAATTTAAATATCGGGTCAAATTTAATATAAGGTCTTGTTGCAAGCCGACCTAATAGTACCCTGGAATTATATAGTGTTTCCATATTAAAGTGACTAACTACATTTTTCACTTCATATTTTTTTTTCAATTTTATCGCATATTGTCTTTCAGCAAATAAACTTGAAGATTCTCGGAAATCACAAGTATCTGTTGAGAAACGATATTAAGATATCAAAATCGGTATTGTTCAGAATTACCCAATTATTATTTATTTTTGGAAACATAAGCTGATTTAAAAATCGAACATACGAGAATTGTTCTCATAATATCACCACATTATTTAATATATATCTCATGTATACGTCACTCTCTTGTCATGTCTGGTTTTCACGAAATGCCTTTTCCCAGTAGTGGAATATATCTATCATTATTTTTCAATTACTAATCAAACTTAAAAAAAAAATAGTGAGCAGTAACTTTAATGAGTTGAATTAAAATTGCCAATACAAAACAGCGTTAACAATAATTATATTAAACTATGTAATCAGTACCCAGTAATTAGTAACACACTCCACAACATAATACCACGACCAAGGCGCGACCTGTACGTACGACTCTGTTTCTGAACTTATGAACTAAGCTATATCGATTAGCGTTGGTGAAAATAAACATATTGAGAGAATCTATACAATGTATTCATTAAATGTATGTGGCGTATTGTACCAAAATTTTAATTTCATTTCACAAGTTCAAATGTCAGTTTTGTGACGTAGAAAATTGGGTAGAAATGTAGGTATAAGCTTTTTTATAATTAAAAAAGTATTATCCATAGTATTATACCAAAAAAGGGGAAATTCCTATAATAACTCTGTCACATTTGGTAAATAAGTTGCTTGTGTCCGACTATACTTAAAATGCTACTAATAACTTTCTTCTCAAAACAATTGATAACGTAAAATTAATTGACGTTTTGTAAACCTCTAATTATATTTTAAAATATCACCTATATAATATTAAAATATATTATTTCAGTTCAGCCATTCAAATAAACAAAATTCACAATATTTTGGTCAATTTCCACTAACTAAATCGTTTGGACTTGCTACTCGAAACTATTCCGGCAACTTAAATACAGATACTTCCATAGATGACAAATATTTAGAACAGTACAATGACATGGTTAAAACGAGTAAAGAGTCGTTTGAAAGATTTGATGATCACGAAAAAAGGAGACTGAGGAGCGTCGTCGGCGATCATAGTTTGGAAGCGATGTTGGAAGGTTGGTTAAGAACGAATCAATTCATTACGAAATACGTTCATTCATTATGAAATTGCATGGTCGCGCTAATCAGCAGACGATAGATGACACATTTCTTTTCCATATTAGTTCTATTTATGTTAAAAAAGGTTACACTCTCCAAATATTCTAGAATCATACACATTCTACTTAAATATCGAGAGTTGAGATACGTCGATGTTAAATTTATATACCTGTGTATAATACAAAATACATTTTTTTGAGGATTAATTACCTATAAACTACTGAACGTATCGGCATAGAATTATGACGGTTCGATGCAGAATTTTTCGTAGATATTTCCAGGCTACATATTGTTTGCATTCCATTGATCGTTTGTCATTTTTTTTTGTATACACGGCAAAGCTGGCATGTATCAGGATAGTATATGAAAATAGGTATTGTGGACGTTAGTTAAATGATGCCGAAAGTAGATTCATTGTGGCGTTAGAGAATGGAATCTTTGTAGTGGTACGATACAGAGATTTTATAAATATAACGTGGAATGGGTAAGTTCCTACAGTATTACAGAACACAGAATGTAGTTTTGTATTAGAGCTTGTTGCCACTTATAGGGTGTCTGACACGTCAGAAATCTAAGATGCTTTGTTTATAGAAGATTTTGTTTGTTTATATGTCACCTCTTGTATATATTGTATCGGCTAGGAAAAGCATTTTCCAGCGGTGTATGCCCGATCATAAATTATATCGCATCTCATTAAATTACGAACTGTGGATTTCTCAGAGTTTCAAATCGCCAATACTACGTGAGCTGGCGTGGTGATTACGCCCATACCTTCTTTCGAAAAGAGGCCTATGGCCATGGGTCTCTTACAGGCTGACGATGATGATGATGATAAATTTCAAATCAGTGATATTTTCTTAAATATTAATTAAAAATTACATGCCCTAAAGGTTAATTTTGATTTGCATTAAATGCCGTATTTCATTACATTGGGATTAATACTATATTAATGTAAATAGCGCCGCGAATAAATAGTTATTAATAATTTGTAAAATTATTACTACTGATTGTTAATGAAGAATTGAAATAAAGAATTTACGAATGTTAATAGTATGTATTTCATTCTTAGCAGGTGTGTTTAATAATCGACGTGGCAGCGCACACTACAATTCCGCTGTTAGTCAGAGAAGATCGCGCTCGCAAGCGTTCCGTCGTGCAAAGCTTCACAACCAAAGCAAAAGAAGTCACGATTACCATTCCAAATCAATTATCTTCGATAAATCTCACCAATACGATTAAATAACACACTCTATGTTGTTTGATTCGTGAGGAAAAGCAATGATTGTATCAGTATCTTATTCACGAAACGGTCTGGTTATAGTGCTTTGCATAAAGGACACTATTCCCAAAATAAATGTATATCTATACATATAAATAAAACTGAAGTGTCTTTTAGGTATATGTGCTTATGTTTAAAAATGCTGGCCGATTTTAAGAAGAATTTTACATCTTCGTGGTTTTTTCTATATAGACCAAATAGACCAAGGAGTAATGATATCATATAATCATATGACGATACAAAAGTATATATTATACAATTTGTAAATTAATGTAAAATAAAATAAAACTCCTATTTAGCTTTATTTCTAACAAAAATGGCGAAATAGGACAAGAAAAAGAAAAAAAATGCCAGTGAACCTCCTGAATCAACGAAGCTAGGAAGTTATAGTGGTACATTACAAAATAATCCCAAGGAGGGATGATGTCAGGCACGCGCGGTCAATCGTAAAAATTAAGCCAAATCACAACATGACAGATAGGTTGTGCCGACCCTCCTTAGGCGGGATAAGGATAACGAGATGATTATGAATAAGTAGTAATAATAAAGTTAAAAAAAATAAGTTAACTTGGGAAAGAAATTATAGAAGTTAAGTAGCGATAACAAAAATAATAAGCTTAAAAGATAATGGTTTTTTGAAATTATACTTCTTATGGTGCGTTAGGGAAAAATGATGAGAGTAAATTTTTACGATGCGCGCGCACACCGTCACGAAAATCCGACATCCTGAAGTTAGCTATGTTATAGGGGGCAACCGAACAGGTGGGTCACCTGATGGTAAGTGATCACCGCCGTCCATAGACACTAGCAACACCAGGGGAGTCGCAAGTGCGTTGCCGGCCTTTTAAATAAGTGGGCCTCCGGCGCTCTCACTGACCGAACGAAACGCAACAGTGCGAGCACTGTTACTTCACGTCGGTTTTCTGTGAGAGGGTGGTACTACCCCGGGCGAGCCGACCCATTCATGCTGAAACCAGTAATAGCTTCAGCGTAGCTCTACCACTCTACATTAAAAAAAAAATATATATATATTTTTTTTTTCTATTGTTAGTGTCGTTTTTTTTACAAACGTAGAATAATTCGAAAGATAAAATTTTTGAAAAGTTACGCTGAAGAAGTATAACTTCTAAGTACACACTACTTTTTTATACTTTATAGGTTAGCATTTGACCACAATCTCATCTGATATTAAATTATGATGTGGTCTACGATGGTAGTCACGCTAAATCTAGAGGGAGACCGGCTCTCGAATGCAGCTGCCGCAACATACCAACAGGTGCTTGGCGACAGATTTTCAACTTGAGGGTGGTAGATGGTGGTAGACTACCACCATGATAAAGTTTCATCACAATGAATAGAGATAAAACATGTAGATGCAATGAAACTAGAATACTATTTTCACGTGAACGAATTCGGGGGAACTGACTAATACATACTAAATTAGTTTATTTTGTGTTCGATGCACTTTTGAATATTCTTGTTCATCTTGATTACTTATAAGTATTTTTGTATTTTAAAACAACATTTACTTTTATCAATTTTAGAATTTGTTATATATTGAATAGTCGATAAAGATCGAGATTTCTGTCATCTTTTTTATACTTTGTAGTTTCTACAATATCGCCTGATGTTAAATGAAATCTAGAAGATGGTAAACACTCTAAACCATTTTGTCCTCGCGGGAGAATCTACTCAGATTCCCACCTTGCCAGGCAGCATAGGTGTGGTATCAGATTTATACTGACTAAGCCCCCTCGGTGTTCTTCTCGCACCATTTAGCCGGGTGGGCAGGAAATGCCTCTGCAATACTTCTACCCGACCCCGCAGTTGCTGGCTCCTCAGCAGGACCCTGACATGTGGTTTAAGAGGAAAAACCTGGTATTAGGCCCTCCCTGACGAACTGAGGGAAGGCGCAATGAAAATGAACATTAATGCGCCTTAAGAACATGGACTTGTGTAAGAGTTGCCAAGCCGACGAACGTGTCCGCGTTCATTGCTTGCAAACACGCTAAACCTGGAGCGAGTGAAGTATTTGGGGACAGATTATCAACTTAGTTTGTAGGTGGTAGAGCTACGCTGAAGCTATTAATGGTTTCAGCATGAATGGGTTGGCTCGTCCGGGGTAGTACCACCCTCTCACAGAAAACCGACGTGAAGTAACAGTGGTTGCAATCTTGCGTTTCGTTCGGCCAGTGAGAGCGCCGGAGGCCCACATATTTAAAAGGCCGGCAACGCACTTGCGACTCCCCTGGAGTTGCTAGTGTCTATGGACGGCGGTGATCACTTACCATCAGGTGACCCACCTGTTCGCTTGTCCCCTAAAATATAAAAAAAAAAAACTTACGGGTGGTAGCAAGGTAGACAGATGGGTACTAGAAAAAGCCGTATAATCAGTTTATGGTTTCATCACGATGTTTTTCTTCACCGTAAGCTCCGGTTCATTGCAAAGAATTGGACCTGATTGGACAGAGTTCTGAGACTGAGAGGACAGAGTGTTCGAACATGCTACTTCTAAGACTCGCTATTACAATAATTTTAGTGCTAGAAATTATTTCATGTACACTGTCGGACAGTGACAAATTTGTTATATATTAATTTTGCAATGATATTTTAAACAGGAGCTTATATTATTATCGCTATTTAGAATGACCCTCGAGACGGTCAAACTATTAGAAGTTTGTTATTTGTTTTTCTAAAAAAAAACTGATGGATCTACCAAGGTATCTATCAATCGAAGTGCGTCATTTTAATCGCTGTCATTTTGCCCATTTGATGAATAATGGTCTAATATGATGGGAAAATAAAGTTTTAAACTTCGGTGTATTTTTCGTAAATTAGTGCTGATAGTAAAACTGACCAATATAAAGAGAGTTCCACAAGCTGACACAGACTATAATCTCAAAATTATACTTATTGTGATTTTTTTAAAATAAAAAGTAGGGCTATAAACAGTCAGTACAAAATGTCATTATGCCTTAATTTTCGATTTATGATATGATTATTTATTTACACATATGATATAATCACTAGTGTAGAAAAAGTCCAAATGTTTTTAATAACAGTCAGTGACGGATTTGCGCTAATGCCCAGGAGGCCCGGGCCTAGGGCAGTCAGATATTAGGAGCGGCCAATCGTGACAAAAAAATTCACTGATGATAACAAGAAATAACTCAAAGTACATAAATATTCTAAAGGCTCGCGCACATTATGGTTGGGGTGGCTGGTACTTACTACATGGCCTGGGGCCTAGGGCGGCCAAGACTGCAAACCCGCCACTGATAACAGTAATCAATCTTATCAATACTTACTAAAAAAAAAAGAAGAAAATCAGTTGAGAAAGAGAAGAAGAAAAGGTACTGAACGTAAAATTAACAGTAAAACAAAACAGTACTTCTAGTATTGATAACAATAACTAATAATAGTACTTCTAATAATAATAATAATCATACTTTTTACCCAAAGAAATGGTGTTGACCCGACTGCTGCGCGTGTGAGAAATGTACTGCTATATTAAATATTTTGATGTAAAAAATAATAGTTAATGATAAAAAAAACATTAAATTATTTATGTGTATAAAATTCGCTAATATCCAATGAAATGAAATGTATATTTACTCATTTTACAATACACGTGGTCAACATATATCGAAGTCGTCAACAACAACATAAAGTAGTACTATGTTTTCTTTTATTTTCGAGCACACTGCTTTGTTCCGCTTTCTTTTAACCAATTATTTTTTAAAACAAACCTTGACTCACGCCTGAAATAAATAACCTCATGTATATAAACTAAAACGAACATAAAGCTGTGTCAAGTATTTCCTATTTAGATAGTATGTCCTTACTGAATAAGTTATCTTTAATTGTAATTAAAGTGGAAATTTATGGTATACGATTTGTTACGCTTACCAGTATCGGCAGAAACTCTTTTACATATTTAACTAGATTTTGCCCGAGGCTTCACCTATCCCACGGGAACAGTACTGTTTTTTATACAACAGTAAGCCATGTAGTTTTTTCTGACAACGTGCACCCAAAATTTCTTTAGTGTTAGAGTACTTAAGATGTTAAAAAGTAACACCAAACCAACCATCCAACCAACCAACCAACTCACGCTCGCATTTATAACATTACTTAGGATTAGGATTTAATGTACTACTAATCAGAGTCGTGGTAGTCTAGTGGTTTTACGGGTGGAAGACCAATTCAATGTCAGCTGATTTGAAACCTGGCATGTACCAACGAATTTTACGGATTTTGCGTACATTTACTAATTTAAAATTTGTAACACTATCCGCTTACGGCGAAGTAAAGATGTCCATACCTTCCTTCGAGAGAGGTCATACCCTTCAAAGGGTGTCTTACAGGCTGATGATGATGATGATAATCAGTGTCTGATAGCGAACTTCCTCTTCAAACAAAACTTCCAACTTTTTTTTTTTTCTCATACTTTCCCTACTTTAACTTATTTTTTTTATATATATTATAGAGGGCAAACGAACAGGTGGGTCACCTGATGGTAAGTGATCACCGCCGTCCATAGACACTAGCAACACCAGGGGAGTCGCAACTGCGTCGCCGGCCTTTTAAATATGAGGGCCTCCGGCGCTCTCACTGTCCGAACGAAACGCAACAGTGCAACTACTGTTACTTCACGTCGGTTTTCCGTGAGAGAGTGGTACTACCCCGGGCGAGCCGACCCATTCATGCTGAATCCAGTAATAGCTTCACCTTAGCTCTACCACCTACAATGTCTGCACAAAACAGCTAATTTAAGGGTATCATTTAATAATTCATATCGGTAGGATTATAACTTAGCGTCTGACAATAATCTCACTTGAGGCACAGACATGTGACGTCATAAATGTAGTAGGATTATTTTATTACTATTTTTAATCTAACTAGTAATTAGAATCCAACTACATATCGTCAATGGAAAAGTCATTGATCGAGGAAACATTGACGGCATTTGCACCTTAATCTTTCACAGTCTTTCCACTGTTATGTTCTACATTAATGGCAGTTACTATTGTATAATTGATTGTTTGATTATTTATTAATTTGACCCAGAATATTACATACTTTAGCCAAAACCATTTCACGTTGTTTACCAAAACATAAATAGAAACCAAAAAATAATTAAACGTCACAGCGCCAGTTTTTCGTCAACGAACGACAATAGCAAGGGCAGATACACGGATCCCGCCAGCACTACTGTAAGATTTCTTGATTATTAAAGAGTCTAGAATGTACTTTAAAACGCATTATTTATTAAGTCATAGCATATTTTAAGTAATAAATAAAAAGCAATAGACATATAGTATTAACACGAGAATATTTTCCTGTGCTTTTAAGTAGGTAGATTAGCAACCGTAATCCTGTTTAGATGAACCGCTATTAGAGTATATCGCATTTAATATATATAATGTGATAAGATTAAATCTGACGATGATTACGTCATTTCCAAAGAGTGAAAAAATTTAGAGACAATTTATGCCGCAGAAAGGCAGTTTCTTTCAAATGTTATCGCAAGAAAAACCGACTCAGTGAACCTTGTACTTTTTGATTTACGTTGAAAAAACTTCGGGAACAAAGGGATTAGTGAATTCGTAAAATGTTTCGCTATTTCGTTATATGATTAGAGTTTCCTTATCTACGGAAATCAACATCTTGTCAAGATAGTGTGATATTATATACGAGTAGGTATAATTTTATTGTACACGAAATTTATATGACTTAAAATATATGAGTTCTGTATGTTGTTTAAAAAGTATGACGTCACTACTATTCTTATTGCATTTTAATGTAGCGTATGACGTTATCCTAGGCGGAAAGACAAATTGTCCCTGAATATGTATTTAAAATAAAGTTACATATTCTAGTGGAAGAAAGAATCGTGTAGCATGTAGCATAACTTAAAATTTAAAACAAAACTTACTTTCTACTTATGTAAGAAAAATATTATTAAATATATATTAACTAAAAGTAGCATTTAACTATTTGTCTATTTCTTTTGACAATTATTTTCTGCTGTAAAATGTGTTCGTCTCGCAAAAGACTGAAATAAATGTATGTAATGCAATCAATTTTGGTAATAAAAAGTTGTTAAGTGTCGTAAACGTCAACATCTTCCTCCCATATAGAAATCATTCCTAATGCACAGGTAATATATCAATATGTTTGAACATTTATACGTAGTTTATTTTGTATATTACAAACGTGTATGCGCTGATAACATAAAAGTATCAAAAAGCAACAGAAAACTTACATTTTTACAATAGATTTAGGTAATCGTTTCGAAATTTAGTCAAATTAGATGCTAATGCATGTTATTATGTAAATTGTAGGAATAGACTTATACAAAATTAGTTTAGTGAATACATAACATTGGTTACTTATCGGAGGGACGTCAAAACAAAAAATTACACCCGGGACGAAAACGTGACTCACCTTTTAGAAGTACTAGAGTGGATGTTACTTGCTGCTTCCGGCTGCAGTTAATTAGGCACTATCAAGTGTTACCACACCAAAAAACATTTCAATTTTATTTGCACGACGTGCAAAAATTAAATTTGAAACTAGTAATAAAAGGACTGAAATATTATTAACTAAAACAAAAAAACACGGTTGACACTATTGGTATCTGTTAAAGATAAAAGTTAAAACTACACTATTCGTCATATTTTAATTCATTTAAGTAATATTCTATAAATCAACCGTTTATGTTGCAGAGTAGGACGTGGCAGTGGCCAATCGGTTTAAGACACAAATGTAAAGCACCGTCCATTAAAGTACTTGTGATAGACTTCTAAAAAATAACGTTTTCAATTATCAAAATCTTCCTTTTCACACATCTAGCAGACAATAGAATATGACTGTATTCTTACTTTTTTTTTAGTTGAGCCAGTTTTGTGTTGCCATATTAAAATTTCACGTTGACCTCAGTTCCTGGTAAGGTATAGGGGATGAAATTCATAGCATATAAATGAATAACACAAACATAAAACCAGTTACATCTTATTAAACAACATTAACACCTTTAATTAGTATTTCCATAAACTAATTATTCAAAATAGAAGTTAATTATCCCATATGTGGTTAACGTAAAATTTATGAAATGAAAAAAATAAACTTATTTAAATTGAAACTTTTTTTTGTCTATAGACTAAAATTAGAAGTCCTAAGTAGCATTTCAGTTTATATATATGTATATTTAATAAAGTTGTTCAATACATTTTATGGCTTTGTTAGATTCCGACCATCAGAAAAATACGTTCCGTGTAATGTTTTGTCGAGTTTTTCTTGAAATTGATGTTGACATTTTGATATTCTTTGCTACAACCAAAAATTACAATTTGGACGGTCTTTATATAACGTACTCTGTGGTCTTACCCATTTACTTAGCCAAAAATTGTCAACGATTTAATTTTATTATGTCCCGACAGACAAAAGGTCGGCACCAAATTTTGGTATCATGCTTCAAAGTAATAATCTTGAATACTATCAAGCAAACTACAACTAAACAACACTTTAAATTCTGAGAACGGACATTATAATGACGATTCTTGGTTATAATATTATAACGGCAATAAAATAGTGATGGAGCACTATCTCAACACTGCCACTTGAGATTCAGGTTATATCCAGTTAAGGCGACAGGGACATTGCAATGAAAAATCAATCACACATATATTGTCATTCAGTCTACTTGTATCTTTGTTAATCTTTCCTTTTTTATATTGGAATACAATTTATGTTATTCTTATCTAATGAGTTTGCTAATTGATTATTATATTTATTATATCAGTATGTCATTTCATTGCAATTTTAACATTTTAGTGAAAAATATAGTAACTGAGCGATGTGACGTGCGAAGAGGATTTAATTATTTTTTCACGGATTCCTGAAACTCCTTACAACACGTTAATTAAAAAGCGTTTTTCTTTGAAATAAATAACTTATACATTTATCATATATCAATACGTAGGATAGTTTTTCTTAAGCTTATCGGTAAAATCATTTATGTTGTTGCAATTCTAATTTGGGAGATAAATGTTAAAATGTACAGGAACAAAATTGGGGATTATATATTATCTTATTACTAATACTGATAGCAAAAATATATCATCTGATATTTATGTTATGATAGTGTTGATTTTCCTTTATAACTTTGATAACATATCACTTATGTTAATAGCGGCTCAAATCACGTGTTTCTATGTGCAGATGTAAAGACTTTGACCTCAATATAATAATGATATTATAATAAACACTTACAATAAGAAATCATTAAAGAATAGAATTTCCTTTGCTCCTTTGAACCATTACTCGGAAGTTGTACAGGTCACCGGTTGGTAATTATAAATATATCATTGGTATGGCAGCAGGGGATCTCCCCTTAACCCCACCAACTCTGTGTCATATAGTATGGCGCGTGTCCATACTAATACTACAGACTACAGATGACAATAATTCAATATTAATTTACGGTAGTCCGGTGAAACTGTAGAGACCTTGCCAGGTCAACAGTATAGTGAGTCCGAAAAAAAAAAATATTTCTATTATAATTTTTATATTTTATATATTGCAATGGATCATTGTATGTAAGTTTGATTTATTCGATATTGAATACACCGAAAGTTACAAACTATTTTATCCTTGAACCAAGACCAGTGAGTAATAACACGAAAAGTGCTGAGTACTTCAGATCTTTTAATATTATGTGCTCCAGGAAGAAATGACAATTTTGTGTACTGTGTGTGTACCACTGCTGGGCAAAACTTTCTGCTTGGAGGAGTCAACTAACATAATCATCTCTTTGGCCTACATCACTGTAGTAAACGAAGAGACATCAATAGTCACAAATTTTTGCCCTAAATATGGAGGTACTACGGAAGTAATCCAAAGGAGTGTTGATGTCAGGTTGCCGGCCGATCGTAAAAATTAAGCCAAATCATACATCACCATATGAGAAACATGTTGTAACGACCCTACATAGGTGGGATAAAGTTAAGAAGAAGATATTATATCTACTATATATAATACTATATCATACTACACTGTTGTTATATGACAATAATAGTTGTTCTATACTATTGTCAGTCTTTCTGCTGTTGGATAAGTCACTATCTTATTTCCTATTGTGACTTGTTAAAATGAGACGATAGTCTAATTAATGTACATTCGTCATCCGTATCGTGAGTTTGAGCGTGGGCACGGTGAAATATATTCTCTCTCGCTCTCTCTTTGATACTTTTGGTTGTTTTCGGCAAACCGAGCGGCTAAGTATGCCAGATAACCTGCCACCAGTTGATATATATTTTTGATACTTCGTTCGCACGATATTGCCTTCTTTAACATCTCAACGAGTATATGCCAATATAATTAAGATTTTTGGAGAGCTGTCTCTTTATATGTTTCTACTGGTTGCCAATACTTATCACATTTAACTAGCGACAAGCCGCAGCTTCGCATGGGTGCAATGTTTAGTACATTGTAATGGAGTTATAATAGTATAAAAGATTTAACTAATATAATTTATAAATGCGAAAGTGTTGAATGGTGTTTTTATTTAAAGTCCTCTAAAGAACCTATTCAATCACATTACCGAGCTAGTAAAAATATATATCAACCTTGTAGGTCAACGACACGATCGAGTTAGTGACGTGTGATAATGTGAACGAGCGCTTACGTTTGTATCTGTTAGTATAAATGAATATAAACCGCTTGCATTCAATGTCTCGGGTGAGTCGGGACAGCACGCGTCTGCCAAATACGCACGTTCTTATAATATATTTATGTAGTGTATTGGGGAAAAGACAACCGTGCTTTGTACAAACATGACGTATCTACGATATTTCGTATACTTTTTCGCTTTGCTGCAGATCTCTTTTCAAGTAAGTTATAATTTATTTGTACACCATCCGACTTCTTTGTTATTCCTGTGTTTATTTTAATTTAACTTTATATATTTGTGTTGTAGTTATTTAAGAGTTTACAAGTAAAATAAACAGATAGCGTAATCACGGCTGTTTTGTTTTCGACAGTTTTCGACAATCTTTTTGTCTCCTTTGAATATAGCTGCACAGAATATAAATCTTGTTATAATTACGTATTATTTTGTATGTATGATAACATCGACAAAACTTAAGGATAAATAAATGGCTATGTTAAGTTCGCGTAATGATATTTTAACGTTGTTTTATATTGAACCCTTGACCTCATTATACGCAAGCCTGAAATTCGGCTATACTCAGAGCAGTATAAAAGAATGACAAGGATTATGTGTTCGGGTTGCCTTGATAACTTTATAAATCATTGCGGTGTTATCCACTAATTTCAGATTGTTTTACAAATATATAGTAACAATATAATGTATAGCTCAAGTGGGTATATATCCTAAATATATTAGCTTTATACTGATACATTTTACAAAATACCATCGTTAATTTTGTTATCTCGAACCTCATTTTTAAGAAAAACTTTATACTCTATATAAAACACTCTATTATAAATTGAAATGTTCTATAAAAAGGATCTAAAATTTGTAAATTATTCAAAAATAAAATTAATGTAGGAAATATATAACCCACCAATAAAACCACAATCTTACCTGATGTTAAATGACAATGTGGTCTAAGATGGTAAATCTTGTACCATCTATTTTATATATTTATTTAATCTTGCATCATCTTTAAATTGCAGCTACCGGAAAACATCTGTAGCTGTTGTTTGTTGACAGATTTTCAACTTGAGGGTGGTAGGTAACCACACGGAGTTAGAAAATACACTACCGCCATGTTATGGTTGAATCACGATGTTTACCTGTTCACCCAAAGCTCCGGATAATTCGTAAGAATTTGAACCTACGTCGACGTTAACCAATGAGAGATCAGCGTTTCAAATTATATATTATATATTGATATAAAAAAAATCTATCTATCTGGTTGATAAATATTTTTATTATTTTGTTTTGAGTTATTTTTCAATCACGTTAAAATTCACATTACAATATCTTTACTGATAATGTCAAAATTAACATTTTCTCTGATTATATTCATGCTTGTGAGAAAGTGTATTTTAAAATGAAACTTTGTATTTTTATTAACTACTAGCAGGTTCGGCGGACGTTGTCCTGCCCTTATAATAAAAAAATATATACTTATGTGCATAAAACGCTTAAGGAGGCTTGACTTTTTCCGATCCTTTCAACAATTATCATTATATTTCAATCAACTTACAAAAAACCTTAACAAATTATAGACCTAAACCTTCCCCGTGAATTACTCTATCTATTGATGAAGCTCGCATTACAATCCGTTCAGTAGTTTTTGAGTTTATCGCGAACATCCAGACAGACAGACAGACCCAGTGGACAACTTTGTTTTACTTTGTTTGGTACAAAAATGAAACCCATCATCTTATGATTCCCCGTAGTGGAATTTAAGAATAATTTATAGTCCGTCGTAGTGGTGGTCTAATAGTTTGACCGGTGGATTTTCAATCCGATGTCCGCAGGTTCGAACCCCGGCATGTACTACCGAATTTTTCGGAATTCACGTATTTTTATCAATTTGAAATTAGTAATACTATCGGCTGACGAATAAGGATAACATCGTGAGGAAACCTGAACCTGAGAAATGTTCTTGTAGTACTACTGTATGTGGGAAAACATAGAACTGGATTTCTCAGAGTCTGAAATCGCCAATACGTCGTGGGCGGACGTAGTGATTATGCCCATACCTTTCTTCGGCAAGACGCCTATGGCCCTGCAGTAAGTGATGATGAGGAAATGTAAAATTAACCGATTTTTTTGGAGCGGTAAATCAGATTCCTATTTCTTAAGGAAGGTTCATACTACAATCTTTAATAGCGTTGCATTTACCATACAAGTGAGGGCACAAAATACGCGGAGAGAGGGCAAAGTAACAATGGAGGTGAATGAGAGCCGCGGCCGTGACGCGGCTTGGAGGCGAGTTGACCACCCGAGGAGAACCGAGTATTACCGAGAAAGGCTGAACTATGAATGCCTATAGTAGCAATGTATCAACTACGTTATCGACTCCCTGTGCAATAGTCTTTCTATGTACAATTTTTGTTTAAAATTACCTAACTGCGTTAATTCAAAATGTTGAGCTTTAATAGCATGTGCAATTGTGGTGTGCAGCTCGTTAAGGTTTAATTATACAGCGTATTACGTTACGTTACTCTCTGTACAATTGATAGGTTATTTGGAATTCATGTTATTCCACTCATGGATTGGAAGACAAGTTACAAGTTTTTATTTATTTATTTTCAGAGATCGACTCCGCAAGACAGCCACTATGTGGCCGCAGTGGTCGAGTATCAAGTATCAAGGAATGTTGAACAAAATCGCCTCAATTATATAAATCATATCGAAGAAGCTGCAAGACAAGTAAGCATTTTAATCGAATGCAGAAGTCGGTAAGACTTTCGCATTGGGATGGAAATTAGTTGACGAATTTATTATATTCATCCATCCGTTCACTTTCGCTCATACCAACCTATTCGTTTTGTTTTTCGAACTTACTTCTGTTCTACGAGTTCTTCGAGGGTCTACCTCGTGGACCCTCTCCGCCGCCTCCTTCTGCGAGACGACTTCCTCGCAGAAAGAGGCTACTGCGTTCCACATAGATTCGCTGCTGAGCATGGCGTTTACCATACTCGGCAGCGAGAGGTCCACACCTACCGCCGCAGCCAGAATACGGTGTTGCTCCTCCCACGCAGCACACTCAGACAGAGTGTGCTACGCGGTGTCCGGCTCAACGCCTTACTCGTGGCATACGGCGGTTGGCTCCCTGCGTGCGATTCGGTCGAGGTGCCAACCGAAGCACCCGTGCCCGGTCAGCACCTGCACCAGACTAAACGACAGAAGGCTAAATAGCCCTACAATATCTAAAGAAGTTTTACTACAGAAATTGTATATAGATAATTCGACTTACTTATTTATCACGGTAATGGGTCAACCTTTGTTTTATACTCGATTGATATTAATATTTGTTAATAATAAGAATGTTTTAATTTATCAATGTTCTTCACTTATCCTTCGACGTGATACGTATGAAGTTAATTAGTAGCTATACAAAACAATAATGGCATTTTTATGAATTACACTACTTATAACTTTATTTAATAGTCTATAGATTTTAGCGTTTCTATATGGTTTAAGAGTCCGATGAAACTGTAGAGGCCTTGCCAGGTCAACAGTGCAGTCAGTTTGTAAAAAAAAAATGTGGTCTAAGATGATAAGCATACTAAGTTAGAAGGGGGAGTGGCTCTCGATTGCAGTTACCGGAACTCATCTGTAGGTTTTAGGATAGCTAGCCAGGTGGGTTTAGAAAAAGCCCTACCACCAATCTATGGTTTCATCACGTTTTTTTTTGCACCGAAAGCTCAAAGCTCATTTCAGTTCAATAAAAGTAAAGTGTGAGCCACCTTCGACTGGCTCACAAACTATTATTTCAACTGCCGATCCTGAACAACGATTTTCAGAGGTTCGTCTCGCAGGGTTTTTAGTGAAAGACTTGTTTCTACGTAGTAGCGTAGAGTGCTCTTGGTTCCGTTACGATGTCGAATCACCACTATCGAGTATTTCTTTTTTTTTCGAATTGACTAAACGCTGTTGGCCTAACGGGCCTTTACAGCTTCACGAGGCTTTTAGGGCGAGCGCTTTGGGCACTCTGCCGAAAGGCAACAAGTTCAAAGGTGCCAGAGTGGCCGAACCTCGGCATGACTGTCGAGTATGCCGCCCGCGGCTGTTCTTGAATCGTCTTCCGGTTTCCCTATGCGACAACGTATCGCTTGCTCGTCGCCGGCGGTGCTCTGGCAATCAGCGCTTAGTTGCGCGCGCCTCGACAGAGCGCTACCTGATCCACTATACAGGCGGGGCGGCGACGGGATGAGTCACCCTTCGCTTTCTCTTTATTTCAATTAAACATATACACAACTACTTACAACTCGTAACATTATTTTAAACTATATCTCTAACTATTCTATATAATACAATAACATGTAATATATCTAGTAACTATAACTACATCTATATCTATCATCTGTAACAGTAAATATAGGTACGACTATATCTAACAATATGTACTATATACTACTATATACTATTCTATACTATATCTGTGCAAATAACTATGGAACACATATACGATTACTATACATTATCGATTAGCACGAAGTTCTCTAAACAGCCGCGAACATAAAGATTACACGACGTTTAAAAATATTAACTCGCTAACACAACGAAGGAAAGTGACAAATTCGTTTGCTGAAACATATCAATTTTAGCCCCGGAATTATGATGGATCACGTAAATAGATACTCAAATATACGCCAGGGTATTATGTTAAGATTCCATAGCATTTTTATTATATTACAAGACTGAAGCTTAACGTACGTTAAGATTCAGATTTGTGTTATCCGACGCGTAAATGACTGAGCTTTGACAATCTTATTTTGCAGAATGCTGATATCGTTGTTTTCCCAGAATTGACATTAACAAATGGAACAACTAGTTTCTCAGTACCGATGTACGGCCTGCTGCAACAGTATCCGGTACCAGCTCTGCATCCAGAGTTATATGATAATGTAAGTGTGTTGCCCAATCTTCAAACTTTTATACATTTTCACAGAACATAGTTCGTAGCCTGGATTTTTTTAATAAGAACATTTGAGACCGCCAAGCATAACGAAAACATAAGCTGGCAATTACAGCCTTCATTACTTTTTGGCAGTTCTGAATATAGCGGAAGTTAGGGTTTTTGTGTAATATAGTCAAAATTATAATTATAGTAATCCAAAATTGGAATTTATTCATATTTAAGTTGGGTCGATATTATATGTAGGTCTATATATGATATAGCACATATTTATATCTAAATTTGAGTTCTGCGCAACTATCTACAGAGCAGACAAATAGTATACGTATGATATTAGTTTCGACATACTCTTATATATTTTAGCGCCATAAAGAAAAGAGGTGCATCTAACAGAACACGAATAGGAGAAAACTCAAAATGGCCGTGCCCGGCTCCTTTGGAGAAGTGCGCCTAAATTGTTGTTTGATGAAGTGTAATTTGACAACAACGGCATAAGCATAAACAATACGCATACGCATACGTGTGGAAATGAGAAAAAAAAAATTATTAGATGCTACTTTTTTTCTGACTCCGTAAACATATAAATTCAATTTTGCACAAAAAGTGCATATGCGATGTACTTATACACTCTGTCAGTCCGTAGTCCGGTGAATCTATAGACGCCCCAGGACCAACGGTATGTCAGTTCAAAAAAAAAAAAGTTACGAGGCCGATTTTTATGATCATTTTTTGACCATACCTTTTTTTTTTTTTTTTTTTTTACGTAGGGAAAATCCGTAACGGATACCCACCCCGTCGGGCAGCGGGGGGTGGGTTATGTCCGATTCCCACGGACTAAAAACCCCACGGTGCCTCTCACACCTATTGGGCCGGGGAGCAGGAACTGCCAATGGCATTACTTCTGCTCCCCGACAGGTGTCGGCCCCTCATCAGGGGCCCCTTCTGCGGTCTGAGGGGTCAAGGTGGTAGACCCCTCAGGAGGGGGCGGGTGTTAGACCCCCCCGACGAACTGTGGGAGTCGCTCGGCACAAGCGCCTCCACCACGCGGGCCTGTACAGTTAAACTCTGCTCAGGGCGACGGACGTGCCCGGCCGTCCCGTCGCCCACAGGCCCTTTTTACGGCGGCATGAGGTCGTCGCCGACCCGTCGCCACCGTGTTCGCCGACCGCGGGAGGGGAGCCTGGTGGTCTGCTCCCTCTCCCTCTCCGCCGCCTCCTTCGCGAGCATGACTCGCTCGCAGTACGAGGCGACGGAGATCCACCCGGCCTCGCTCTCGACCATCTTGACGATGACGGTCGAGAGCGAGAGATCCGGGCCTATGGCCGCGACGAGCTCGCGGCGTGGCTCGTCCCAGGCGGGACACTCCTCCAGTGTGTGCTGCGCATTATCGGCTGCGCAGCCACAGTGGTGGCACCCTGGCGTTGGCTCCCGGCCAATGCGACACAGGTAACTCCCGAAGCAACCATGCCCCGAGAGCACCTGTGTCAGCCGGAAGCTCAGGGTGCCATGCCGCCTGGTGAGCCATTCGGCCATGACCGGCCGAACGGCTTCTATGGTAGCCACGCCCCAGCTCGGTCGCTCAAGTCGTCGTTCCCATTCTTCAATGACTAGGACCTGGTGGAGCTGGGACCGGAGCACCTCGATTTCCTGAGGTGCGAGTCTCCGGCCCTGCTCCAACGCCTCCACGCGTCGTTGATACAGGGACGCGTGGGCTCTCGCTTCCAGGTCCCAAGGTGGGGATCCGGCCAAAAGGGAGGCCGCCTCGAACGAGGTCGTGCGGTATCCGCGGATGGCTCTGACGGCCATCGCGCGCTGCGGTTTCCGCAGCAGAGCGCTGCCAACGGCCGTCAGGCCACACGCCCATACGGGAGCCCCGTAAAGGGCCACCGACCGCACGACCCCGAGGTACAACTTCCGGCAGGCGGAGTTGGGCCCCCCCAAGTTGGGAAGCAAACGGGCTAATGCGCCCGCTACTCCCATTAGACGGGGGGCCAGCTGCCGGAAGTGTTCCTTGAACGTCCATCGGCTGTCGAGGAGGAGGCCGAGATACCTCATACTCGACCCGACACCGATGGACTCGCCTCCCACGACGATCTGGGACCCGGCGGGTGGCGCATTCCGAGGCCCGTGAAAGTACAAGGCCTCGGTTTTATTGAGCGCCACCTCTAGTCCCAGACGCCGGATCCTTGCGACGACTTGAGCGACTCCTGCAGTTGCCAGGATCGCGGCCACGCGGTGCGTCTTCCCCCGGGATAACACCAAAGTGTCGTCAGCATAACAGACAATGCTGACGCCCCGGAGGAGCGCACCGCGCAACACCCAATCGTATCCGATGTTCCACAAGAGGGGGCCCAGGACAGACCCCTGCGGAACACCGGATACTACGTCTCGCCGACTTATCCTCCCTCCCTGACCCGGGAAGGTGACGTACCTCTCGCAGAGGTACGCCCCGACTACTCGGCGGAGGTAGCGAGGCACTCTGTGATGTCTGAGTGCCTCTTCAATACAGGCCCAGGGTAAGGTGTTAAAGGCATTGACGATGTCGAGCGACACCGCCAGTACCACCTCACCCCGGGCAAATGCTTCCTCCGCCTGGATTTTGACCTTCATCACTGCATCAATGGTGGAGCGCCCCTGGCGGAAACCGTACTGGTTATCCGCCAGGTCCGGCCCAACTTCTGTCAAGTGCCGGACGAGGCGGCCTGCGATTATGCGTTCGCAGAGTTTCGCCGCCTCGTCCAACAGCACTATGGGCCGGTAGGCGGACGGACAGTCCGCCGGGCGCCCCCCCTTCTTCAGCAGGACCAAACGGCCGGTTTTCCAGATGTTCGGAAACCGGCCCTGCTGAAGTGATGCAGTGAAAATCCTGCGCAGTCGGGGTTCGAGGGCCTCGTAAGCCAGGACCCAGATGCGGCCAGGTATGCCGTCGGGTCCTGGGGCGGTGTTTTTGGCCTGTAGGCGTTTCACCGCCGCCCTCGATTCTTCCCGGGTCACCTCAGGGACCACGTCGTCCTCGCCGCAGCCAGCCGCGTTGGGCGTGGGCGGAGCCATCGTGGGAGGCGTATGCTCTGTCCGCGAAGGGAACAGAGCAGCCAGAATCTCGTGGAGGAGATCTGGCTCGAGACTCTGGGTTACCGGGGGGCCACCCTGGCGTAGTTTTCCGCGAACTACGCGGTACGGGCGACCCCACGGATCCCGACTGAGCGTCTCGAGCATCTCCTCCCGAGCAAGGGCTTTCCCCTGCTCGATTGCCTTACGGAGCGCCAATCTGGCTGCTCTGTACCCTTCGTAAAGCTCTGCCTCCCTTGCGGACGTGACCTGCGAGCGGCCCCGCCTGCGTCGCTGACGGGTGTACTGGCGACGGACCGCCGTGCACGCTTCGCGCAACTGCGCGATTTCGGCGGTCCACCAGTACACCTGACGCTTGGCGGGGATCGGCCCCCTGATCCGGGGCAGCGCCGCATCGCAGATTCGTGTCACGTCCGCTCGGAGTGACTCCGCCTCCTGGTCGACGTCGGCAGGCCTGTCCGGTAACTCTCCTGTCACCCAGGCCTGCACGACGACGGCCTCCTGAAGCGCCTCCTTGTTTAGGCGCTTCAGTGCCCAACGCGGTCCATCCGCCACGGGGGTCCTTCGGGCTGGTCCGTCCGAGGTCTGGGTGGAGACGTCAAACCGTATATAGCGGTGGTCCGACAACGTCTCCACCCCCTCAAGGACTCTCCAGCCCCGAACACGGCGTGCTAGAGCAGGGCTAGCGAACGTTAGGTCCACTATCGACCCGCCCTGCTGTCGCACGCACGTGTTAACAGACCCCCTGTTCAGGAGGAGTAGGCCCGATGTTATGGCCCACTCCTCCAGCACCCTGCCCCTGGCGTTCGTGGCCGGGGAACCCCAAGCCGTAGACTTGGCATTGAAGTCCCCGAGCACTAGGACGGGGCGAGGGTGGCTGCGGCCTACGACGCTTTGTAGGTCCCCGAGGAATCCCTCGAAGTCGGCGAGACTCATGCTTGGGGGTGCGTACACCCCCACTACCACTACGCCGCTGTGATGCGCCGCTACGTATCCCCGGCCCCTCAAGATGTTAGAGAGGGGGGGGGAGACGTCGGCGGCCTGGGACACTAAGGCCACCGAGCCGTCGAGGTCACCCGCCCAGTTATCTCCGAGCGGGATGAAGTACGGCTCGGCCATCACAGCGACGTGGATCAACCACTGCGCCATGCTTTGGAACAAAAGATCCTGGGCCCTGGCGCAGTGGTTGAGGTTCCCCTGCAGAAAGTGGAGTGCCGCCATTATGGGCACTCTATATCCACCTCCAAGACCGCGGGAATTTCCGCGGCAGGGGACGGCGTAGAGGGTTGAGGAGGTGCCTTTCGTCGTTTTCTCCCTCTCCCTCTCCTACTCCTATTCCTGGCTTTGGTCGGGGGGATCGGCTTATAACAAGCACTGCCCCCCACCCGATGGCCGGCGGGTTTTCCTGCAGCCGCACACACCGCACAATGCGGGTCGGCGCTGCAACCGCCGGCCATATGCCCAGGTTGACTGCACCTATAACACAAGAGGCTACAGTCAACCTGGGAGGTGCATTTGGTGCCCAGGTGCCCATCACGTAGGCACCTGAAGCATCTCACGGGTCGGGGGGGCAGGACAGTAGCCTGCGCAGAGACCCACCCGACCAGGAGTCGACGTCCGTCGCCAAGCTTTTTCGCCGCCTCCACCGGACAGGTGACAACCGTCGTCCAGAGCCCCCTGGATCCGGGGCGGACTCCATTTGACTTCACCCTGTCCGGTGGGCACTCTACTGCTTTGGCGACGGCCGCCACCACCTCCTCTGGGGTGATAGACTCGTCCAGGCCCGAAATGCGCACATTCGCGCATTTGATGGGCCTGGACACTTTAACCCCTTCGGGTACCGCCTCCCTTATCCTGGCCGCCAGCGCGTCGGCCCTGTCCCCGCTGCCGGCTCCGGGTACCTCCAGCAGGTACCCCCCGGTGGCAGCCTTACGCCACCGTAGGCCAGGAGCTCCGACATCGGCAAGGCTAACCTCCGCCTTAATTCGTTTCAGGACCTCCAGGTAGGAGAGTCCCTTCTCCTGCCCCTCGCGTTGCAGCGTCAGCGTTACTGCGGATGCCTTGGGGGGGCGGAGGTTCTGGGCACTCTCCTTCCCAGAGGCCTTCTTTTTCTTGGAGGTCTTAGACCTCCCATTCTTACCTACCAGCACCCATTCATTTCCAGCGCGTTTGGGTGCTGGCCGGTTCTCCCTGGCAGCGGCAGATGTAGGTGCCTTTGCTGCCTTGGCCCCTCGTCTCTTTCTTCGCTTTCCCGTCGGTCTGGCGACGGGATCGACGGGATCGACGGCAGGCCGCGCTTCGCCAGTATGGACCCCTCTTACTGGGGCTGGCGCGGCTCCTCCGTCACTCGCCAGGGGTGGCCGCAGGCGTTTGGCCGGGAGGAGTCGGTCCTCCAGGGCTTCGAGACGCGCGCTTATCATGTTTCCCATTTGGGCCGACAATGAGCGCGCCATCTCCTCGATCTTCTGATTGAAGTCCTGGAGAACCACCTCCCCGCGAGAACGTCTGGGCTGCCGCTGCGGGAGCGGCGGAAGCTCACCCGCGACTGACCACTCAGATGGTTGGACGGGAGGGGCCTGCAGAGGGAGGACACTGTCCGCCTGCGCCTTTACCCGCGCTGTCGCCAGCTCCATCTTCACCTCTGCAAGCTCCCTCCGAAGATCCTCCAATTCGGTCTCCTGCCTGGCGTTCCGTCTCTCCAGTCGATCATGGGCCGACTGGAGCTTCGCCAACTCCTCGTCAGGTGTGCGACCACTGAGCTCCATGACCACCTCCACCAGCGAGGCCGTCGCATCATTGATGGCCCGGATGCATCCACCTTGGAGGTGTCCCGATTTTTTGGCGACATTGCTTATCATGTCAATGTCGCCAATCGCCCTCCGTTGCAGATCCAGGATCAACTGCTCCGTGGTGGCCGGTGGAGGTGCAGCCCTTCGCGCGGCTCGCTCCTTGCGCAGCCGAGATGCCATCGCCGCAACATCTTCCTCTGCCTTCCGGCTGGCCTCCTCCTTCCGGCTGGCCTCCTCCTTCCGGCTGGCCTCCTCCCTCTTCTTGGCCTCATCCTTCTTCTTGAGGAGGGCGAGGTTTGCCTGTGCTTCCGCGAGCCCTGAGAACTGGCCCGTGGTGCAAGGGCGACCTCGACCTCGGCCTCCTCTTCCTCCTCCTCTTTTCGCAGAGGGGGTGCAGCGTCCGGTAGCACCTGCTTCCGGCTCCGTGTCCGTTGAGGTCGCTGACTGCTCCTCGGGAACTTGCTCCGCCTCAACAGGTTGCACCGCGTCGCTAACCTCTACCGCGTCGCTAACCTCTACCTCCACAGCCTTTGTGGCCAGGCTATCCTCGGCACCTTCGGAGGGAAGCTCCAAAGGCGGAGGTTTGTCCATTGCCACCGTAGGCAAATCTTTAGTCCTAAGTCGTGTAGCCATTGTCGTCGTTTTTTTGGCAGAATCGGGTATCCGTGAAGCTGCCTTAGTTCGTGGTCGTGTTTTTGGCAAAGGTTTGCCCCCCCCAGAGAACGTGGGGCAGCCCGAGCCCGAAGGCCCGGGGAGGGATTCTCCACTCCCGGTGGAAGTGGTACCCTCCTGGGGTAGTTTACTTTTACTCTTTGCGCTTTTCATTTTGTACAGGGGAAGCTTGTACAGTTCGCAGTACGCCTGCCGAGACCGGTATGAAAACCAATCCCGCCAGCCGCTGTCCGGTACTAGGCCGTTGGGGTTCAGACTGAACCCTCATCCGCCCTAGCCCGGTACTGAGTGCGCTGCTCACACGCCACACTCAGGAATACCTATATGGATATAGGAATATCACCATACCTATTTTATAACTAATTTTTTCGAAAATCACAGAACCGATTTCCATGTTTTTTTAAAGATATATAAGTGTGTTAGTGCTTGGTAAAGTTTTAGTATATGTTTTGTTACATTAGGCCACATATAAGTTATGAGCGTATAAATAACTTAAATTCGTATAAAACGACTACAAGTACTATCTAATCTATTGAATATTAAGTGATATAATGGATTATCTAAATGATTGTTTATAACAATTATTATTTATTATAAGGATATATAAGGGGGATTATGAGGATAATTAGAAATAACTCGAAAAATTGGCTTTACTTAAATCCTCAACATAATTATAACTTTTATTTTATATCACATTGACCGATTTTATATAAAAACGAAAATCTAAAAATGTTAAATGTGATGCGCAAAAGATGAATTTTAATCGATTTAAATTATTTGATAATAATATACTGTATATTTTTTATGTTTTATCTATTAAATTCTACAATACAAACATTACATTAATAATTTCACATCAGGCTCAGCTTTTCGAATTTTCGTGCTTGCAAAAATTTCAATAACTACAACATCAAATTTGATTGTCAAGTTTGTCGAACTATATCAGGCTAAGACGATTGACCTCCGATAGATTTTTTATTAATTTCTATTTTGAATAACACTTTTCACGTTCTATGGAGACTTCGCTTAGCTGGGTGTTCTGTATAAAATGAAAAATAATATTCTAAATAAAACAAACTATGTAATTGCTTAAAAAGTTTTATTAAAAACACAGTTGCCGGTAAAGCTTGTGATTGATTTGATATTTTGATAGTAATTGATATTGTGAACAACAGTTGCTGGTGTCGATGTCTGCCGCAGCGAGAGACAATCAAATTTATGTTGTAATAAATACGAGAGAACTGATGGACTGCACCCGCAACGATACGGGAGAATACTGTCCGGAACTCAAAGAATACATATTCAACACGAACGTGGTATTCGACCGGAATGGAACTGTTATCGACAGGTATATATATTGCTTGAATCATTTTGTAATAATAATGCTATCCTTATAATAAAACAGCCCATTTACAATCCATCACTCAGTGTACAGTTCAAAATAAACAGTAAATATATGATAGTACCTTTATACGTTTTTTGTCATAGCTCAATAATAATGCCAGAATAATTATATAGATAATGGAAACTAATGCCGTATTCAAAATATACTCGTATACGAGGAAAATACAGTTCTTAAGATTCAATCGCGTTAAAACTACTGAACGTATCGACATAGAGCTATAAGCATTCGATGCAAAATTGTTCGTAGTTCGTTCTAGGCTACTTATTTTTTGTATTCCATTTACCCTGTACCATTTATGAAACAGGCGGCAAAAAAAGCCCTGTGTATATATCTAAAAACAAATAGTTTCACGTCTGTATCAAGTTTACAATTTTACAGGTGTTTTAAAAACTAAAAAAATATCACAACGAATTATTAATATCTCATACGTATTTTTCTTTAATAACCTTATGTTTATAGATATCGAAAAATCAATTTATTTGGCGAGTACACGCACACTCCGGCTTTACGGCCGGATTTGGGATATTTTAATACAGACTTCGGAGTTACTTTCGGTCATTTTATCTGTTTCGATCTGATGTTCCAAGTACCCGCCGTTCAAGTTGTTCAGAAGAGAGGAGTCACTGATGTCATTTTTAGTACCATGTGGTTTTCCGAATTACCATATTTGACTGGTAAGGAATATATAATCTTTTTGTTAAATTGCTAATATTGTAGTTTTACTAAACCTAAATATGCATTGTTTACTATTTCAGCCGTGGAAATCCAAGAAGCTTATGCATATAAAATGAACGTAAACTTTATAGCTTCTGGCGCCAATAACGTTGCAGTGGGATCCGCCGGTTAGTGTATTTCTAGATCCCATATAAATAATATTGACTTAGAATGTTTGCGAAATGCTTCCTTTTATTGTCCCAAGCATGTAAATGCGTCATGTCTTGGCGAACTTTGCACATTTATATAATTTGGGATAAACTCGTTCATCAATTGATTATACTTAAATTAATAAATTTAATATATTCCTTTTGACTTTATAAGAACTATAAAATGCAATTGAAGATTGGCTCACAATGCTAAGGATATGTGAAAAAGTATAGATAGGAGCCAGATCTATCGAAAAAAGTAGCGACAAATTTCTGTACCAAGGATTAAAAATACCTTACCAACATACTAAAGCATCATCGCAATGTTTTCTTTTAAATAAAGGATTTAATGCGTCGTTACGTATTATATCCAAGGATTTTACTGTTTATATTGAAGCAGTTTGGGCTTTAAAAAACGATATTATCAGTATTTTATAGGTTCTTGTACAAAATTAAAGAATTCCTAGATCTTTTCCTTAAAATCTGCTGTTTATTCACCCTGATATATTATGCATTAATGAATGAGCTTGTTTACATCACAGCAGGTGAATTTGCACTAATATATGTTTTCACAGGTTCAGGAATTTATTCCGGTAAAGCCGGTGCTCTGGTCAGCATAATGCCAGGTGTCGCGACTACACGTCTGCTCGTCTCAAGAGTACCTAAAGTACCTGGCCAGGTAATTAACAGTCATCTAATCCATCCAATGTAATGGCTAGATATAGGTCTCCCTTAAAAATTGCCACTAAATTGTCGTATCTTGTGATTCCTGTAACCTTAATTAGGGTTCTTATGAGAGATCTGACCACACCGCATCTTCTAGTGTGTAGTCTTCACCTTAGAATTACAAAACACAATCGGTTATTAGTTCTATGAGCAATGTGCCTCGACCATTACCACTTAAGTATCGTATAATAGTGTGGGCTATGTTGACGACTTTGGTTTTACTACAGATCTTCTCATGCCTGTCTCGATCACGCAAAGAACTTTTAAGCATACTGCTCTGCCGTACCTTTTTAATGATTTTCAGTTTTCTTACGAAGGTTCGATGTTAGTGACCAACAATTGGTTATATTCTAATAATAACCATTCATATACAGACGGTTATCACTATATGCAAATCTTTATTAAATAATGAATTAATATGGATAATTTATTAAAGAAAAACAGTTGTCATCAAAAGTTCTCGGAAGAATACGAATCGCTTCAGTGTTAATAAAATATATAAATAAAAAATATATATATCATTTAAGATCTAAAATAAACATGTTTAAACGAACGACGAAATTACTTTCAGGTATCTGGAGAATCATACCCAGGCCCAATCTACGATAATCCATCAGACCACGATAATCTTAGGCTAATAACGGACCCGTCTCTGGTGTCTCACATTAGTAAACCTTTGGTACAAGGATTCCAAGAGTTCACTCTGGTGGACAAGGATGTTAGCTGCCATTTCAAAATCAGGCTCAACCAAGCTGAAGGAGATGTAGTGAGTCTATACATCTATTATCTTATTTACCTACCTTATTTGTTTATTTAATACCATTTATTTTCCTTCTTCTGGGATACTTTTTGAATACTGAATCGTCACTAATAAAAGAATGTCAAAAAGTTTATATTGATGTCTAAAGGAAATTGTCAGTAAAGAATTTATCATGATAACGTATGTTTATTTACCAAGGACATTAGTGTCTAGGGCCAAGACATTTTAACAAACGAGTTACAATATACTGTGTTTAACTAGGCCAGAGGTAGTCAACCTTTTTATAACTCGTGATATCTCTGTTAGTAACACAATCTTCTGATTTTCCACTAGTTTATAAAGTGGGAAAGTAACTGTACATGTAACATAGAGTAACAGATCGTTTTTTATCTATATTTAATATATAAATAGAAACATGAAGTTTTATGTACTGAAAACCCGTCTGGCGCTCAATACATTCATTGGAAGGCCCATTGATGAGTGATAGGAATGAGGATAGGTTGACTACCATTGAAACACACAAAATAATATTTACTTCTGGATTGTCACGATATTCGCTAGCTTTTATACATTGCACGCCTAACATAAATATAATATTAATTGATAATAATTGTTTATTACAATGCTTACTAATATTTATACTATTATTGACAATTATGCATGATTGGTAACTAAATTAATATTTATTGAAACTGACATTTATTTATGTTCTCTGTTAATTTTTTATTAAAATCTATTATGTTAATTGGACATTAGATTAACTTGGAACTTATATAATACATATTTACGCTTTAGATTTATATGTAAGATTAACATAGTTGTTGCATGTGTATGATTTGTTTTTTTTTTGTAAGTGCACTTATTCCAATTTAATTGTTTTTAAAATACATATGGTAAGTAATTATAGTTCGTTATATATAACATTAAAGTTGCCAATACTGGTTTGCTTAGAAATTCGTGCTTTATTGCTTGCTTGTTTTGATTGCATGTAAAAGTTACATTGAAATAATTATAATTTAAGGGCTCATTTCTAGAAGATACAAATAGAGAGTTTCTTGTTTAGTTCTTATATAGTTTCTTATGCTGGTACACATGTGTGCTTAACAAATTCGTTTATGTGTGATTAGCTTAGCTAGTGTTGCTTAGTAAGGTTCACGTTGTTTTATCCAAGGCAAATAGCCGAAGCCGAGGTTTGACCACTTTGGTACCCTTGAACTTGTTGCCAATTGGCTGTGCGCCTTAAGCGCTCGCCCCATTAGTCAGGTGAAGCTATGAAGGCCTATCCTGCCAACAACTTATTATTGGTTTCAGCATGAATGGGTCGCATCGAATGCACTGTTGCGTTTCGTTCGGCCAGTGAGAGCGCCGGAGGCCCACATATTTAAAAGGCCGGCAACGCACTTGCGACTCCCCTGGTGTTGCTAGTATCTATGGACGGCGGTGGTCACTTACCATCAGGTGACCCACCTGTTCGTTTGCCCCCTATAACATAAAAAAAATAAAAAAATACTTCAGTTCAAACCGTTTGTTCGGATGTATTTAGTTTTATATGAATCTTGAATTCTGAAGAAGTTGTATTTTAACGTGATAATATCTTATAAATCGATGAACGCCGTCTGTACGCGCAAAAAAGCATGACTCATTGTCACGTTCCAACTGACCCGAGCATGCAAACGAGTGCGCGGAATATGCGATAGAGATTCGTGATCGGCCAAAACGTTCGGCTTGTGAAGCATCTATCTCTCTTCAACTCCATTGGTAATTCAGTGATAATAATTCAATTAAATTCATACGGGTTTCTCAGATCAATCTTGATATACAATCTTACTGTCTTGGCTATGAATATATAATACTAGCATCTTTTATTTCAGTATCCACATTACAGAGCGATTGTACATGACGGTACCAATACATACGCGCGTCGTGAGATCGGTATAGCGTCTTGTTCTGTTGTCGCTTGCAAGACTAATGAGTTCAAATCTTGTGGATACAGGTAAGTTATTGATAGATTATTTTTCTTATTGACATCGTGTATTATAAACGCTTACAAGTGTCGCGTTCAAAGTTCAACTGGTGTTATATCCAGCAAAATTATAGAGTTGTACGATACTAAATCACTACCATCGTTCACATGATGAAAAATATTAGAAATGCAAATCATGATATGAATCTCGGGAGTGTTGTTTTCTTTGTTTTGATTTCTAAAAAATCATTCTCTAGGGAGAGTAATTGATAAAGTTTATTACATGGGGAAAATAATGATCATTTGGAAAAACGAGAAGCGTAATCATACATATCATATGACAGAATAAGTAATCTTAAACCTACACTTTACTCTTACAGATATGGCGATAAAATAGAAAACAACGAAATACAAGATCTAGAAATAGAAATGACAACGTATCGTAGTCAATACAATACGACGCTCGACTGCGATAACATTGTGTACTTCCCACTGTCGGTCAGAGATAACAAATTTCCCTTAGGGCCGGTGAATTACACGTTTCTCGATGAGAAACAAAACGAAGTTATCAATTCACATTACGGCGTCGAAACACAAAATGAAGTTCAATTAGAAAACGAAAGCCGTACGCGATTGATATTAAAATTGAATAAACCGCAAAAGGATTTAGTGGTGATTGCTATTTGGGGAAGAATATTTTCAAGAGACGTCGATCATAACAAGCATATAACAGATAAAGATAAGCAGCAATTCGTGGACATTTTAAATGTAATTTATGGAAATGACGACGCAACAGGCGGTCAAAGGGAGAAATTGAGTTCGCTAGCTCATGATCACAAAAAAGAATTATAATTTTTTCAAGAACAAATCAAATCCTAATGTATATAAATTTAATCAAATAATTAAGCAATCTCCAAATGCATGAATGATATTGGAATTGCTCAAGATAAATTGGCGCAAGAAGTTTTTGTAACACTACCACAATCAGAAGAACTGCAAAATGTTCAAATAAGAAATTCAACTAATCGTATTTTGTTTAATATAAAATTATCGTTTAATATAAATTACAAAAAGTCTCTGCCTACTAGTGTGGTTAAGTTTTAGAATATATTCGGTTATATTATGTGTAAGATCGGTCAGCGAAACCACCACTACGACACTTATTCCTCCCGCAAAGAAGCAGTGTTTGGGCTATCATATTCCAGCTTAAAGTTAGCCAACATATTAGAACGGCGTTCTATTCGGTTTTTATCTATGATTACTGATTATCACAAGTCTCATTTAAGAATGCGGTCTTTTGTGACCCAAAAACAGTGGCAGTGGTTCTTGTTAAAGTTACATTAAAAGTGACCATTGAATCTCCGAAGACCTTTTTCTTCGCAGTCTTTATAAATAATCAATAATTGTGTAAATTACGCGATCATAGTTCTCAGTAGAGATGTGTAAATGTAAAATTTATAAATTAAATGAAGATTGTAAGAGGTATATAGTGTTTGTCTATACATCATTTTGAGACTTCTTTTTAAATGGAGACTAAAAAGCAAAAAATCGAATCTTAAAATGTTTTTTTTATTTTATTTAATTGCTAGTCTTCTTAGACTGTAGATGTTATACAATCTACATTCTAGATCATATTATAAGAAATTCAGCTAAGTAAGTCATAATAAAGGATAGGAATAGGTTTTATGAAATTTTACAAAGATCCGAAGAATAAACCTAAGTACCTGAGGTGTGGCAAATATAATTCTTCTACACGAATGAAGCCACGAGTACTAACAATATATTTATTTTAAAAATGTAACAATGAGAACAAATATAGTCGTCGGAGCATGACGATATTAACGAGTAATTTCTATCGATCAATCTCTTGTTTTAACTTTTTGATGTTTGTATATATGTTTATATTTTCTTTATTATTACAATTGATGTAAATGTTGTGAATTATTCAAATGATGTATTTATTTTTTACTTCTAGTTCTATCATTATGTTCACTTTTGTTTCATCAAAATGCCAGTCTTCAATCTGTTTTAAAAATATCAATTACATTTAAAACTTTGGTATAAGTCTAACATCATTAAAAATCTCTTTTTTAAGCTAAATTGTACTTTCATCCAAATTAAAATGACTATGTAATTGATACAATCGTCGTATATTATTTTAATTCCCTGTTGTTATTTCACCTCCATGTTGATATTAAGTGCCTTCTGAATTCAAATTAAGTGTATGTACTCAACAATACTGGTATAGAACAGTCGGTGAAATCGATGAGAAAATCGAAACAATATGCACTTTGAAAGTCAGCTAATACTATTACACGCGGACTAGTAGGCGCAACGTGTTGTATTGCAGGTCCAACTAGCGTCCTCTATTTAACGAAGAAATGTAAGATAAAAGATTTAAGCTTTCGAAACAATTGAGTTGTACTGCCATCCAATCAAAGGTTGCTGCGCGTTTCCTGTTTCTTACGATATCGACTTTTATATATATTTGGAAATAGACAAAAAAAAATAGAATTTTATAATAGTTTTTGTTCACCTATGATGAGCTACTGTTATCAAATTGGACTTAATCAAAAAACGAGTTAGACACACACCGGTAAAGAAGCAGTCTACGAGTTTTTCGAATTTTCTTCGATTTTTGTTTTTGATAGATTTTAAGTGTTTAACTTTGTTTCAAATATTGGTAATTGCTTTTGCCAATTCGTTTGGCCAATGTTCGTATGTAATTTTTTTTTCTTTATATTATAGGGGGCAAACGAACAGGTGGGTCACCTGATGGTAATTGATCACCGCCGTCCATAGACACTAGCAACACCAGGGGAGTCGCAAGTGCGTTGTCGGCCTTTTAATATATGTGGGCCTTCGGCGCTCTCACTGACCGAACGAAACACAACAGTGCAACCACTGTTACTTCACGTCGGTTTTCTGTGAGAGGGTGGTACTACCTCGGGCGAGCCGACCCATTCATGCTGAAACCAGTAATAGCTTCAGCGTAGCTCTACCACCTACAATACTTTTATGTCCACAGTTTTTATGATATATATTTCTCTTATTTTTATATCGGCTGTCATTATAAAGAGTAATTAATCGGGAATGTTATCAGATGCCCAAAGTGTCCTAGTCGCTAATACGTACATGGCTGAGTAGCTTAATGTAGGGAATAGGGAATAGGGAAATTCAATAGGGACAATAAATTGTGTGATTCTGTAAGATACGCGGCCACTAATAGTTGGAACGACATACCACCTCCCATTCGTAACCTTACACCAAGATGTCACTTTAAAATCGAAGGTAAATTGAAGAGCTATTTATTTTAATGGCATTCTCCGTATTAGACTAACCAACTGCATTAAACTAAACTAATTTGGATCTTCAATGAAATCTTTCGGACAGTAAGCGTTCTTTTGCAAGTAATATCTAACTTAATACTTTACGTATTGTATACATACAGTACATACTATGTTTGGCATATACCTAAGAATTTAGAATATCACATATTCATTTAAAATTTTAGTGTAATTATGTCAGCATCTTAGTAGAATATCAGCGCTACATGGCTAGCACTTGTACGTCTGTCTATGATAGATATATTTTACAATGTATAATTGTATTTTCAGTATTATAGGTATAGAGCGGCAGCGTTTAGTGGAGTACGTTCTTTCTCGGGTGTTGCCACTGGTGGAAGTCGTGTTTGCTCGGTGATCGCTTGTACTGGTGATACTCTAGACACTTGTGGACAGAGGTAACGACCCACTAGGACATTTTAACATTTTTACATAGAATTTTCATCATCATTATTCCGTTTTGAAGGTTTGCGGTTAAAACTAAAATTTTGTGATTTATTTTATTTCTACGTTCTCCTTTCATTCTTTAAGTTCGATTTCCGCTAAATAAATTCTAAACGCAACAAAATAAAACGAAAATAAAAACACCTTTAATAGAGTACATAATTTTGTTACTCTATAATTATTTAGGTTTTACAGTCACATTTACACTTTATAATGCTGTAGTCGCTGTCCGCTTGAAGATTTCTTCATATTTGTTCCTCTTCGTAGTCGTCTCGATTTCCTGAATAGTAGTTTACATAGATGCACCGCAGGAAGGTTTATATACCTTACAATACAACGAAGTGGAAAACTGTAGTAGGCTGACGTCATTATTCGAATGATTCAACAATGTTCGAGACGGGCTATTTTAAGCTACGCTGTACTTCGTTCCTACGGTCGATGGACAGTCTTTATTGATTTATAATGACTTCGCATACAGGGTGTGAGAATATAATTGTTAAGTAATAATATATATTAATATAACTCCCTTAAAAGGCCAAAATTTAAAAACATTTCTATACTTTAATTCTAGCTTTATTTCCAGATTTACACAGTACGCTGCAAACCGGACCGCAGTATTCGAAGAGCTCAGCATAATTGGTACAATGCCAACACCGGTTAGGGATCCAGGATTAGAAGCGGACGACTTCGTTGTATACCCTGTCTCCTTGAAAACAAATATAATGCCTTTAGAGGTTATTGATTATACCTACAGTGCTTCCATGTTAAGTAATGGTTCAGTACACACGTTCACATTAAATAATACAAATGTAGACCTTTATAGTTTTGCTGTGTGGGGTAGAGAGTTTGCAACTGATGGAGAAGAAGCAACGCCACCTATACATGCGGAACCTGATGCACCAGATTCTTCAACTGTATTTGTATTGAATACTAGTCTGTTAATGCCAATATTTATACTTATAGTTACATACTATCTGTAATGTTTAGAATTGTACTACGGTAGTTTCTGTTATCTTTACTTCTTTAAAAATATACCGTCATGATTGTTTGACAATTAAATGAAGTCGATGATTAGTGTACTTACTACAAATTATATAAACTTAATATATTTAAAGAACTAGTCCAAGCAATGAATAAATTTAAAGAATAGCATGCGCTCAAGTATGGAGTGCGTTTTATTAGTCTATTTCATAACTTTACCTACCTCCTACATATAAGGCAATAATAAATAATTGTTTTTAACGATTACCTAATAAATAAACATACTGATCATTATTGAGCTGTTTTTTTTATTAAATTACTGGACATTAATAATTTTAATCACTCGATTATAAAATCTTCTTCGTTCCATTAATTAGCTGTTAATGTCTCCAAAAATATTTCGATAGTCGGTTGCACCTTGCCATTTAACCGCCAATTAGTCTGAGAGTGCTGCGTGGGGGAACATCGCCGCACTCTGATTGCGCCGGTAAGTGGTGACTTGTCGCTGCCGAGCGTGGTCGCAGAAGGAGGCGGCGCTTTGGCCGCCTCCTTCCACCTCCGTAGCTGGACCTGAGGAGGTGGGCCGGGGTTGTTTTGAAAAATTCATATCTTTATTATCTTTAGAAAGATGTTTAATTGAAAATAAAATAATTCAGATAGATCAAATAGAATTACAATTTCATTACGATTCAAGATAATGGTAATCATAAGATGAGAGGTTTAATTTTTGTACTAGTGTGTCACATATCATAAAAATACCAGTTTTCATGTTAAAATATAATGTAGAAAAAAGTTTATATAATAACTCACACCCATTAATAAAAACAGAGAAAATGTTAACTTTTATATTATCATCAAACAGAGTATATTGTTATTTGATCTCTGACCTCATTGAAAAATAACTTTAATTCAAAACAGAATAATAAATTTGTGTATGAACCAGGTAAATAATAAAAAATGTTATATAACATATCAAACCGGAATAATGATATGCTTATGAACCAAACCGATAAAAAACAAAAATCATATAATGGTGATGGTGCAAAAATTGGATTCGATGTCATTAATAAAGTGCTGTTATGTTTTGTTATTATTTTATTATAATTTAGAAAAATTACCTCTTCTGTCAAGAATTAATGAAATAGTGAAAATGAATTCATGTACAAAACTATTGACACGAATATTGAAATATAATGAATTGAATGTGTTTAAATAGTTAGTGAGGCGGATGTTCCACTATGTAGTTTTTATATCAAAATTCATGTTTTTTCGCGATACGACTACATCTCCACCATATATATCATATGGATAAGCCGCTTTGGTTTTATTGTGAAACCATCACCGCATCTCTCGCCACAAGACAAACTGTGTGAGTGAACGGTCCAGTGGCCACCAATTTCGAGGCACGAGGGGGCGATTCGTTAAGCGAATAAGTGCTTCTTAGACCCCCTATCGTTCACATAATTTTCACATTACAAAAAATTATAGACGCAGTTAGGCTGACTGACACGCATCCACGTGTTCAGCCATAATAAGTTATCAAGTCCGCTGAGTGAGCACGCATAAAATGTGTTTAATTGTCCTTTTGAATTTCAAAACTTAACGGTCAACTGTATGATGTATGTATGAATATGTGACGTGTCTGGATGCGAGCTTATTGTACAAACGAGTCATACGCACAGTTGGATTGAAATAGGAAGTATTATTCTTAAGTTTTAAGAATATAAATCTTTTTGGAAATTTATATTCCAATTTGTGTTAAAAATTAGGCACTCAATAGCAAGGATAAAGATGTTAAGATAATTATGCAGTAATTTGTGAAGAAATACTAAATCATCTTGATTTCTTCGCACATGCAATGGTATAATATTAAATTTATTTATCCTGTCATATTAAGAAGAGACGCTGCGACGATGACCACGTCTGTGACAATTTTTTGAAAATTATCTTTGATCTGATTCAATACATTTCGAATGTATGATGTAGCAGAGCTGACCAAACTGCAGATGCAAATTCGAGGACACTTCGAAACGAACTGTTAAATAACAAGATAATACTATAAGAGTTTAAAAAAAAAAAAGGTTATCTCGTTATAAAACCCAACATTTTAAAAGGTCCCATACACCATCACCATACATTTCAACAACAACTCAACATCAGTCGACACTGTGGTCTAACACTAAAATCTATTAATCATAAAAAAGCGACGAAGAAATAAAAAAACCGTGTGATCATGTGAACGAGCACTTACGTTTATATCTGTTGGTATAAATGGATATAAGCCGCTGGTATTGAATGTCTCGAGTGAGTCGGGACTACAAGGGTCTACCAAATACACACATTCTGATAATATATTTACATAGCGTATTAAGAATAAGGTAAACTTGTTTTAAACAAAAATGACATATCTACGATATCTTGTATACCTTTTGGCTTTGCTGCAGACCTCTTTTCAAGTAAGTTATAATTTATCAGTATATCATCAGAGTTCTTTCTTCTGTGTTTTTTTTTAATGTATTTAACTTCTGTGCTTATATGTATTTAAAAGTTATTAAGTTAGATAGAATAGACGGCGAAATCATGGCTTGAGTTGTTTCTTACGAAAATGATCCTATATTGTATATTCTACTTTTATTCTTTTTTAACATATATTCCCTAGTAAAATAGTGTGTATTTTTGAAAGGCGGCATTAGATTTTAAACTGATAAAAGTATAAAAAGTACTTACACATTTTAATTGTTAAGACAAAGGTATTGTAAAACATAAAACATCAATACCCCGGAAACATATTAATCTTTTGGCGCACAATTAGACCAAGGACTGACGAAAAATAACACAAATTTCCGCTTATAATTATATATGTATATAAGTATATGCAGAGGTGCGCTACAACACAGGGAACAAGACACTATTCTCTAAATTACTATGTGTGCAATAATCCCAGAAAAAATACCGAATAACTGAAATCTGACACTTGTACCAAGAAATGGAAAAAATATGGAAGTGAACCTCCTGAATCAGATTTGCAGGGAGAAATCCTCATGGTTACAATAGACCTGAAACCAGAGCCTGTAGAGGTGCAATTGACGGAAACACCGTACACAAGTGCGTCATTTGAATCCTTAGCATCTGTTATCAAAGAATCAGATATCCACTGATATTGATGTTATAGTGGTATTAAAAAAATAATCCCAAGGAGGGTTCATGTAAGTCAGGCGGCCGATCGTAAAAATAACCCAAATCATACAACACAATATGAGATACATGTTATGCCGTCCCTATCTTGGTGGGATAAGGATAAAGAAGAAGCTGAAATTGGGCGACCAAATGACAAAATCGAATTAGTTTTTTTTTTCGAACTGACCTACACTGTTAGTCTGGCAAGGCCACTACAGTTCCACCGGACTACTAAGGGGAGCGCTTAAGGCACTCAACCGATTTCGTATTGAATTAGTTTTTTTTTTCGAACATACTACACTGTTGACCTGGCAAGGCCTTCACAGTTTCACCGGACTACCAAGGGGAGCGCTTAAGGCACTCACCCGATTTTATATAGGAATTGAATTAGTGCGACATGTGTGTACGAACATTATTAATCGGTCTATCTCCTTAACCGATGCATTTCCCATTTTAAAAGCTCTAGTATATTTTAAGCTACGTTATATTCTAAAAGAGAATTTAAAAACGATCGGCCTAGATAATATAACTTGAAAATGTTTGTGCATTAACAAAAGTATTTTTCAAGTTTAATGTTATTCTTAAAAAGAACAATCGCTGCCTTTAATATTTTATTCTAGAATTTGTTCAATTCGCAAAGCTACTACCAAAACATCAGAATTTCAAATATGACTGTTCTTTAGAAGCCCATACCGAGACAAATAAATATTCATACCTACTAGAAGTCTAATTAGACTCATTTTATTATGAACGAATTACAGAACCTTACCTTTCTTTATATCCGCTTGACGTAAAATGCAATTCATATCGAGTTGCCCAATTTTTGTAAAATCACCATGATATAACATTTTTTTATTATATTTACGTGCTTCATAAGCATTTTTATTATTCTGGCGTTGTCATAGAATGCCCTCGATGACGAAGAACTACCCATTTTTTTAAATATCACAACGACATAACATTTTTTAAATCTATCTGATTAAAACGTATCGTACCGTAGTTCCGGCTCGAAGAACCAAAACTACGGGGACGAGGATTCGAGACGCTGGCGGGAAATGCAAACGACACACTCGTCGATACAAAACACGAAGTTTATTCACAAAGTCTTCAAGGTGTTTTTACACTAATTCACTATTTACAATACAATAATTCAATGTCGCGAGTACACTAACGCGGGCTCCGTTCACTAGTTGGTCAGCTGCGCGTTCAGACCAGTGATTCATGATTGACATTCGACAATTGACTCTGCTTTTTTTTTCTATCATAGGGGGCAAACGAACAGGTGGGTCACCTGATGGTAAGTGATCACCGCCGTCCATAGACACTAGCAGCACCAGGGGAGTTGCAAGTGCGTTGTCGGCCTTTTAAATATGTGGGCCTCCGGCGCTCTCACTGACCGAACGAAACGCAACAGTGCAACCACTGTGTTACTTCACGTCGGTTTTCTGTGAGAGGGTGGTACTACCCCCGGGCGAGCCGACCCATTCATTCTGAAACCAGTAATAGTTTCAGCGTAGCTCTACCACCTACAAGATACCTGCTGCTAAGATGGTCTGATATATTCGAGTAACCAACCACACATGCCGGTCGGGTGAGTGCTTTAAGAGCGCTCCCCTTAGTAGTCCGGTGAAACTGTAAAGTCCCTGACAGGTCAACACTGTAGTCAGTTCGAAAAAAAAAACAATAAATAGACTACTTAGAATTCACATGAATCCACCATTGGATTGAAAAGTAGGTTACAAGTTTATATTGATTTGTTTTCAGAGGTCGACTCCGCAAGACAGTCACTATGTGGCCGCAGTGATCGAGTATCAAGTATCAAATAATGTTGAACAAAATCGTCTGAATTATATAAGTTATATCGAAGAAGCTGCAAGACAAGTATGTATTTTAATTAAATTTAAAAGCCGTTAACAGTTTCTCCTTGTATTGAAATTTAATTGACGATTTAATAATATCCATTCATCCATTCAGGCCACATGTATCTACTGCTTAATAAAAGCTCGCTTTTGTGCACACCAACCCACTCGATTATGTTCGTCTCTCATCCAGATCCCTTTTGCCACTTAGACTTTGCCACTTATCGTCTGACCATCGCGCTAGTGATATACTCGGCAGGCATAACTTAAGACAAAGTACACATGTTGACACATACTTAACATAAAGGGTAAAAATTCTTCTTGTGTTTGCCTTTTCAACTGATGGTTGAAGTCGGAGGTAGAAATTGATTCTCATTCTATTCATCTGATCGAGGTTAAATAGCCCTACAGTACCCAAAAAAGTTTACTACAAAAGTTGGATATAGATAATTAGATTTACTTATTTATCACGGTAAAGGTCCAATCTTTCTTTTATACTTGATCGATATTAATATTTCTTGACAATAATAATGTTTTCATTTATCAATTTTCTTCATTTATGCTTCGATGTGGTTCGTATGAACTTAAATGATAACTGTACAAAGCAATAATGCTACTTCTATGAATTAAGCTACTGATAGAATTTTTTAATACTTTATTCATTTTATCGTCTCTATGTGGTCTGAGATGGTAAGTATGCTAAATGTGGAGGGGTCATGGCTCTCAACTTTAGCTGACGGAACCCATCTGTAGATGTTTGGAGATATATTTTCAACTTGAGGGTAATAGCCCTAGCCACGTGCGTTTAGAAAGAAAAAGGAGATAGGTTCCAATCCTAGCAACTGAGTCGGAGCTTTCGATGAAGGAAAATATCGTGATGAAAGCATATCATGGTGGTAGGGTTTTTTCTAAGTCCGCCTGGCTAGATACCACCCTCAAGTTGAATATCTGTCGCCAAGCACCTGTATTCCGACAGCTGCACTTGAGAGCCAGTTCCCTTTAGGTTTAGTGTGACTACCATCTTAGACCACATCATCATTTAACATCATATGAGATTGTTGTCAAACACTAACCTATAAAGTATAAAATCCCTACTACCATGCTCATCACAATTTTTGTCTTCAAAGAAATCTCCAGCTAATTTGCATAGATTCGAACCTACTTCGATCGACTCACGGTGCGACTACGTTAACCATTGCACCATCATCGCTGCATGAGGGAGTATTTGCGTTCAATAAAAGTAAAGGTTACACGACGCTTAAAATATTAACTCGCTAATACCACTAAGGAAATAGACAAATTCGATTGCTGAAACACATCAATTTTAGCCTTAGAATTATACTTAGTCAGATTAATACTCGAATATGTCAGGGCATTATATTAGGTTTTCACATTTTTTTTTTTATTACAAGGCTGAAGCTATTAACGTAAGGTTCCGATTTGTGTTGTCCGACGCGCAAGCGACTGAGCTGTCATAATCTTATTTTCCAGAATGCTGATATCATTGTTTTCCCAGAACTGACATTAACAAATGCGACAACCAGTTTCTCAGTACCGATGCACGGCCTGCTGCAACAGTATCCGGTACCAGCTCTGCATCCAGAGTTATATGATAATGTAAGCGTGTTGCCCAATCTCCAAGCTATCTATTATTAATTTTCAAAGAACTTCGTTTATGGCCCGCAATTGTTTAATGGCAATTACGCTGTGCTGGCAATTACGGTGCTCGTCAATCTTGTTCGGGCTTCGGATTTGTACATAATATAGTCAAGATTTGAATACAAAACTAAATTGTAATTATAGTTATAGTGATCCAAAATTAGCATTTATTCATCATACATATAACATAATACGTATTTATATCCAAATTGTTGCTTGATTAAGTGTTATTTAACAACAACGGCATAAGCATAAACAATACGCATATATACGAGTAGATCTTTTCCTCCTTTTTGCAAAAAGTTTTTTGTACAAAAAGGACATATGTGACATATACTCTTCCAGCCTGTTAGAGTTACGAGACCAATTTTTATGATCCTGTTTTTAAAGATATATATTTTATAATTAGGTTTTCAAAATCAATTTTCAATCAATTTTTTAAAGGTATGTAAAAGTGTCTTAGTGTCTGCTAAGGTTTTATAGTATATGTTTTGTTACATTATCGTCATACATAAGTTACGAGCGCATAAATAACTTACATTCATATAAAATGACTGCGAGTACTACTTTTTTTTTTCGAAATTACATACTCTGTTGGCACTTTGGCCTCTACCGATTCACCGGACTACTACAGGGAGCGCTTGTGGCACTCACCGGATTTATTTAGGCGATCAGCGCAAGAGCACACGGTGCGCCTCGGATTGAACTGTCGCCGAGTTTCCCGATCTGCTGCGAGTACTACATATCCAATCTGTTCAATATTCATCAATTCAATGAAGTACCGAAACGATTCGCTTTTGTTTACTTCATTATAACTTTTACTTTATATCACAGTGATTGATTTATATAAAAACGCAACCTAAAAATGTTAAACGGGATGCGAATTTCAATTGTGTGATAATGATATAAATAAATATGTTTTATATGTAAATTCTATTTTAAATTCTGTTTTATGTAATTATTTATTAAATTCCTACAACAGAAATATTACATAAATAGCTTCACATCAGAATCCATTTTTAAGATTTTTGAGTTGTTAAAAATTTCAATAATTGCAAGATCAAATTTGGTTGTCAAGTTTGTCAATCTATATCAGGTTAAGACGATTAACCTCGGATAATTTTATTTTTTTAAAACAAAGTTGCAGCGGGTAAAGCTGGCGATGCAATATGTTTGATATTTTGTTAGTAAATGATATTGTGAAAAACAGTTGCTCGTGTCGATGTCTGCCGCAGCGAGAGCCAATCAAATTTATGTTGTAATAAACACGAGAGAACTGATGGACTGCACCCTCAACGATGCGGGAGAATACTGTCCCGAACTCAAAGAATACGTATTTAACACGAACGTGGTATTCGACAGGAATGGAGCTGTTATCGACAGGTATATATATTGCTGGAATCATTTAGTAATAATAATATTAGCCTTATTATAAAACAGTCCATCTACAATCCATTACTTACTGTACTCGTATAGCTTACAGTAATCAGTAGATATACTCGTATACGTTTTAGTTTCAGCTTAGGTTCTGTTTTATGTTACAACCAGAACGATGAAGTTCGAAAATTCTTATCTCTGTCGTATTGTGAATATGTGGAATTGCCTCCCGGTCAGAGTGTTCCCTTCTTCTTACGATGTTGAGTCTTCAAAGGAAAAGAATTTTCAAACTTCTTCGTTCTTGCTAACCGTGAATCTGTACCCGCCTGCGTAGTTCTGTAGTTAGTTATCGAACTGGTGATTCTGGGTGCAACCTTATGGATCCCGCCAACGACCAAACCCCAGTAGATGAAGAAAAAAGAAGGAAAGAAACAAACGAGCATCACCCAGACCGAGAATGAGGAGGACGTACTTGTACTTACTTAAGGAAATCCAAATCACAGTATTTGGAGATCCCGAATGTGAGCAGTTGTGCCTGAGAATATTAGAGAGAATTCGTTAAGCAAGATGGCCAGAACCCTCAAGCAGTATCTCAGCCGACCGCAGGAGGCAGTTCGCAAAAAATTCAATAGAGCACGAATAACGTGCGACTTAATGCTCGACATGTATTGACGGGCTGCGAAGAAAGAGAAGGCCGCTGAAGAGGGCAACAAGCTCTAACATAGCCCCCTTGCCGGCCTCTTAGGTGGTAAGTAGAGATGTCTCGATAAGAACGTCATCATTATCACTCTATCTCCGTATGCGACCGTTAGTCGGGCAATATGGTTAATGTGGTTATGTATGAAAAACCATTTGGTATATATATCTAAAAACGAATAGTTTTACGTCAAGTTTACAACTTTACAGGTGTTTTAAAATGTAAAAAAAATCTGAAGTCATTATTAATATCGCATACGTATGTTTACAGATATCGCAAGATAAATCTATTTGGCGAGTACATACACACTCCGGCTTTACGGCCGGATTTGGGATATTTTAAAACAGACTTCGGAGTTACTTTCGGTCATTTCATCTGTTTCGATCTCATGTTCCAAGTACCCTCTGTTCAAGTTGTTCAGAAAAGAGGAGTCACTGATGTCGTTTTCAGTACCATGTGGTTTTCCGAATTACCGCATTTGACTGGTAAGGAATAATACATGATATTTTGTTTAAATTGTTAGTATTGTTGATTTATAATGCGAACTATTTCTAATTTCAGCCGTGGAATTCCAAGAAGCTTATGCATATAAAATGAACGTAAATTTTTTAGCTTCTGGAGCTAATAACCTTCCAGTGGGATCTGCCGGTTAGTATTTCCTAGAACCCATATAAATAATATTAACTTAGAACGTTTGCGAACTATTTATTTTATTGTTCCAAATATGTCAATGTGTGTCATGTCAAATGGAACTTTACATACCTGTACAATGTGGAATAAAATCGTTCGAAAGTATTATAAGCTTAATATATTTTTTTGAAGTCATAAGAACTATAAAATGTATTTAAAGATTGGCTGCCAATGCCAGATCTATCTAAAAAAGTAAATACGAATTTCTGTATTAAGGTTTAAAAATACCTTACCCACCGTACTATAGCCTCGCCTCATCACGGTGTTTTCCTTTAAATAATGGATTTAATGCGTCGTTAGGCATTATACCCAAGGATTTTACTGTTGATATTTAAGCAGTTTGGATTAAAAAAAAAACTATATGGCCAGTGTTTTATAGGTTCTTGTCCTAAATTGGAGATTCCCTAGATCTTTTCTTTAAACTCTCCTATCGACTATGTTACCCTGATTTATTAGGCACTATTAAGTGAGCTTGTTAACAGTACCACTGGTGAATTCACACTAATATATATTTTTAAATATTTGCAAAGGTTCCGGAATATATTCCGGTAAAGCCGGTGCTCTGGTCAGCATTATGCCGGGTGTCCCGACTACTCGTCTACTCGTCTCAAGAGTACCTAAAGTACCTGGACAGGTAATTAATAGTCGTCTAATCCATCCAATAAAAAGGCTTCCACTGTTGGAAATCGGTCTGCCTTAAAAATTGGCACAAAAATGGGTCCTACGTGTTTCTCGTAATCTTCGGTGTAATGTGGCTCGCTCATTACTATTTAAGTATCGTAATTGTAAGGGTTATGTTTTCTACTTTGTTTCTCCAGCGGCTATTCTTATGCCTGATTTGAGTACGCAAATAACATTTAATCATATCGTTCTGAATTACCTTTTAAATGATCTTGAGCTTTCTTATAAGTTCAAGATCAAGAGTAAGTGACCAATAATTGATTATATTCTATTTTTAATAATGATTGTTAATATATAGATAGTCATCACTATATGCAGATCTTCATTAAAACGATGTAAATCATTAATATGCAATGATTTATATAAAGAGAAACAGCTGCCATCAAAACTTCTCGGGAGAATACGAATCTCTTGAGTGTTAATAAAATAATTAATATAAATTAATTCATATTAACAACATTAATAAATCAAATAAAAAATAGATAAAATAATTGTTATTTAGCTTAACATCTAGAATAAACGTGTTTAAACGAACGACCAAATTACTTTTAGGTATCTGGAGAGTCATACCCAGGCCCAATCTACGACAATCCATCAGATCATGACGGTCTTAGGCTATTAACGGACCTGTCTTTGGTGTCTCATATCAGTAGACCTTTGATACAAGGATTCCAAGACTTCACTCTAGTGGACAAGGATGTTAGCTGCCATTTCGAAGTCAGGCTCAACCAAGCTGGGGGAGATATAGTGAGTCTATTTATATATAATTTTGTTTACCTGCTTTATTTATTTACCTTTTATTTATTTAGCTTCTTCTGCGACACTTCTTAAACGGACCGCTAACAAAAAACCTTTCAAAAGTTATAGTGAATGAAATATATATGTCTAGAGGAAATTATTAGTAATGAATATATCAAAAAACTCCCTTTGACGCAATGCCCAATTTTCAAGGAGTTCCCCTAGTTACTGAGCCTAATTTCAGTATCCTCGGTATCGACATATCTAGCGTCGTTCAGTTTGGTGCTTATTTGGAAGGTAAAGCAAAACTGGCTTCAAAAAAGTTAAGTGTCCTTAACGACGGTATTTCACATCGGTTCACCGCCTTCAGCTGTATAAGGCGCAAGTCCGTCCACATATGAAATACTGTTCTCATCTCTGGGCCGGAGCGGCCCAATGCCATCTACTTTCTTTTGACCGAATCCAACGGAGAGCGCCTTGAATTGTCGACGATCGGGTGCTTTGCTCAGGGCTTGACACTTTGGTGCTTTGTAGGGATGTTGCGTCACTTTGCATCCTTTACAAAATCTAACACGGAGAGTGTTCTGAAGAGCTGTTCGGATTGATACCTGCTGCAGAGTCCCATTACCGAACGACTCGCTATAAAATGAAATTCCATCAGTGTCATCGCGATGGTTGGAAGTCGTCTACTGTGCGGTTCTCGCGTGCACTTTTCCCACGTATGTCGGCCCTCTGGAATGAACTCCCAGCGGCAGCGTTTCCGGACCAATACAACCTACAAACCTTCAAGAAACGAGCCTACTCCTTCCTCAATGACCGGCAACGCATTTGTGATGTATCTCGTGTCCATAGGCGGCGGTGATTACTTACTATCAAGTAACCCGTCTGTTCGATTGCTTCTAATCGCATAAAAAAAACGAAAGGAACGAAAGCGAGAGATATTGGTGTCGGATATAAATTATACTACTGTGGGAGTAACGGTAAGAGTAATGATACAGGGATTGTTTTAGACAGTGAGTTTAAGAAGTGTGTAACGGATGTAATAAGAGTGGATAATAGATTAATATCGGTGAAGTTATTGATAGAACAGATAATGGTAAATAGAATGAGTGTGTATGCACCGCAAGCTGGTTGTAATGATGATTGTTTATGCACCGCAAGCTGGTTGTAATGAGGTTGTCAAAGAGAAGTATTGCGAAGACTTAAATGGAGTGATTGTGGGCATATGGGAAAAGAGAATGGAGGTTATGAGAGAGTGCATGGAGAGTGGGTTTTTAGAAATAAAACAAAGAGGGGTAAAATATCATACAAGCTGCAGTTGCTTTCGATCTTGCAATAGTTAATACATTTTTTCAAAAAAAGAGGTCAGCACCTAATTATAAACAAACTGGTAATCATATTAGAGATTATTTACTCAACATTATTTGATAGTGTTAGATTTAAGTTACTTCAAATAAAATGACAAATTGATGGAAGTAATTTGAGACCCTCAACAATTGTAATTGGTATTTATTAGATAAAGATCAATATGCAAATGAAATTAGGACAAAAGTTGTTAACAAAATGATAGAAATTCAAAATCAAAAATTCAAAACAGTGAATGAATGTTAGAATTAAATGACAACATGTATAAGGAATATGGCAAGGAATATTTTGGGTGAAAAGAAAGGAAAAGTAAATATAGATGCACACTTAGTGCTGCAACGAAGAGATACAAATGGCATTGAACGAAAGGAAAATAGCTTTTAAGTAGTGGAAAAGTATTGATGACAGGGATATCACAAATAAAGAAAATAAGAGAAGGATGTATGCAAAATGTGGGGAAAATGCAAAGCAAGCGGTTGCTATTGCTAGAGCTAAAGAACAAAACGGAGCGAACGAACGTACCAATCATCGGAGGGCTCATAAATACAAAATATCTGTATCTATTAGTTAAATCTAATAGTTAAATATATAAAACGTAATACAACCATATGTGAGAAAATATAGAAATGTGAATTACTCGGAGTTACAAATCACCAATACTTCGTGTGGTGATAAATCCATATATTCCTTCAGAAAGAGGCCCTTTAGTTGGTCTCTTGCAAGCTGACGATGATGAGAGAAAACTTTACTTCTTGATATAATTAATCTAGTAAACAAAAAAAAAATGGATGGAAACACAGGACAAAAACGTTTTGTCTCTGCCTATTTATACATATATTTTTGAATTCTGAGCGAGTTACATTTTTCAATTAAATTAACCTTAATTTCAGTTTTACCAACGACTTCAAATTCAAGATGGGGTTCTCTGATCAACCTTAATAGACAATCCTAGTCTTATATGTAAGAAACTATAATATTAGCATGTTTTATTTCAGTATCCACATTACAGAGCGATCGTATACGACGGCACCGGTACATATGCGCGTCGTGAGATCGGTATAGCGTCTTGCTCTGTTGTCGCTTGCAAGACTAATGAGCTCAAATCTTGTGGATACAGGTAAATTATTGAGAGTTTATCTTTCTATTTGTGAAAACTTGTAAATAGACATCAATCTAACCTACAAGTTTGTTTTATAATGTCAATTTAGCTGTAAGTTTTTCTAAAAATTGTAAAATAAATTAAAATATATACGTTGAAAGGTGTGAGGTTATATCCATTAAAGCAGAATCGTAGGGTTGCACGCGACTAAATCGCTACCACCACATACATGATGAAAAACCCATGACAATACTCCTGTTATTACGATATTAATCACTATATATTGAGACTGAGACTTTGAGGCTGGTGTGCTCCCTTTTTTTCTTTGCAGTTCATTTTAGATTACACTCTGTTACTTTACAATGTTTTCATAATCCTTTCTAATATTATAAATGTGAATAAAGATTTGTTTGTTTGTTATATCTTCACGTCCAACTTATTCAATCGAAATTTTGCATTCGCGTTGTGGAGAAAAGGTCTAAAAAACAAAAAAAAATATTATTACCAAGGGATAATTGAAATTTACATCAAAGCAAGCGATGTCATGAGCAAAAGCTGTTTATAGTATAAATATAACCTTATAATAGAATGCACAATGAAAATATTGATATTACAAATGCAAATCGCGATAGGGGACCGCGGAAGTGTTATTTTATTTGCTTGGAATTCTCTAAAATAATTCTCTAGGGAGTGCAATTGATAAAGGTTATTCAATGGAGAATAAATATTGGTTGGAAAAGTAAGAACAGTAATGATAGTAGTCATTTAACAGAATAAGTAATATAACCTACACTAAACTTTTACAGATATGGGGATAAAACAAAAAACAACGAAATACAAGATCTACAAATAGAAATGACAACGTATAGTAGTCAATACAATACGACGCTCGACTGCGATAACATTATGTACTACCCAGTGTCGGTCAGAGATAACAAATTTCCCTTAGGACCCACGAATTACACATTTCTCGTTGATAAACAAAACGAATGTGTCGAATCATATTACGGCTCTGAAACACAAAATAAAGTTCATTTAGAAAACGAAGGCCGTACGCGATTGCTATTGAAATTGAATAAACCACAAAAGGATTTAGTGGCGTTTGCTATTTGGGGAAGAATATTTACAAGAGATGTCGACCATAACAAGCACACAACAGAGGAAGATAAGCAGCAATTCGTGGACCTTTTGAATATTATTTATGGAAATGACGGTACCACAGACAGTCAAGGGGAAAACTTGAATTCCTCATCTAATGACGACGAAAATAAATTGTATTCTTTTCTAGAACAAATCAAATCGTAATTGATAACAACTTAATCTCTAAATCAATTTTATTCGCTTTATTTTATAAATAATCAACAATTATGTAAGTAAAGCGATAATAATTCTTTATGGAGACGAAGAAATGTAAAATTAATAAATGCTTAAAATCATTTGCATTTACACTAAAGCTCAGTTAAAAGATTGTTTTTGTAAGCCGTGATATTTATAGTATTAGTAAAGTAATATAATGTTGTACTTTTATCCATATTCAAATTATTATATATTTGATGCGACAGTTCCGTTGTATTTTATTTTATTTTGTTGTTGTCCCTGTTGTTGTTTTACCCTCATGCAGATATTAAGTTCCTTATAAATTTAGTTTAAATACACGCATTTAAAAATATTAGTATAGTCGATAAAATCCAAGAGAAAATTGAAACAACAGACACTTGGATTATCAGCATATACTATCAGACGCGGACTAGTCAGCGCAACGTGTTGTATTGTAGGTTCATCTAGCGTCCTTAATTTAATATAGAAAGGTGAGATAAAAGATTTCAGTTTTAAAAGATTTGAATTACTGATTGAGGCTTGATTGACGGAGAAATATTGGATTGTCATCCTCTCTTTCACCATCTTAAGTGTTTAGTTTTCAAAAATCTTTCCTTACTGCTTACTTACAGCGTAAAAGGAACCCGTAGGTAAATTTAAATGACTCTAGGCCCAGTAGTTCGAGTTACGAGTTGATACGTCAGTTAATCAGTTCTTATTATTAGTATATGCTAGCTGTGCCCGCGACTACGTCCGCGTGGAATTTAAATTGCACACACAGTGATTAATAAAGTCACAGATAAATAGGTCTGTTAAAACTCGACATCGACGATTTAACTGGTCTCACCTATTGTAAACGATTTTGTTCCACCGATGAGCGAGACGCAGTGTGACATTCCAGCATCTAGTCGTTGCTCATACTGTACGTGTATAATTCTGACTCTCGATACAGGGTAAGGTACTCAAAATAACGGTCAATCGAGCCTTAGACACATGCTTATTTTTATTTAATCGCCATGCAGCTAGTCCAGAATATTAAACGAATTGAACCTAATAAATAAGTAATTTGCTATCGAATTTTAAAGGCAAGTGAATTGTATGAACGGTCTCATTTTGTAGCGGATTTCACCTTATTATCTAACCGTCAACTAATATTATTTTAGAAATATTCACCTATTTACCCTCAACCCAATAGAAATACAATACAGTCCGAAGGTTAAAGTAAAATTTAAGAAAACTTGTTCGTAACGCAATCAATCGAAAGTTTAACAATTACGTTTACCAATATTTTCCATAAAACTAAAGAATAAGAGCCTAGTTGTTCTACAGCGAAATTTAAATTTCATCCAATCTGAACCTCTATCATTGAACATAATAAGTCATAGGTGAGTTTCAGGTAAATAATATAAAATATCCTGCCATCCTTCCACCCTGAAATCGAATATGACTATAATGCAATCATTGCTATAATGGCCGAACATCAATCCAAAAATACCAAACATAATAAAGAAAGCAGTAGTGACAAATAGCGAGATCTTGAGAAAAGTAATCAGAAACCTACTTCAAATCCATAGACGGCGGTTATTTAAGAAGTTCGTTTATTGACTTTACCTTGGAACATCAAGTTCTATGAGATTTTATTTTTTAAATTTATGTTAATAAATATTGTATGAATCACACGTTATACGTTCAAATAATATCTATACTCACTCAATATGCTTTTAAACTACAAAGCAAGTCTTGTTATCAATAATTAGATCTGTTTGTTTTTTTTGTGATATTCTATTATTCTATTCTATAATTGACTTCTAATTTTATTTATTTTCTAGTTTGTCACGCCAAGTAGGCAAATCATTTATGAGAGTACTTATTAAATATTTTAGAAATATGACTCCTGTGTTATTATTTCTGCATTACGCAATGATATCCTTTATATTTGAGCATAAAACTCAGGTTTAAGTTACATATCAACAATGGAAATGGTTGTTGAGTAACGTGTATTTGACATTTTTTACAGTTAATCAATTACCCTTTCCACGGACGATATGTGTCTTACTGATTTTGTTAAAGTAATTATGGGTATAATTGTTGTTATAAAACAAGGTCTAAATCATAATTATTCGTAAATAAAAAATAATTATTATATGTAAGCTGTAGGTGGTAGAGCTACGCTGAAGCTACTACTGGTTTTAGAATGAATGGGTCGGCTCGCCCGACGCGCGGGGTAGGACCACCCTCTCACAGAAAACCGACGTGAAGTAACAGTGCTTGCACTGTTGCGCTTCGTTCGGCCAGTGAGAGCGCCGCAGGCCCACATATTTAAAAGGCCGGCAACGCACTTGCAACTCCTCTGGTGTTGCTAGTGTCTATGGACGGCGGTGATCACTTACCATCAGGTGACCCACCTGTTCGTATGCCCCCTATAATATAAAAATAAAGAAAGTAAGTATTCAATAATAAAAAGGGTATTCGAAAAAATCGTGAAATTTGAATAACTCGAATAGTACAAGATATGGCATTATTCGTAAAACTCGAATAGTAAAATCGGGCTAATATTGCATGCCCTACTTACACGTAGCGCAGTTAATGGAAAGGGCATTGTTTTGTATAGCTATTATTTAACTCCATACAAACCACGTCGATGGATATATTAAGAACATTGATAAATGAAAACATTATTATTATTAAGAAATATTAATATCAATCATGTATAAAACAAAGGTTGACCCTTGCCGTGATAAATAAGTAAGTCGAATTATCTATATATAATTGTTGTAGTAAAAACTTCCTTAATGAACAGGCTATAGAACGAAAATATTTTTTCAAGAGATAGTTCCAGAGTTTAGCATGTTCCAATAAGCAATCACAATTTTTTTTTAATTCTACCAGAAAATTAGGGTACCCTACGTCCTTTTCTCTACCTCTGGAAACGTATATGCAAGATTGCCTGATGTTCGGTTGAGTATTAACAAACTCACATTCGAATTTATAAAATGAGTATGGATAATAAGAACATATCCACTTATTGTCGAACTTATTAAGTAGTTATTTGTTTGGAATATATTAATGTAATTTACCGTTAGTATGAACCTTCATATATGAGTAGGACTTTTTAAATTTAATCGAAAGTTAGTACTGCGACACTAATACAATCGAAAATGCTATAATATCGGTTAAGTCTACATTTACGACCGACTACACGGATTCTTCTTTTTAAATGCCACTACTGGAAATCATAAGATGAGAGGGTTGATTATTGTACCAATGTGTCGTAACTTTATAAAAACATCAAGTTTCAATTTAAAATATATCCTAGTATATTATGAAATTAGGATCTATAATAACTCACAATCATTAATAAAAACAGAGAAAATGTTAAGTTTTTACATTATTATTAAACAGAGTATATTGTAATGTGACCTTAGACCTCATTAACAAATAACTTTAATTCAAAACAGAAATATAAATACCAGGTAGATAAAAATAATTTATATAAAGTTGTTTCAAATCTATATATGATAATACTTTTATAAACCAAATAGATAAAAAAATGTTATATAATGGTGATTCTACAAAAAATTCGGCTTGAATCTTGTAATGCTAGTCCCATACCTGCGCGACGAAGCTTCGGTCACTTGTGCCGCTAAAAAGTAACCTCAAAATTAATTCCGATAAAGGCGTAGAATAACGTTTGCACACCATTGTCATTTCAATAGTAACTCGAAATTAGCGTCTCAAAGTTTCTTTGATGTGTGTAGAAACCGCGGCCCCAGTTATCGTGCTGCGTGTATCGTCATGCAATCCGATAGTTCGTAACGCATAACGATAATATCTTCCCACATCTGCATTTAGTCTGACTATAGACAAAACTTCGTGCCAATACACGAAGGCCTAGGAGTACCATAAGAGATACAAAATTTCTTATCCTTATGGCACTACCATACCTGCGTGTATCGGCACGAAGTTTTGTCTATGGTCAGACTAAATGCAGATGTGGGAAGATATTATTGTTATGCGTTACGAACAATCGGGTACGTAACGATACACGCAGCACGATAACTGGGGCTGCGGTTTCTACATACATCAAAGAAACTTTGAGACGCTAATTTCGAGTTACTATTGAAATGGCAATGGTGTGTGAAATCCTCAGCATAGAGCAACGGATCAGAAGCTGAATAACTAAGTCATTAAAAAAAACTATGAAGAGTAATGGGCCCAAGCGATACACCAGACTCAATGAAAAATTATAAGGAAGTGAAACCTTTAGTAGTAACAAGTTGACTTCTATTAATTAAGAAGAATTGTATCCAGTGAAGCAAATTACCATGTATTCCATAAAGAGCTAGTTTTTTTTTTAATAAGAATATCATGGTTTAATTTATCAAAGGTTTTTTTTTTTAAATCAGTGTAAATGGAGTCAATTTGACCACCTCTAACAAATTCCTTGCAGAGTGGTTTTTTGTATTTAAGTAAATGACTAATAGTCGATTTATTTTTAATAAAACCATGTTGTTATTCAGAAATTAAGAGGATTATTTGAAAGTAAAAATTATCATATATTAAAGATTCGAAAATTTTGCAAAGCATAAAATTATACTTATAGGCCCGTAATTTTCAGTTTTAAAACTATCACCACATTTGTGTATAGGGATAATATATGTTCTACGTATGTGAAAAAATACCAGTATCAAGTGATTTGTCAAATATAATAGGTAGTGACAAATTAACTTCATGGGCACAAGTATTTAATAATTTAGCAGGAATTCCATCACAACCAGCATTCTTGTAACTTACTACGTTTGAGCTTACAATTTATATTACTTTCTTGGTGAAAACGATATGTGTGTTGATAGGAATACTTTTTTTTTATATATATAATAGGGGGCAAACGAACAGTTGGGTCACCTGATGGTAAGTGATCACCGCCGTCCATAGACACTAGCAACACCAAGGGAGTCGCAAGTGCGTTGCCGGCCTTTTAAATATTTGGGCCTCCGGCGCTCTCACTGACCGAACGACACGCAACAGTGCAACCACTGTTACTTCATGTCGGTTTTCTGTGAGAGGGTGGTACTACCCCGGGCAAGCCGACCCATTCATGCTGAAACCAGTAATAGCTTCAGCGTACCTCTATCACGTACCAACTTCAATTAATACTATTATTTAAATTACCTTCATAAACACAGCAACAATATTTAGAAAATAGTTCACCGATTTTTTTGATATTAGATGAAGTTAAGCCACCGTATCGCATTTGTTGGAACATGCTTTTATATACCCTACGAGATTTGATAAACCGCCGCGAAGCTTTGACCTTATGACATAAAAACATTTTCAATAGGCAAAATAAACTTATTATAGTCGTGTGAAGTGTAATTTCTACATTTAGTGCCAGGTTCAGAAAAACTATCATAATCACGGGGATTGTGATATTTTTGTATATCGAGTCGGATATAATTGTTCCTTCTTAAGACAGTTTATTAAAAATGGGGAAAACCAAGTAGGAAATTTCTGACTACTGCCATTGCTCAAAAGAGTATTTTCTGTTATGACATTATTAATGATTTGAACATATATTGAAATTAAGACGTATCATAATCACGGGGATTGTGATATTTTTGTATATCGAATCGGATATAATTGTTCCTTCTTAAGACAGTTTATTAAAAATGGGGAAAACCAAGTAGGAAATTTCTGACTACTGCCATTGCTCAAAAGAGTATTTTCTGTTATGACATTATTAATGATTTGAACATATATTGAAATTAAGACGTTTTGGTTTATAATAATTAACACGTTACATAACTCCATCTCCAAAACTTTTAATAGAAATATGACTATTGGAGCCTATGAATAATTTTTAATTAAATAAATTTTGTATTATTCATAAGTTAATCGGTAATTTTACAGAGTGGTGGGGTAGTGGTAGCATAACTGGCCCATAAAATCACATACATGTTAGAAAACCTGTTATAATTATTTAATTCGGCGAATTACTTTTATAATTCAACCAATATGGAAGCTATTATCATGGCTCATTGATCCAAAATGACGGTGGAATAAACAAGGACGTGAGGAATAGGATAAATGCAGGGTGGATGAATTGGCGAAAGGTGTCTGGGGACGAATGTCGTTGTAAGTCAAGGGGAAGGTGTATAAAACTATAATAACACCAACCGTGTTATATGGATCCGAGTGCTGGGCTACGAAAGAGACGGATGAGAAAAGATTACACGTGGCAGAAATGCGAATGTTAAGATGAATGTGTGGTGGTGTAACAAGGATGGATAAGATTAAGAATGAGTATATCAGAGAAAGTTTGAAAATAGCACCAGTGACAGAAAATTTGAGGAGTAATAGGTTAGCATGGTAAGGGCATATTATGAGAAGAGATGAAAGTCATGTAACAAGAAAAGTTTTGACTTTGCAAGTGGATGGATATAGGAGTAGAAGAAGACCGAAAAAGGTGTGGATGGATTGTGTGAAAAATGATATGTGTATAAAAAGTATGAATACTGAGATGACATCTGACAGAGGAGAGTGGAAAAGGAAAACATGTTGTGCCGGCCCTACTTAGGTGGGATAAGGGTAAGATGATGATGATGATGGAAGCTTTTATCACTGTATCATAATGTCCCTAAAGAACCAATACCAATACATTACCAAACCAGTAACACATATATTAACATGTAGCATGGTGGTAGGGCTTCATCTAAGGCCGCATGACTACCTATCAATCTCGAGTTAAAAACGTCCTTCCAGTTACCTGTTGATATGTCCTTAAGAACCAGTCCTCCTCTAAGCTTAAGGTCTTTACCATCTTAGACCAAATCGTCATTCAACATTAGTCGACATTGAGGTCAAACAAACCTATAAAGCATAAAAAAGTGACGAAGAAATAAAAAAGCCGTGTGATAATGTGAACGAGCACTTACGTTTATATCTGTTAGTATAAATGGATATAAACCGCTGGTATTCTATATCTCAGGTGAGTCGGGACAGCGTACGTCTACCGAATACGCACGTTCTGATAATATATTTACATAGAGTATTAATCATAAGGTAAACGTGCTTTCTGCAAATATGACGTATTTACGATATCTTGTATATTTTTTCGCTTTGCTGCAGATCTCTTTTCAAGTAAGTTATAATTTATTTGTATCATCCGTTTTTTTTTATATACCTGTGATAAGTTTCATACATTTAACATCTGTATTTGTATATATTTAAGAGTTATAAAGTTAAACAAATTCAGCTTTAAAGCATATAAAACATATCGTAGAAAGCAAAAATCAGCTAATGTAATGGGGTCGCTTTTAATTTATGGTGAATGGAGAATTTTCAGCATCATTTTTCTTTTTTAACATAATGTATTCCCCAGTCAATTTATGTGTGTTTTTAGAAGGCGACATTAGATTTTAAATTGAAATAAGTATAAAAGTATTTACACACCTAAGCTGGTGAGATAAAGGTATTGCAAAACATAAAATATCAGTACCCTGGAAACAAATTTACGTAAAATTTGTAACGTCAAATAATGTATATATCAAATAAATGGTTTTTACAATTCTGTTTTGAAAATTTTGCTTCCGGTTTTGTACATAATATTACTTTTACAAAAAAAAAAAGCGACTTCAATATCAAGAAACAATAAGGAAAAAAGAAGGCACTAAAAAAAACAAAAACAACTAAACTATTACATTAATCAAATTAAATGAAAAATATTAGTATATGCGCTACCTAATTAAATATCTGAAGTCGGCGCAATATCGAAGTACATCCTTTCCAACAAAAAATGAATCATCGGTTGGCGTGATATTGAGTTACTCGTTTTTTCGAACTGACATACCCTGTTGATACTAGAGCCTCTACAGATTCACCGGACTACGGCGAGTTATTCGTCAATTTGTCACTCATATACTTAATGCAAAATTAAGATTTGTATGGTTTTCTCATGGATGCCATGGTCAGAAAACTGAATCAAATTGAAATAGGACCACACGGGAAGTACCAGCTTTGAAATAAAATAAATCATCAAAATCGGTTTACCCAATCCAAAGTTATGAGGTAACAAACATTAAAAAAAAACAGACGAATTGATAACCACCTCATTTTTTGAAGTCGGTAGAAAAAGGTATTTTTGTATTTTAGTTTTAAAACGATAAATTTAATTTCTATATAGATCGCTGCCTTTAACATTTTATTCTACATTTGTTCAATTCGAAAAACTACTTCCAAAAAAAATACCGAATTTCAAACATGACTGTTATTTAGAAGCCCCATAACCTGACGAATCAAAATCAAAATCAAAAATACTTTATTCGATTTAGGCCCTGAGAAGGTGCTTATGAACGTCAAAGTTACCACCGGTTCGGAAAACAACCCAGTCATCGAGAAGAACCGGCAAGAAACTCGATCTGGTTTAGCTTTTTATTAACATATTATAACTCACATTTTTAAAACATAGTTATAAATAATTACATTCGGTTTTGGTGGATGCACAGAGAGGACGTCATTTCCAGACGTCACTGTCGTTCACATATTGATCCACCCTGTAATAGCCTTTAGATATTAAAACCTGCTTGACATGGGGCTTGAAATTAGTATCCGGCAAATCGGTAACCTGTTTTGGAATTTTATTATAAAACGTAACACTATTACCTAAAAACTGTTACCGGTCCTAGTGAGCCTAAAACATGGAATGACCAATTTGTTATTATTTCTTGTATTTAGATTATGTCGGTCCTTTACGAAATCTAGCTTATCTAAGTTTTTGCGGACGTACATTAGATTTTCAAGTATGTATTGGGAGGGCAGAGTTAGGATACCGAACTCTTGGAACTTATCCTTTAATGATTCGCGAGACCCCATATCATAAACTGCTCGAACTGCCCGTTTTTATAGTAAAAATATGGTGTCTACCTCAGCTGCTGTCCCCCATAGCAAAATACCATAAGACATTAAGCTATGAAAGTAAGCGAAGTAGACCAACCTAGCAGTGGCAATATCTGTTAGTTGGCGAATCTTTCGAACTGCAAATGCAGCAGAACTTAATCTTCCTACCAATTTTTTAATATGAGGACCCCATTGTAATTTAGAATTAATTGTGATACCCAAGAACACGGTACTGTCTACCAACCTAACTAGATTTCCTTCGATCTCTATTCTAGTATCAATACATGAAACATTAGGTAAGGTAAACCTTATGCATTTTGTTTTGTCTGCAAATAGCAATAAATTATTTAATGCAAACTAATTTGAAATTTTATTTAAGGTATTATTTAGATGTCTATACTTGGAGTCTATTCTTTTTACTTTAAATATAAGCAAAGTATCATCCACGAAAAGAACCACGTCTGCACAGTTGTCAACCACTAGCGGCAGATCATTTATATATACCAAGAACAGAAACGGCCCTAAAATGGAACCCTGTGGAACGCCAACTTGAGTCGACGATCCCGCAGACGTTACCTCGCCTATACTAACTTTGAGACAGCGATCTTTTAAATAGGAGACCAGAAGGTCGAAAGAAGGTCCACAAACACCATAGTGTTTTAATTTCAAAATAAGTGTACTATGGTCAACGCAATCAAATGCCTCAGACAGATCACAAAACACACCAATTGCATCCAGCGATCCCTCCCAGGCCTGTAATATATGACTTAATAGCGTTGCACCAGCGTCAGTAATTTTGCGAAACCAAACTGTCGACCATCTAGAATCTCTTGCGTTTTAAAATATTCTAACAATTGCTTAAGCATAATCTTCTCAAAAATCTTGCTTAAAGACGGAAGTACAGAAATAGGTCTATAGTTTCCAAGACTACTCCTACAACCTGATTTAAATAAAGGAACCACTTTACTTATTTTCATTAAATTGAGGAAGGTTCCTTTTGCTATACACTGGTTAAATATGTTTGCAAAATATGGTGAAATATTAATAATTAAGGATTGAACTACCATTACCGACATTCCCCATATGTCTTCGGTATGTTTCAAATTTAATAGTTTAAAAGTCCTTATTATTTCACCTGCACCAATAGATGTGAAATTAAATTTTGAATTTACAGGTGCACAATGATTTTTTAAAAATGATACGGCACCATGGGCTGATGATGTAATATTTTTTGTTACCTATAAAGGCATGTTTGTGAAATATTCTTGGAAAACAGTAGCTACCTCTGAGCTAATTGAAATATGTACTCCGTCGACATTCAAATTATGCGAAGTATCATTTATTTTATTTTTACCTAATTCTTTATTTATAATATGCCAGACAGTCTTGGTCTTATTACTAGATTCAATAACTTTATTTCGTAAAAAATTAGCTCTAGCAGCTACACAAACACGCTTGAAAATTTTTAAATAATTTCTGACATAAGCATGAAAGGATTCATTGCTAGTCAATAATCTCCTATGATACAAATCGTATAGTCGGTCTCTACTTTTTTTAATTCCTGTGGTAGCCCTCACTAAAATGATTTCTTTTTTTTACACTAATAACTTTTCTTGGGCAATGTTTATTAAATTCAGTCCTGATAATATTAAACAAGTTACCGTAATCCTGATTTGGATCTTGATTACTAAAAATATTTTCAGATAATTTTTGACAATAATTCACAATAAACTATTTTTGATGAATAGACATAATAGAAAGAAAAATCGTGCATTCAAATTTGTAACTACTAGAAGTGTAATTAGGCTAATTATAAACGTGTTTTAAAAGTTTACCTTTTTTCGTTATTCACTCGAAGTAAAATGTCTCTGATGATATCGAGTTTTTTTTTGTAAAATCACTATGATATACAAAAAAATTGTATATCCGGTTCGTAAACATTTTTATTAATCTGTCGTTGTCCGCTTGAAGTAAAATACACCTGATAACGTCGAATTGTTCAATCTTTGTACAATCACCATGATATAACATTTTTGTTATCTGAATCTATAACATTTCCATTATTCTGTTTTTAATTTATCAGTTCGAAGGTCACATTACATATATATCCTGTTTAATGATTGTATAAAAATTATCATGTTCTCTGTTTTTAATACTGGTCATGATTTATTCTTAAAACTTATTTTATAATATACTAGCAAGCCCGGCGGACGTTGTCCTGCCCTGATAATTAAAAAAAATTATACTTATATGCATGAAACGCTTAAGGCGGCTTAACTTTCTCCGATTCTTTCAATAATTATCATTATATTTCAATTAATTTACAACAAAAAAACCTGGACAAATTATATATCTAAAGCTTCTTCGTGGATTATTCTATCTATTGGTGAAGGCCGCATTACAATCCGTTCAGTAGTTTTTGAGTTTATCGCGAACGTCCAGACAGACAGACGCGGCGGACGACTTTGTTTTATAATATGTAGTGATTAAAATATTTAAAATGTATTTTAATTAAAACTTGTTATTATTACCAGTTATATGACATATTGGTATAAAAATGTGACCCCTAAGCTTATGATTCCCAGTAGTAGAATTTAAGGAGAAGAGATTTTATCGTATTTTCGTTTGTATTAGTATCGGATTACAGACTTTCGATTAAATTAAACAAGTGTCCTACAAATGGATGAAGTTTCATATTGACGGTAAAATAAATTAATACATTTTTAACAAATAGATAGTCGTTAAATAAATAAATCTGTTCTTACTCTCCATACTAATACTAAAAATGTGCATGTGAATTTACAAATACGTTTTTAGCGGTAAAGAAAAGGACATAGGGTAACCTATTTTTCTGGATGAAAATGCAGAAAACATTTTATATTCCCGAAGGATAGATCAAATGTACATTGACGCAAGCGAAGCCACGAGTCAAAACAATTAGAATTATAAAGTTCAAGAGATTACTTATTGGAACGCGCTTCTCTCTGGAACTATAATTTGAAAAAATATTTTCGTTCAGTAAGTAACCTGTTAATTAAGGAAGGTTTAAAAAGGAACCTTTAAAAGCGTTGCAATTTCTATACAAGTTTAGGTCACAAATTACTCTGAGCGAGAATGACGTATTAATGTAGGCGGACGTTTGAACTGTGAATACCAATGTTAGCAAGGTAATAACTGAGTGGTGGGCTATCTGCGCAATAGTCGTTCTATATATAAAATTTATGTAACTGTAGTTAAGTGCGTTCACACTAATTGAACATTTAAAATTTTCAAGCATGTCAAATCTCGATGTACAATTGGTTAAAATATAATTGAATAGCGTATAACGTTACATTACATCCCTTTGTAATAAATAGACTATTTAGAATTAATATGAATCCGCCACTGGATTGAAATTTTGGTAACAAGTTTATTTCACTTGTTTTCAGAGGTCGACCCCGCAAGACAGTCACTATGTGGCCGCAGTGGTCGAGTATCAAGTATCAAGAAATGTTGAACAGAATCGTCTGAATTATATAAGTCATATCGAAGAAGCTGCAAGACAAGTACGTATTTGAATTAAATGCAAAGGCCGGTAACGCTTTCACGTTGTATTGAAATTTAGTTGACGTATGTATTATATCCAATCCGTCAAATCAGTTTAGGCCACATGTATCTACTGCTTAATAAACGCTTGCTCTCGTTCACACCAACCTAATCGATATTGCTCGTCTCTCATCCAGATCTTATTTGCCACTTTAGTTATATCGTATGACCATCGAACTAGTGGTGTACTCGGTAGGCATAATTCTGAAATCCCTTTGGTTTATACTAGTCTATGGTTTTGGTTAAATGATTAAAACAAAATGCACATGTTGACACATATTTGACACAAGGGGTAAAAATAATTCTTAACTTTGCCTTTTAAACTGTTCGTTGAAGTCACATGTGGAAATTTACCGTATAGAAATAAGTTTACTACAAAAAATGTATATAGATAATTCGACTTACTTGTTTATCACGGCAAGGGTCAACCTTTGCTTTATACTTGATCGATATTAATATTCCTTAATAATAATTATGTTTTCACTTAGCAACAATGTTTTTCACTTATCATTCGACGTGGTTCGTATGAAGATAAATGAATAGCTATACAAAACAATAACGCCACTTCTATGAGTTCGCAACTTATAAGTTTGTATTTTAAAGTACTCTATAGATTTTAGCGTTTCACCACAATCGTACCCGATGTTAAATGAGGATATGGTTTAAGATGGTATGTTTAATACATACTAAATCTGGAAGAGGAATGGCTCTTAATTCCAACTGCTGGAACTTATCTGTAGGTATTTGGCGACAGATATTCAACTTGAGGTTGGTAGCTGTCCAGGCGGATTTAGCAAAAACCCTATCACCATGCTATGATTTCATTGCTAATTGATCCTTCACCGAAAGCTCCGGCTAATTTGCAAAAATTCGATCTTACTTCAATCGACGCGCTATGCGAATACTCTATCCATTACACCATCATAGCTACAAGAGGCTACCTACCATTTGCGCTCAGTAAAAATAAACATTACACGAAGCTTAAAAATATTAAGTCGCTAATACCCCCAAGGAAATTAAAAACTTCGATTGCTGAAACACATCACTTTTAACCCCAGAACTATAGTTGAGCAGGTTTATATTCGAATGCCAGGGTATTATGTTAGGTTTCCATAGCATTTTTTTATTCACAAAGCTGAAGTTATTGAGTTTTTGAGTCGTAGTTATTGAGTCGATTTGTGTTGTCCGACCCGTAAGTGACTGAGCTTTTATAATCTTATTTTCCAGAATGCTGATATCATTGTTTTCCCAGAACTGACATTAACAAATGCGACGGCCAGTTTCTCAGTACCGATTCACGGCCTGCTGCAACGGTATCCGGTACCAGCTCTTCATCCAGAGTTATATGATAATGTAAGCGTGTTACCCTATCTCCGAGCTATTATCTATTTTCACATAACTTAGTCTATGGCCCGAATTCTTTTAATAAGAACACCTGATATCACAAAACGTAACAAAAACATAAGCTGGCAATTACAGTCCTCGATAATCTTTTTATGGTTTCGGGTTTGTTAGTAATACAGTCAAGTTAAAATATTATTATAGTAATCCAAAATTTGCATTTATTTATCCTTATATTGAGTCGCTGTTACACATAACGTATAATAGGTATTTATATTTAAATTTTAGTTCTCTGCAATTATATTCAAAGCGGTCGGAGAAAACTCTCTTTAGAGAAATGTGTCTAAATTATTGTTTGATTAAGTGTCATTTCACAACAACGGCATAAGCATAACGAATACGCAAAACTACATCAATAGAGATGAACAAAAAAATACTATTAAATGCTAATATTTTCCTGATTCCTTCCGAAAATATATACTAATCTCAAGTTTGCACAATAAGGATATTATTTTATAACTAGATTTTTCAAATATCACTGAATCGATTTATATGATTTTTTAAAGGTATGTAAGTGGAGAATTGGCGTGTTCCGCACTTGTATAAAATAAAAAATAAATATTTTGTATAAAATAAGATATGTAGAGCTTAATAAATTTTAATAAAATCAGAGTGTTCGGTAAAGCTGATGATGCAATATGTTTGATATTTTGTCAGTAATTGATATTGTGAACAACAGTTGCTGGTGTCGATGTCTGCCGCTGCGAGAGACAATCAAATTTATGTTGTAATAAATACGAGAGAACTGATGGACTGCACCCGCAACGATACGGGAGAATACTGTCCGGAACTCAAAGAATATATATTTAACACGAACGTGGTATTCGACAGGAATGGAGCTGTTATCGACAGGTATTAATACATATTGCTGCAATCATTTTGGAACAATAATATTAACCTTAATATAAAACAGTCCATTTACAATCCATTAGTCACCGTACAGTTTAAAGTAATCAGTAGATCTATATGTTATATACTAGTTCGGCAAAATAACTGCACAATACCTGACGGAAAGTACGGTGCAGTCTAAAAACAACGACCACTACAACCAGAACGACGAACTTCGAAATCTTTTATCTCTGTCGTACTGTGCATACGTGGAATCGCCTCCCGGCTAGAGTGTTCCCTTCCTTTTACGATACCGGGTCTTCAAATTAGAAGAGTTTTCAAACTTCTTCAGTCTTGCCAAGATGATTGGTTACTGTCTGTAGTGGAAAGGAGAAGATGTGTTGAGGTTAAACAACTCTTCAAAACACTCGGTGTGTTTAGCCGGAATATATCCGGGAGATTCATGAAAGACGTGGATTACCTGGACATATCATCCATGGTGCACTATAGAGGATGCAACGACCCATCCCCAGAAGAAAAAGAAAAGAAACAAGCAAGAATCACTACGACCGAGACTGAGCCGACTTAGCAGCCGAAACGGACCGGAAAGAAACAAAAGTACCTGTAGTTATTTTGGGGAAACCCAAATCACAGTACCTGGGAATTCCCAGGTTGAACAGCTGTGCCTGAGAGTAATGGAGATAGTTCAGTAAGCAAGATGGCCAGAACCGTCTGGAAGCGTCCCGATAGATCGCAGAAGGCAGTACGAAAAAAAACCCCGAGGCACAAATAACGTGCTACACAATACCCGACCTGTATTCACGGGCCACGAACAAGGACGTAGGTTCGAATCCTGGCAACTGAGTCGGAGCTTACGGTGAAGGAAAACATCGTGATGAAACCATAGCATGGTGGTAGGGCTTTACTAAGTCCGTCTGGCTTGCTACCACCCTTAAGTTGAAAATCTATCGCCAAGTACCTGTTGGTGTGTTCCGGCAGCTGCACTTGGGAGCCAGTCTCCCTCTAGGCTTAGCGTGACTACCATCTTAGACTAGATCATCATTTAACATCAGATGAGATTGTGGTCAAACGCTAACCTATAAAGTAAAAAAAAATCCGCTGAAGAGGACAATAAGCCCTGATATAGCTCCTCGCCGGTTCCTTAAGGGATATGCAGAGATTTCGCGATAAGATTGTCCTCATTATCACTCTATCTCCGTATACGACCGTTAGCCTGGCGATATGGTTAATATGGTTATTTATGTAGGAAAACCAATAGGCATATATATCTGAAAACGAATAGTTTCACGTCTATATCAAGTTTACTATTTTACAGGTGTTTTAAAATGTAAAACAATCTCAAGTCATTATTAATATCTCATACTTATGTTTACAGATACCGTAAAATAAATCTATTTGGCGAGTACATACACACTCCGGCTTTACGGCCGGATTTGGGATATTTTGATACAGACTTCGGAGTTACTTTCGGTCATTTCATCTGTTTCGATCTGATGTTCCAAATACCCGCCGTTCAAGTTGTTCAGAAAAGAGGAATTACTGATGTCGTTTATAGTACCATGTGGTTTTCCGGGTTACCATATTTTATTGGTAAGGGATATACGATGTTCTTGTTAAATTGTCAATATTGTTGTTTTAGTAAACTTAAATATGTACTATTTATTATTTCAGCTGTGGAAATCCAAGAAGCCTATGCATATAAAATGAACATAAACTTTATAGCTGCTGGAGCCAATAACGTTGCAGTGGGATCCGCCGGTTAGTATTTTCTAGAACCCGTATAAATAATATTAACTTAGAACGTTTGAGAAGTACTTCACATTATTATCCCACTCATGTCAATGTGTCATGCCAAGGCGAACTTTACATATTTATACAATGTGGAATAAGATCGTTCCAAAATATTATTTTGGTATATTTATTTTGAGGACATAAGAACTATAAACTGTAATTGAAGATTAGCTGACGATGCTAAGGGTATATAAATAAGCACAGATAGCAGCCATATAGAAAAAGTAGCAACAAAGTTCTGTATCAAGGATTAAAAACACCTTACCACCATACAATATCCTCATCGCGAGGTTTTTCTTTAAAAAGTATTTAATGCGTCGATAGGCATTATATCCAAGGATTTTACAGTTTGTATTGAAACAGTTTGCGCTTTTAAAAATCTATACGATCAGTATTTTATAGATTCTTGTCCTAAATCGAAGAATTCGTAGATCTTTTCTTTAAACTCTGCTATCAACTATGCTTCCCTGATTTATTATATATTAATAAGTGAGCTTATTAACAGCACAGCTGGTGGACTCACTCTAATATATATATTGTTATATGTTTGTATAGGTTCAGGAATATATTCCGGTAAAGCCGGTGCTCTGGTCAGCATTATGCCGAGTGTGCCGACTACACGTCTACTCGTCTCAAGAGTGCCTAAAATACCTGGGCAGGTAACTAATAGTCATTTAATCCATCCAATAAAAAAGCTTCCACTGTTGGATATCGGTCTCCCTCAAAAATGGGCCTTCGCTATTCGTATTCTGTGTTTGTCGTAACCTTCACTAGGGTTCTTATTAGAGGTTTGATTAAAGCGCAGTCGATCATCATTAGTTCTAGTAGTAAAGTGGCCTGATCATTACCACTTAAGTATCGTAATTGTAAGGATTATTTTGTTGACTTTGTTTCTTCAGCGGATCTTCCTATGACTGATTCGAACACGCAAATATCGTATAATCATGAAGTTCTGCATTGCCTTTTGAATTATCTTGAGCTTTCTAATAAGGTCAAGATCAAGAGTAAGTGACAAATAATTGATTATATTCTAATTTTAATAGACGATTAGAATAGACTGTCATTACTATACGAGTATGCCTATAAGCATTATATATACTTCATTAAAATGATATAAACTATAATATGGATATTTTATTAAAGACAAACAGTTGCCATCAAAACCTTTCGAAAGAATACGAATATCGTCAGTATTAATAAAATAAATAAAAATTAATTCATATTAACAATATTAATAAATAAAATAAGAAATAGATAAAATACTTGTTATTTTGTTTAAGATATAAAATAGACATGTTTAAACGAACGACCAAATTACTTTTAGGTATCTGGAGAGTCATACCCAGGCCCAATCTACGACAATCCATCAGAGAGTGACGGTCTTAAGCTAATAACGGACCTGCCTCTGGTGGCTCACAACAGTAGACCTTTGGTACAAGGATTCCAAGAGTTCACTCTATTGTACAAGGATGTTAGCTGCAGTTTCAAAGTCAGGCTCAACCAAGGCGGGGGAGATATAGTGAGTCTATTCATATACAATTTTATATACATGCCTTATTTATTTACCCTTTATTTATTACCGTTTATTTACCTTCTTATATACTTAAATACCTCGCTAATAAAAAAAACAAAAGTTATAGCAAACTAGCTGTTGCCTGCAGCTCAGTACGCGTTTTTTTAAATTGTGTTAAAGAAATGTAAAATTGTGAGAAAATGTACAATTATAGAAATACTATCTGCTATGAATATTTAGTAGCGGGGACCGTTAAATAAAAGAGTACCAGGGAAGTACCTACAATTTATCCATTGCATGTACAATTAAGTTGAAACACATGTTAGGTTCAAAGCTAGAGTAACCGGCAATTTCCATGTGGCTATAGGTTTGCGTCAGGGATCAGCTTTAAGTTCTTATTTATTCCTTCTTGTTATGGATGCACTAAAATCACACATATAGGAGGATGCACCTTGTTGGAGAAAATGCTGCTGAGGTCTAGAGAAGACTGAACAAATGGCGAGGAAAACTGGAGAATGTTGGTTTAAAAATTAGTAGAATTAAAACTGAACATTTGGTCTACGACTTCGGGAGTCCATCATATAACCTTAAACGGCGTACCCTTACCACCCTGTTCCATTTTTCGGTATCTCGGTTCGTTAATCCAAAACAAGGGTTGCATGAGGATAGGATACATGTAAGGTAAATGAATTGGCAAAAGGTATTTGGGGTAGTTTGTGATACCATAATGCCGTTAAAACTCAAGGAATACTGTTGATCGTAAAGTATGACACAGAAATAAAGACACAAACCAATTTCCACAAAAACTCGTGGTGATTGAGTGTTTTGGCACATAGACAATTCGATGTCCGCAGATATGAACCTCAGCATGTGCCAATGATTTATTCAGAATTTGCCTATATTTACTAATTTGTATTGGTAACACTATCGGCTGACGGTAAAGGAAAACATCGTGTGGAAACCAGAATCTGTGTAATGATATTGTCGTACAAGCGTATGTGAGAAAATATACAACTGTGGATTATTCGAAGTTTGAAATCACCAAAATGTCGTGGACTGGTGTGGTGATAAGCCCATGTATTCCTAAGGCGCTGTAGTTGGTCTCTTGCAGGCTGATGATGATGAGAGTGATGATGATATTTAGTTCTTGATATCATTAGAACTCACCAATATCTAGTAAATAAAAAAATAATAGTTGACAAACACAGGAGAAAATCGTTTTGGCTCTGCCTATTTATACATGAATTTTGAATTCTGAGGGAGTTACATTTTTCAATAAAACTGTCCTTAACTTTAATTTTACACACGACTTAAAATTGAAGATGGGTTTCTTTGATCAACCGACAATCTTAGTCTTATAAGTGTGAGAATATAATATTAGCATATTTTATTTCAGCACCAACATTACAGAGCGATTCTGTATGACGGCACCGATACATACGTGCGTCGTGAGATGGGTGCTGTGTCTTGTTCTGTTGTCGTTTGCGAGACTAATGAGCTCGAATCTTGTGGACACGGGTAAATTATTGATAACTTATTTTTCTATATATTCATCTTGAAATATAAACGCTTAAAAATGTCGCGCTCAAAGATCAGCTAGTGTTATATCCATTAAAACAGAATAATAGGGTTGTACGCGATTAAATCGCTGCCACCATAAACATGGTGAAAAAAACTACGATAACAGTTCTTTTGTTGCGATAATTTTTACTTTGACTTTAAGGCTGTTGCGATTCCTTTATGTTCGGAGTTTATTTTAGATTATACTCTGTTACTTTACAAGGTAGGGTTACTTGCTAGAGTTTTTTTCTAAGTCCGCCTGGGTAGCTACCATCATCAAGTTGAAAATCTGTTTCTAAGCACCTGTTGGTGCGTTCCGGCAGCTGCACTTGGGAGCTTGTCTCCCTCTAGGTTTAGAATAACTACCATCTTAGACTACGTCATCATTTAACATCAGATGAGATTGTGATCAAACGCTTACCTATAGAGTATATATATATAAAATATGAATGCGAATGTGGATTTGTTTGTTTGTTTGTTATGTATCACGTCAAGCCTATTCAATCGAAATTTGGCATTCGCATTTTGGAGAAAAGGACTAAAAAATTTAATAATATATTACTCCCGTGGGATAGTTAAAATTTACATCAAAAGCTATTAATAATATAAATAAAAAATGATAATGGAACGCAGAATGAAAATATTGATATTGAAAATGCAAATCGTGATAGGGAGTGTAATTAGTTATTTTATTTGCTTGGAATTCTAAAAAATCATCCTCTAGGGAGGAATGCAATTGATAAATTTTATTCAATTAAGAAAAAAATATTGGTTGAAAAAATAAGAACAGTAATGATAGTATTCATATAACAGAACATATAATATAATTTACACTTAAATTTTACAGATATGGCGACAAAACAGACAACAACGAAATACAAGAGCTAGAAATAGAAATGATAACGTATCGTAATCAATACAATACGACGCTCGACTGCGATAACAGTGTGTACTACCCACTGTCGATCAGAAATAACAAATTTCCCTTAAGACCGGTGAATTACACGTTTCACGTGGATAAACAAAACGAATGTGTCAAATCACAATTCGGCTTAGAAGCACAAAATAAAGTTCAAATAGAAAATGAAGGCCGGACGCGAATGATATTAAAATTAAATAAACCTCAAAAAGATTTAGTGGCGTTTGCTATTTGGGGAAGAATATTTACGAGAGATATCGATCACAATAAGCACATAACAGAGGAAGATAAGAAGCAATTCGTGGACCTTTTACACATTATTTATGGAAATGACGGTACCACAGACGGTTAAGGGGAAAAATGTACTTCCTTATCTAATGACGACGAAGTTAAATTATATTATTTTCTAGAACAAATCAAATCCTAATAGATATTATAAACTCAATCTCTAATTAATGAATTTCCAAATGCATCAGTTTTAAATTTATTGTTAAAGATACATTGTCGTAAGAAGTTTTTGCAATACTACCAATGTCAGAGCAAGCCACTGAGTAATTAATTTACAAATAATAAATTCAACAAATTATAATTTCTTTAACATTAAATATTGAATGATCTTTTAAGATACATTATCAAAAGCCCCTACCCGTTAGTGTGATTAAGTTTTGGTGTATACTTGTTTATGTTTTATGTAGGACTAGCTTTTGCCCGCAGCTCCGCATCCATTTTTTTTATAACTGTAAATTACTTCTTATAAGATCAGCTATCTGTTAGTGAAAGTTCCGTTAAAAATGGTTCAAACGTTTTGGAGATAATACTGCAAACGAAGCCATGGGTAAAAGCTAGTCCAAAATAAAAAAGCTTTAATTACTTTTTATAACATTAGCTATCTGTCAGTGAAAGCCCCATGAAAATAGGTCCAATCGTTTTGGAGATAGTACTAAAGACGAAGCCATGGATGACAGCTGGTCTAAAATAAAGTAGCCTATATCACCTGCTGTAATTTTAACTATCCGTCAGTGAAATTTCTGTAAAAATCGGTCTAGCCGTTTCGGAGATTACCCGGAACGTACATACAGACAAAGTTTTTAAAAATTCTATTTTTGTTATCAGTATCATGTATACGTTCATATCCAATCAGTAAAAAGTCATTATTTTGATATTACAAACAGACACTCCAATTTTATTTATATGTATAGATTCGTTAGTGAAACCACTACCACGACACCTCTTCCTCCCGCAAAAAGCAGTATATTCCAGTTGGAAGTTAGCCAATATGTTCGATCTGCGTTCTACTTAAATATTATAAAACAAAGCCGTCCGCCGCGTCTGTCTGTCTGTCTGTCTGGATGATCGCGATAAACTCAAAAACTACTGAACGGATTGTAATGCGGTCTTCACCAATAGATAGAGTAATTCACGGGAAAGGTTTAGGTATATAATTTGTCAAGGTTTTTTTGTAAATTGGTTGAAATATAATGATAAATGTTGAAAGAATCGGAAAAATTCAAGCCGCCTTAAGCGTTTCATGCATAAAGTATATATTTTTTTTATTATCAGGGCAGAACAACGTCCGCCGGGCCTGCTAATCAGTTATAAATTAAAGTTAGAATAAAAATGATAATTTAATATCAAGAGACAATTTTATTTTCTTTATTGTATAAATAATAAATAATTATGTAAATTACGCGATAATAATTATTTGTGGAGACGCAGAAATGTAAAATTAATGAATACAATGAAGGTTCTAAAAGGTATATAGTGTTTGTACTTACATCACTTTTACACTTCCTTCCATATGGAGGCAAAAACAAAAAATCGATTCTTAAAATGTTTGTTTTTAATAATTGACAATCTTCCATTCTAGATCATGAGATAAAAAAATCATGCATAGCAAGTTATAATATACTCGTATAATGGAACAGGTTTTATGAAATTTCACAAAGTAGTCTGTAACATGAAAAGTAACCTTAATTACCTGAGGTGTAGCCCAAAATATTTCTTCTACAATAGTAAAGCCGCGAGTATAAAATAACAGAGTCTGTCATAAAGACACACGATAGAAGTGAAACTTTGGTATTACACGACGTGAAGTAACAGTGCTTGCACTGTTGCGTTTCGTTCGGTCAGTGAGAGCGCCGGAGGCCCACTTATTTAAAAGGCCGGCAACACACTTGTGACTCCCCTAGTGTTGCTAGTGTCTATGGACGGCGGTGATCACTTACCATCAGGTGACCCACCTGTTCGGTTGCCCCCTATAACATAAAAAAAAAACATGCAAATATTTAAATTAAAAAACATACAACAAAAAGCCCACGTCACGCTGTGTTCGAAGACGGTCACCCATCGAAGTACTGAATGCGCCTGACGTTGCTTACCTTCGGTATTCGAACACGAGCACTGGTATTTTCAACACACTAACCGACAGTGTTTACCCCACCACTTTTAATCACACAATAAGGTTACCGAGCAGAATTTCAGAGCCTTCCCACACTTAAAAAAATGTCACAATAGGAACAAACTTTTTTTTTATTTATCGATCAATATTTTGTTTTAACTTTTTGATATTTACATTTTGATATAACTATATATTTTCTTCATTATAAAAATTAATAGGGATGTTGGAAATTATTGAAATGATGTATTCATTTATTTTTTTTACTTAAAATCATTTGCACCATAAAGTTACATCTAGGTTTTTTTTATCAGTAAGTGCAGTTTTGTTTCATCAAAATGTCAGTATTAAATCTGGTGTAAAAATATCAAAATAAACCTAATAAGTCGACAAAAATTAATGTTGATTTTTTATTGGTAATATTTATATAGTATTTGTAATTTTTTTTGTTTCTCGAACTGACTAAACTTAACCTGGCAAAGCCTCTACAGTTTCATCGGACTACATTGTATTAGTAAAATAATGTAATGTTGTACTTTTATACATATTAAAATTACTATATATTTCTTGAAACAGTTGTTTTTTTTTTATTTTTTATTTTAATGTTGTCCCTGTTGTTATTTCATCTCTATGCATATATTAAGTTCCTTGTAAATTGAAATTAAATGCACGTAGTTGACAATATTCGTATAGAACAGTCGGTAAAATATTACGCACGGACTAGCAGTCCGTAGACCAGTAGACTAGTAGTCGGCGCAACGTGTTGTATTGCGGATAAAAGATTTATGTTTTCAAACACTTGAATTATACTGCCTTCCAAAGAAAAAGGAGCGTATTTCCCCTTTCATACAATAATAAATGTTATATATATTAGGCGACTTTTTGGCGGGATCTTAGTCTGTCATGTAGTCGTTTTTATATTTTATTCACAATCTTGAAAATTATTAGACTCTATATTTTGTAATATTGGTGGTGTTATATAGTTCGGTTATTACGCACAAGTGAAGTGGATGGGAAATAATACCACGGAGCATGCATTCTGAGATGCCACCAAAACTCCATGGAAAGTTCTAACAAGGCAGCGACTATCTTGTCAGAACATTAATATTACAATTATCACAAGACACTTGCTTGGCAAAATCTTGTTACTTGACGCTGGCTAGTGTACAAACCGTGCCGGAGCCAAAAACTAAAGTAGAAGAATATAGTTCCAGGGATTAGCGCGTTCCAATAAGCAATCTTTTGAACTTTATATTTCTACTAGTTTTTGCAGGCGGCTTCACCTACGTTATTATAGATATTGATATGTGATACATATCATTGTGATATTATTCCACGACCGGAACTCATAAGATGAGAGTTTCATTTTTGTATCAATGTGTCATAGTTCATATGTACTCGTATACCAAGTTGTAATTGAAATGATATTTTCAAATATTTCAAAATAAGTTTATATTCGTTTTAAATAAGTTTTTTACTCACAAAAAATAGAGAAAATGTTTTTCTTCTCTTACATTGTCATGGAAAAGAATATTTTGTAATGTAACCTTTGACCTGCTTGATAAATAATTATAATTCAAAACAGAATAATAAAAATGTTTACAAACCAGATAGATTAAAAAAAAATGTTATATCACGGTGATTCTACAAAAATTGGGTAACTCGACGTTATCAGTCAATAGATATGAACTGCTGTTGTGTTTTGTTAATATTTTATTTAAAAATATATTTGTGTATATTTATAGCCTTTAGGCTCCCTTAAAAGATCTCTTCGTTAGAATTAAAAGCGACTCCATTAAATTAGCTGATTACAAAAAGAGAAATTAAAAAAAAATTAACGAAGACTGCAGTACTTCGAAAACGGGGACAGGGCTGTGGAAAAGCATTCGTTTCAAAACTAACAAGTCTAATACTCTGAGCTTCAAATATGAATGACGACCATGAGATATTCAAAATATTCACTTCGTCAGTGATGGTCCTGTAATTCAATACAGAAACAAATCTATTCTTTATGCACTGGGCTATAAACGGCAAGACATGCATCTCAATATTTTGAAATATATCTGGAACTTTTATGAAGCTGGTTACGGAAAAAGGGCAGGCGATGGCGTGGAGGTCATTTGTTAACAAATGGCAGATATGTGATTGTTACATTGTGCTAATGAATTTGATAGCGTATGCTAATGTCATTCGCGACAGTGGTCCAGGTATAGAAGTGGATATGATCGAAGGCTGTGCAATCGAGCAGTAGAACACTTTTTTTTTAAAGGGACACTATTGGGGCATCAGATGACCGGGTCAGTTTACATTCAAAACAATCTTACAATGAAGCCTCTAAAATGTATCTAGGACTATTATGTATGTGGTCATAAAAAGCTAGAATATAATCGTTATCAGATAGAATTGTCAGCTAAACATAATATATGTGTAAATACTTCTACCATATTCGGAGACTTTTTTTTTATATTATAGTGGGCAAACGAACAGGTGGGTCACCTGATGGTAAGTGATCACCATCGTCCATAGACACTAGCAACACCAGGGGAGTCGCAAGCGCGTTGCCGGCCTTTTAATATATGTGGGCCTCCAGCGCTCTCACTGCCCGAACGAAACGCAACAGTACAAGCACTGTTACTTCACGTCGGCTTTCTGTGAGAGGGTGGTATTACCCCGGGCGAGCCGACCCATTCATTCTGAAACCAGTAATAGTTCAGCGTAGCTCTACCACCTAGAAGACTCTGAAGATGATGCTATACTGTTATCCACTTACGTGGGAGACATTAATGACTGATCTAAATTGATAGCAATCGAGCAACAACAGGAGTTGGCGATTATTCACAACAACAAATTCATTTTAGCAATGGTAATTATATTTTGGCCAGATATGTCACAAGAAAATAGGATATCATTATTAAGTGATATCCTCTTCTGTTGATGATAAAGACAGAGAACTAAGTGAACTTTTTTCCTCAAAATTTGTAACCAGAATGGCATTTGGATGAATTGAACGATAGAGATGTGTGAGATGTTTAGGTGGACCAAATAATAAAAGCACTACACGTACCAACCTTATTAGAGAAGGGTATAGAGTGTTTTATAAATTTAAAGAAAATATAGAAAGAAAGAAAGACATTATATAAAAAAAAAAAACATTTTTTCTTATTGAGAAAAAGGTCTTATTTTTATTCATTTTAATTTGGATTTGGAGCAACATATTTATTAGATTAATTATCATAAATATCCGAAGTTATGGAATTTTCATTTCAATTTAATTTATTTAGTAAATAGAAAAGTTGTCCAAATTTTGTAGAATCACCCAATGTCAATATAACTATTAATGGTGCTATATATTTTGAAAGGATGATGGCTCATTGGTTAGCGCGTTCGAAACGCGTCCATCGACTTAGTTTCAAATCCTTGTAAATGATCAGGAGCTTTCGGTAAACAGGTGGACATCGTAAGGAAACCATAGCATGGCGGTAGTGCTTTTTTTTTATATTATAGGGGGCAAACGAACAGGTGAGTCACCTGATGATAAGTGATCACCGCCGTCCATAGACACTAGTAACACCAGGGGAGTCGCAAGTGCGTTGCCTGCCTTTTAATATATGTGGGCCTCCGGCGCTCTCACTGACCGAACGAAACGCAACAGTGCAACCACTGTTACTTCACGTCGGCTTTCTGTGAGAGGGTGGTACTACCCCGGGCGAGCCGACCCATTCATGCTGAAACCAGTAATAGCATCAGCGTAGCTCTACCACCTACAATTCTTTTATGTCCACAGTTTTTATGATATATATTTCTCTTATTTTTATATCCGCTGTCATTATAAAGAGTAATTAATCGGAAATGTTATCAGATGCCCAAAGTGTCCTAGTCGCTAATACGTACATGGCTGAGTAGCTTAATGTAGGGAATAGGGAATAGGGAAATTCAATAGGGACAATAAATTGTGTGATTCTGTAAGATACGCAGCCACTAAGAGTTGGAACGACATACCACCTCCCATTCGTAACCTTACACCAAGATGTCATTTTAACCTCGAAGGTAAATTGCTATTTATGAGCTATTAAAGCTATATTAAAGAGCTATTTATTTTAATGGCATTCTCCGTATTAGACTAACCAACCGCATTAAACTAAACTAATTTGGATCTTCAATGAAATCTTTCGGACAGTGAGCGTTCTTTTGCAAGTAATATCTAACTTAATACTTTACGTATTGTATACATACAGTACATACTATGTTTGGCATATACCTAAGAATTTAGAATATCACATATTCATTTAAAATTTTAGTGTAATTATGTCAGTATCTTGGTAGAATATCAGCGCTGCATGCAGCCATGGTTTGCACTTGTAAGTCTGCAGTATGTGTTGTGTCATGTCAGATATGTTTTATAATGTATAATTGTATTTTCAGTATTATAGGTATAGAGCGGCAGCGTTTAGTGGAATACGTTCTTTCTCGGGTCTTGCCACTGATGGAAGTCGTGTATGCTCGGTGATCGCTTGTACTGGTGACACCCTAGACACCTGTGGACAGAGGTACCGACCCACTAAGGGATTTTAACATTTCTACATAGAATTTTCATCATCATCATTCCGTTTTGAAGGTTTGCGGTTAAAACTAAAATTTTGTGATTTATTTTATTTCTACGTTCTCCTTTTATTCTTTGAGTTCGATTTCCGCTAAATAAATTCTAAAGGCTACAAAATAAAAAGAAAATAAAAATATCTTTAATAGAGTACATATTTGTATTACTTTATAATTATTTAGGTTTTACAGTCACACTTACACCTTATAATGCTTATAACGCTGTCTGCTTGAAGATTTCTTTCTATTTGTTCCTCTTCGTAGTCGTCTCGATTTCTTGAATAGTAGTCCACACAGATGCACCGCAGGAATATACCTTACAATACAACAAAGTGGAAAACTGTGGTAGGCTGACGTCATTATTCGAATGATTCAACAATGTTCGAGACGGGCTATTTTAAGCTACGCTGTACTTCGTTCCTACGGTCGATGGACATTCTTTGTTGATTTGTAATGACTTCGCATACAGGGTGTGAGAATATAATTGTTAAGTAATAATATATATTAATATTACTCCCTTAAGAGGCCAAAATTTAAAAATATTTCTATACTTTAACTCTAGCTTTATTTCCAGATTTACACAGTACTCTGCAAACCGGAGCGCAGTATTCGAAGAGCTCAGTATAATGGGTACAATGCCAACACCGGTTAGGGATCCAGGATTAGAAGCAGACGATTTCGTTGTATACCCTGTCTCATTGAAAACAAATATCATGCCTTTAGAGGTTATTGATTATACCTACAGTGCTTCCATGTTAAGTAATGGTTCAGTACACACGTTCACATTAAATAATACAAATGTAGACCTTTATAGTTTTGTTGTGTGGGGCAGAGAGTTTGCAACTGATGGAGAAGAAGCAACGCCACCTATACATGCGGAACCTGATGCACCAGATTCTTCGACTGTATTTGTGTTGAATAGTAGTCTGTTAATGCTAATATTTATACTCGTAGTTAGATATTATCTGTAATATTTAGAATTGTACTACAGTAGTTTCTGTTATTTCTAGTTGTTTAAAAATACACAGTCATGGTTGTTTAATAATTAAATAAGTCAACAATTATTGTACTTACTACAAATTATATAAACTTAATATATTTAAAGCACTTGTCTAAGCAAAGAATAAATTTAAAGAATAGTATGCGCTCAAGTATGGCGTGCGTTTTAATAGTCTATTTTATAACTTTATCTACCTCCTACATATAAGGCCATAATAAATAATTGTTTTTAACGATTTCCTAATAAATAAACATACTGACTATTATTGAGCTGTTTTTTTTTATTAAATTACTGCTCATTAATAATTTTAGTCACTCGATTGTAAAATCTTCTTCGGTCTGTTAATTAGTTGTTAATGTCTCCAAAAATATTTCGATATCGGGTCGCACCTTACCGCCAATTACCCTCAACTAAACAGTAATGCAATATGCAATTTAAGAAAAACCAGCTCGTAACGCAACCAATTGAAAGAATAACAATTACATTTATCAGAATTTTTCATAAAACTTAAGAATAAGGGCCTAAATGTTCAATGGCGAATTACAAGTTTCATCCAATCCGCAACGCAATGGTCGTAAACTCATTAGAATCAGTCATGGTTATTGGATATAAAAAAAAGTGTGTGTGTAATTATGTACGTACATGCGTTAGAAGTTATACTTCTTTGGCGTAACAAGATAAAAGTCTTTTCAAAAATGTTATCTTTCGCCTTATTCTACGTTTGTAGAAAAAACGACACGATAGAAAAAATAAATATCGTGAATACGGTTGTCAGTTCTCACGCAAACATACGTAGATGTCTTTACTTTTACTTTGTTGGTAACTTTGCGAATAAATTTAGCGACATCTGTTCTGAAAAAACGACACTAACAATAGAAATAAATAAATATCGTGAATACAGTTGTCAGTTGTCACGCAATATGTAGATGTCCTTACTTTTACTTTGAAAGTCTTTACTTTTACTTTGTTGGTAACTTTGAATAATTTTAGCGACATCTGTTGTGAAAAAACGACACTAACAATAGAAATGAATAAATATCGTGACTACAGTTGTCAGTTCTCACGCAATATGTAGATGTCCTTACTTTTACTTTGTTGGTAACTTTTTTGAATAAATTTAACGGTATCTGTTGTGAAATAACTAAAATGTTGACTGTAGCTAACTTCAGGGTGTCGGTTTTTCATGACGGTGTGCGCGCCCATCGTAAATGTTTACTCTCATCATTTTTCCCTGAAGCGCCAAAAGAAATATAACTTCAATAATTTTAGGATACATTCTTCATAATCTAACAATTATAAAAAACAATAGTAAAAACCGTATAATGAATCATCCTATTGCCGTAATTTATTTTACATCTGACACTAATAGAAAATGTACCGTCGCAAAATTCGTAAGTTTTAAATCCAAATTCAACCAAACAAATGTAAAAATAACTTTGCACGTATACTGTTAATATTATGTGTGAACGTGTTAATATGCTTCAGAATATTTAAAAGTACTAAAACACTAGGTATATATGTAATAAACACTAGGTATATATGTAATAATAAATAAAAGTGTATATTTCGTTCTAATAGGTAATTGTAATTGAACAACTGTATACATAATACAAAAATACGCATATTTAAATAATCTGTGTTTCAGCTGTACTTGAGTGCTGAAATAAGTTTTATTAGTAATGTTATAATTCTATTGTAATTATTATTTTTTATTTGTACTGCCTACAATAATTCCCCGCAATAACGCTGGTGAGCTGAAATAAAACAGAAAACGTAATTGAGACAGTGGAATCAAGCCAGATTAATGAAACCAAAAAATATCTTTATTATTACCTATGTTCTTCCTTGCAATATCGTCAAAATCACAAATATTTTATTAAACGTAGCCCATGAGAAGGCACTTACGAACGTCGAAACTACCATCGTTTCGGAAAACATCCCAGTCATAAATCAAATCAAATCAAAATCAAAAATACTTTATTCAGTTTAGGCCCTGAGAAGGCGCTTATGAACGTCAAAGTTACCATAGAGTAGAACCGGAAAAAAATTCGATCTTGTTTATCTTTTCATCGTATATATTATTTTTATAGTAGTGATATGATTTTCGACGGATGCACTACAGAGATGAATTCTATTTCATTTCGATTCAGTCCACCATATATGTATAATACATAGATCATTATACATACAGATTTTTGTTTGTATACATTTATGTAATAATAATACATGCTATGTGTTATTCTATATATTTCAACAATGTATAAATTATTAACATACTTAATATCATCGAAATCGTTTGAGTACTTTCCGTGTGATACGCGTACAGATGAACCGACAGACATACATTCTAACAACCATATTAATATGTTCAGCGATCAATTTTAAAGACCCCAGAGTATTTTTATCAAATATATATTTTTTATTATATTTTATTATATATTTTTATTATATTATATTTTATACAATTATTATATACATTTGATACTAATTCCGTGTTGTTTACTGTTTTATTATAAATAATATAACTAAGATATACATGTATACTAATGTACATATCTTTTTTAAAATATATACTATATATTACTTCGGTCTATAAACTATTCATCATCATCTTACCCTTATCCCAATTAAGTAGGGTCGACACAACATGTTTTCCTTTTCCACTCTCCCCTGTCGAATGTCATCTCAGTGTTCTTTTATCATTTTTCACACAATCCATCCACACTTTGTTCGGTCTTTCTCTACTCCTATATTCGTCCACTTTCAAACTCAAAACTTTTGTTGTTACATGACTTTCATCTCTTCTCATAATATGCCCGTACCATGCTAACCTATTACTCCTCAACTTCTCTGTCACTGGTGCTATTTTCAAACTTCCTATGATAAACTCATTTTTATTTTTATAAACTTTACCACACATCCATCTTAACATTCGCATTTCTACCACATGTAATCTTTTCTCATCCATCTCTTAAACGTTTCATGCACATAAGTATATATTTTTTATATCAGGGCAGGACAACGTTTTTTTTTTTCGAACTGACCTACACTGCTAGCCTGGCAAGGCCTCTACAGTTCCACCGGATTACAAAGGCAGGACAACGTCCGCCGGGCCTGCTAGTATACTATAAAATAAGTAATAAGTATATATAACAACTCACAGCTATTAATAAAAACAGAGAGAATGTTAAGTTTTACATTATTATTGAACAGAGTATATAGTAATGTGACCTTTGACCTCATTAACAAATAACTGTAATTGAAAACAGAATAATAAATTCCAGGTGGATAAAAATGTGATATAACGTTATTTCTTATCTATATATAATACGAGCGGCCCGCTCCGGCTTCGCACGGGTATAAAATATATAGCCTATGTCATTCACTGAACAAATGATTAAAATCGATCCAGTAGTTTTGATTTATTCATAACTGCCCGTGGCCCGCACACATTATTTTGATAAATCTCGTAGGGTTCAGCCTGTGTTTGTTGCAATGTAAGCGGAAAAAATGTAATTATTTACGACATCACATTAGAAACCTCAAAAATAACAGTATTTCTCCACTATTTAATGGAAATCATATTACACATATAAATCTTCCTCTTCAATCACTCTATCTATTAAAAAAACCCGCATCAAAATCCATTGCGTAGTTTTAAAGATTTAAGCATACATAGGGATATAGGGACAGAGAAAGCGACTTTGTTTTATACTATGTAGTGGTAATATGTTTATGTATATATAAAAAACGTTATATAATGGTAATTCTGCAAAAAATCGGCGGATATCATTAATCAATAGATATGAAGTGCTGTTATATTTTGTAAATATTTTATTTTAGCATAAATTACATCTCGTTTATGTGGTTCCCTAATTTTAGTTATTACAACATTTATTAGTTGGAGTGTTAGAATCCCAAAAATGCTCGTTTAAATAAATGCATATTAAATATTACCATTAATTTAAGAAAACTTTATGTCCTACTACAATATGTAATGTACTTTTTAATGTATATTAATTACAACTCTTATATTGTAATTTTGTCATAGTTTTTTTTTTTTATATAAGAACCTTTATCACCAGTTTCCTATGTCAGTCAGTAGTGTGTTGTTTAAATTTGAATTTCTCGCCAAATATCACCGATTCAAAGTCAAACTCCCATTTACATTATGACGTTGGTAGTAAAGTTAGCTGGAAACTACGGCATTTGACGACAGTCATTACAGTGCCGGTTCTAGAGTTGTGGTCATCGTGTATACTATGTGTCAATAATGTTACTACTGTTGCGAGTCATAATTTCCTTGTAAGCCTGAGTTTTATTTTGATTTCTTAAGTACGATCTGTTAAAATGTAGCTTATTAATATTCGAAAATAACAAAAGAACCATTAGTTCTAATTATAAGCCCAAATTTGTGTTTTTTATAAGTCTGTTGGCGTCAGTTCTTTGTCTGGTTTTGCGTAAGAGGACTAATGTGGTTCCAGGATATTAATGGTTTTTTTTTATGTTTTGAGCTACCGAATTGTTTTTCAGACTCTTTCTTAATGTAGATTCGGCTATACCAAGTTTTTCAGCCACCTGCTGTTGTCTTACTCCATATGCAATTTAACTGTCAAGGTTCTTCGATAACGCTGACATCAATATTTTTCTTTGCGTTTTTTTTGACCTTATACACATACTGAAAATGAAAAAAATAAAACAAATACGATTCACAAAATCACAAAACTATTTATAAATGCCATAAAACCTTGTGACAGAGTGCTCTCGCATTTTTGTCTGCATTGGTTGGTACTGAGCACTCTTGCACGCCTCCGACTTATTACTTTTCTATGATTACTCACGCCATTTATAAACAACATCGGACAAATTGATAAGCCGGTAAGTATTTCGAAGGCTAAATAGATAACTTGAAAAATCACAAATAGGCCTCACCTTAACAATTTTTTTCGCAATCAATGTTCCAAAACCTTTGGATAATAGATAAAAGTAAGGAAAAATACATTTTGTCGAATAAATCTTTCGAAATTCAATAAAACCTGAAATGTTTTGATAGGCACGTATACAACTTGTCTGAGATCAGATCACAACTAAAGATGGACGCGAAAATCTATCCTCCGATTGATTAATGCCCATGCACACTCTTGTATGCTGCGTAATCTTACACACCCCTACCTTACACATTTATAATTGAGACGTTTTGATTTAAAATAATTATCACGTTTCCATAACTCCATCTTTAAAACATTAGACGGAAATATTACTATTGGAGCCTATGAATAATTTTTAATTAAATACATTTTACATTCGGAAGTTTATCGGTAATTTTACAGGGTGGTAAATTGGATACTCGAGCATAACTGGTATATGAAATCACGTACATGTTGGAAAACCCGTGATAACGATTTACATCGGTGAACTACTTTTATAACTTAACCAATATGGAAGCTTCTAGCACTGTGTCATTACGTCTCTAAAGAACTAATTGAAACAGTGTACCGAATCATTAAAATGTATATATTAATACGTAGCATGGTTGTAGTAGGGCTTTATACAAATCCGCCTGACGACTGGCTATCAACTTCAAGTAGAAAATCTCTTAGAAATTACCTGTTGGTGTGTTCTTGAGAGCCAGTCCTCCTCTAAGTTTAGCGTGATAACCACCTTAGATCACAACATCATTCAACATCAGACGACATTGTCCTCAAGCACAAACCTATAAAGTATAAAACAAAGCGACGAACAAACAAAAAATTCGTGTGATAACGTGAACGAGCCTTTACGTTTATATCTGTTAGTAAGTAGGGCTTTATACAAATCCGCCTGACGACTGGCTATCAACTTCAAGTAGAAAATCTCTTAGAAATTACCTGTTGGTGTGTTCTTGAGAGCCAGTCCTCCTCTAAGTTTAGCGTGATAACCACCTTAGATCACAACATCATTCAACATCAGACGACATTGTCCTCAAGCACAAACCTATAAAGTATAAAACAAAGCGACGAACAAACAAAAAATTCGTGTGATAACGTGAACGAGCCTTTACGTTTATATCTGTTAGTAAGTAGGGCTTTATACAAATCCGCCTGACGACTGGCTATCAACTTCAAGTAGAAAATCTCTTAGAAATTACCTGTTGGTGTGTTCTTGAGAGCCAGTCCTCCTCTAAGTTTAGCGTGATAACCACCTTAGATCACAACATCATTCAACATCAGACGACATTGTCCTCAAGCACAAACCTATAAAGTATAAAACAAAGCGACGAACAAACAAAAAATTCGTGTGATAACGTGAACGAGCCTTTACGTTTATATCTGTTAGTATGAATTAATATAAGCCGCTGCTTTTGAATGCCTCAGGTGAGTCGGGACAGCAAGCCTCTACCGAATACACACGTTCGGATAATACAATTAATTACATAGTGTATTAAGGTTAAAGGTTTTGTACAAGTATGACACATTTACGATATCTTGTGTACTTTTTCGCTTTGCTGCAGATCTCTTTTCAAGTAAGTTATAACTTATTTTTATATCATTCGAATTCTTTGCTATTTCCTGTATTTATTTTAATATATTTAACATCTATACTTGTATGTATTTAAGAGTTATTATGTGTTCTTTAATGTGTGTTTGTTTTTATTGTTATGTTACAAAGATTGTATGTATATAATAGACGTGGGTATTATATTAGCTTTATATTCAGCATATTACGAAGTACCATAGTTAATCTTCCATCTTATTCGAGTTAATCTGAAGAAAAGCCGTTTGTTCTATATAAAAGTCTATTATAATCTTAAATGTAGTTAGATAAAAACGCTATACGCTATCTCAAAGGGATTAGGCAGCGTTTTCAAAGAAAGCTCGCAGGTGGCTCGACTTTTTCCGATTCTTTCAACAATTATCGTTATATTTAAATCAATTTACAAAAAAATCTTAACAAATTATATACGTAAACCTTCCCCTAAGACCGCATCACAATCGTACTGGAAATATAATTAAGCTAAATCCGAACGAATTTCAAAACTTTACATTTTTTCCGTTATCCGCTTGACATAAAATGCCCCGATGATATGGAGTTGCCCAATTTTTGTAAAGTCACCATGATATGAAAAAAATTATATATCCGGTTCGTAAACATTTTTGTTAATCTGTCGTTGTCCGCTTGAAGTAAAATACGCCTGATATCATCGAATTACCATGATTAAACATTTTTGTTATCTATCTGATTCTATAATATTTCCATTATCCTGTTTTGAATTAATCAGTTCGAAGGTTACGTTAAAATATATCCTGTTTAATGTTGGTACAAAAAATTATCATTTTCTCTGTTTTCAATAATGATTATTATTATATAAACTTATTTTGTCATATATTAAAATATTTGAAATTAAAACTTGTTATTTTTATGAGCTATAATGACACATTGGTATAAAAATGATACCTCTAAGCTTATGATTCCCAGTTGTAGAATTTAAGTAGAAGAGAATCTATTTACTCGGTCGTAAATGTAGACTTAACCGATTTTATAGTATTTTCGTTTGTATTAATGCCGGATTACAGACTTTCGATTATATTAAACAAGTGTCCTAATAATGGATGAAGTTTCATATTAACGGTAAAATAAATCTGTTAATTTTTAACAGATGTGAAAATTGATAAAAAAAATTACTATTCCCGAGGGATAGATCAAATGTACATTAACGCAAGCGAAGGCACGAGCAATAACAAATTGAAACGCGCTAAACTCTGGAGCTATCAGTGAGAATCTCAGGAACTATTATTTGAAAAAATATTTTCGTTCTATTGCCTATTATTTAAGGAACGTTTGTAGTGCAACCTATAAGAGCGTTGAAATTGCTATACAAGCTTAGGTCACAAATTACTCTGAGCGAGAATGACGTATTAATGTAGGCGGACGTTTGAACTGTGAATACCAATATTAGCAAGGTAATAACTGAGTGGTGGGCTATCTGCGCAATAATCGTTCCATATATAAAATCTATGTAACTGTAGTTAAGTGCCTTCACACTAATTGAACATTTTAAATTTTCAAGCATGTCAAATCTCGATGTACAATTGGTTAAAATATAATTAAATAGCGTATAACGTTACATTACATCCGTTTGTAATAAATAGACTATTTAGAATTAATATGAATCCGCCACTGGATTGAAATTTTGGTTACAAGTTTATATTCACTTGTTTTCAGAGATCGACCCCGCAAGACAGTCACTATGTGGCCGCAGTGGTCGAGTATCAAGTATCAAGAAATGTTGAACAGAATCGTCTGAACTATATAAGTCATATCGAAGAAGCTGCAAGACAAGTACGTATTTGAATTAAATGCAAAGGCCGGTAACGCTTTCACGTTGTATTGAAATTTAGTTGACGAATTTATTATATCCAATCCGTCAAATTCGTACAGGCCACATGTATCTACTGCTTAATAAACGCTTGCTCTCGCTCACACCAACTTACACAATATTGCTCGTCTCTCATCCAGATCTTATTTGTAGTTATATCGTATGACCATCGAACTAGTGGTATACTCGGTAGGCATAATTCTGAAATCCCTTTGGTTTATACTAGTTTATGGTTTTGATTAAATGATTAAAACAAATTCACATGTTGACACATATTTGACACAGGAGGTCAAAATAACTCTTAACTTTGCCTTTTAAACTGTTCGTTGAAGTCACATGTGGAAATTGTTTCTCTACTCATCTAATCAAGGCTAAATAACCTAAATATGTGCCACAATATAATAGGCTAAATTATACAGTAGACAAAAAAAGTTTACTACTAAAATTGTATATAGATAATTCGACTTACTTGTTTATCACGGCAAGGGTCAACCTTTGTTTTATACTCGATGGATATCAATATTCCTTAATAATAATTATGTTTTCACTTATCAACAATGTGTTTTTCACTTATCATTCGACGTGGTTCGTATGAAGATAAATGAATAGCTATACAAAACAATAACGCCACTTCTATGAATTCGCAACTTATAAGTTTGTATTTTAAAGTACTCTATAGATTTTAGCGTTTCACCACAATCGTACCCGATGTTAAATGAGGATATGGTTTAAGATGGTATGTTTAATACATACTAAATCTGGAAGAGGAATGGCTCTTAATTCCAACTGCTGGAACTTATCTGTAGGTATTTGGCGACAGATATTCAACTTGAGGTTGGTAGCTGTCCAGGCGGATTTAGCAAAAACCCTATCACCATGCTATGATTTCATTGCTAATTGATCCTTCACCGAAAGCTCCGGCTAATTTACAAGAACTCGATTTTACTTCGATCGACGCGCTATGCGAATACTCTAACCATTACACCATCATAGCTACAAGAGGCTATCATTTGCGCTCAGTAAAAATAAACATTACACGAAGCTTAAAAATATTAAGTCGCCAACACCCCCAAGGAAATTAAAAAATTCGATTGCTGAAACACATCAATTTTAACCCTAGAACTATAGTTGAGCAGGTTTATACTCGAATGCCAGGGCATTATATTAAGTTTCCACAGATTTTTTATTACAAGGCTGAAGCTATTAACGTAAGGTTCCGATTTGTGTTGTCCGACACGTAAGTGACTGAGCTGTTATAATTTTATTTTCCAGAATGCTGATATCATTGTTTTCCCAGAACTGACATTAACAAATGCGACGGCCAGTTTCTCAGTACCGATGCACGGCCTGCTGCAACGGTATCCGGTACCAGCTCTTCATCCAGAGTTATATGATAATGTAAGCGTGTTACCCTATCTCCGAGCTATTATCTATTTTCACATAACTTAGTCTATGGCCCGAATTCTTTTAATAAGAACACCTGATATCACAAAACGTAACAAAAACGTAAGCTGGCGATTACAGTCCTCGATAATCTTTTTATGGTTTCGGGTTTGTCAGTAATACAGTCAAGTTAAAATATTGTTGGCGCGTGTTACATACTCGCTTTAATTTCCGAACGAACAAAAACCACACCTTCCGCCCACCTCTTTCCCCTTCCTACTTCCACTTCTTCTTCTTTATTTTTTGGCTCCGTCACGGTTTGTGCACTAGCCAGCGTCAAGTAATAAGATTTTGCCAAGTAAGTGACTTGTGATAATTATAATGTTCTAACAAAATGGTGGTTTCCTTGTTAGAACTTTCCATGGAGTTTTGGTGGCATCTCATAATGCTGCTCCGTGGTATTATTTCCCATCCACTTCACTTGTGCATAATAACCGAACTATATTACGTAAAACACCACCAATATTACAAAATATAGAGTCTAATAACACAAGATTATGAATAAAATATAAAAACCACTACATGACAGACCAAGATCCCGCCAAAAAACCTACTTCCACTTCACTTCACTTTGCCTCCATCGTTAACGCGGACGCACACATATTATTCAACGCCTCTTAAAACTACCAAATCCGAGTCGATTGAAGTGACACACATATTATTCAACGCATCTAAATAAACCAGATCCGAGTCACTATAATACATATTGTGTATATAAAATACCTCAATCGCCGCGAGTGAAGTGCACTTAAAAAGAAAAAACGCATCATACAGACCGGTAAGTCCGCATCCCCCTTCAAACCTACTACACCCCAGAACCAGCACCTACACCAAACACCAAATATTATTATAATAATCCAAAATTGGCATTTATTTATCCTTATATTGAGTCGCTGTTACACATAAAATATAATAGGTATTTATATTTTAGTTCTCTGCAATTATATTCAAAGCGGTCGGAGAAAACTCTAAATGTCTGTAGAAGAATGCGTCTAAATTATTGTTTGATTAAGTGTCATTTGACAACAACGGCATAAGCATAACGAATACCCAAAACTACATCAATAGAGATGAACAAAAAAATTCTGTTAAAAGCTAATATTTTCCTGATTCCTTCCGAAAATATACCAATCTCAAGTTTGCACAATAAGGATATTAATTTATAACTAGATTTTTCAAATATCACTGAATCGATTTATAAGATTTTTTAAGGGTATGTAAGTGGAAAATTGGCGTGTTCCGCACTTGTATAAAATAAAAAATAAATATTTTGTATTTATAAGATATGTAGAGCTTAATAAATTTTAATAAAAACAGGGTCTTCGGTAAAGCTGATGATGCAATATGTTTGATATTTTGTCAGTAATTGATATTATGAACAACAGTTGCTGGTGTCGATGTCTGCCGCTGCGAGAGACAATCAAATTTATGTTGTAATAAATACGAGAGAACTGATGGACTGCACCCGCAACGATACGGGAGAATACTGTCCTGAACTCAAAGAATATATATTTAACACGAACGTGGTATTCGACAGGAACGGAGCTGTTATCGACAGGTACAATACATATTGCTGCAATCATTTTGTAACAATGATATTAACCTTATTATAAAACAGTCCATTTACAATCCATTAGTCACCGTACAGCTTAAAGTAATCAGTAGATCTATATGTTATATACTAGTTCGGCAAAATGACTGCACAATACCTGACGGAAAGTACGGTGCAGTCTAAAAACAACGACCACTACAACCAGAACGACGAACTTCGAAAATTTTTATCTCTGTCGTACTGTGAATATATGGAATCGCCTCCCGGCTAGAGTGTTTCCTTCCTTTTACGATACCGGGTCTTCAAATTAGAAGAGTTTTCAAACTTCTTCAATCTCGCCAAGATGGTTGGTTACTGTCTGTAGTGGAAAGGAGAAGATGTGTTGAGGTTAAACAACTCTTCAAAATACTCGGTGTGTTTAGCCGGAATATATCCGGGAGATTCATGAAAGACGTGGATTACCTGGACATATCATCCATGGTGCACTATAGAGGACGCAACGACCCATCCCCAGAAGAAAAAGAAAAGAAACAAGCAAGAATCACCAGGACCGTGTTCCGGCAGCTGCACTTGAGAGCCAGTCTCCCTCTAGGCTTAGCGTGACTACCATCTTAGACCAGATCATCATTTAACATCACATGAGATTTTGGTCAAACGCTAACCTATAAAGTATTTAAAAAAATCCGCTGAAGAGGACAATAAGTCCTGATATAGCTCCTCGTCGGTTCCTTATGAGATAAACAGAGATTCCGCGATAAGATTGTCCTCATTATCATTCTATCTCCGTATACGACCGTTAGCCTGGCGATATGGTTAATATGGTTATTTATGTAGAAAAACCATTTGGCATATATATCTGAAAACGAATAGTTTCACGTCTATATCAAGTTTACTATTTTACAGGTGTTTTAAAATGTAAAACAATCTCAAGTCATTATTAATATCTCATACGTATGTTTACAGATACCGTAAAATAAATCTATTTGGCGAGTACATACACACTCCGGCTTTACGGCCGGATTTGGGATATTTTGATACAGACTTCGGAGTTACTTTCGGTCATTTCATCTGTTTCGATTTGATGTTCCAAATACCCGCCGTTCAAGTTGTTCAGAAAAGAGGAATTACTGATGTCGTTTATACTACCATGTGGTTATCCGGGTTACCATATTTTATTGGTAAGGGATATACTATGTTTTTGATAAAGTGTTAATGTTGTTGTTTTAGTAAACTTAAATATGTACTATTTATTATTTCAGCTGTGGAAATCCAAGAAGCCTATGCATATAAAATGAACATAAACTTTATAGCTGCTGGAGCCAATAACGTTGCAGTGGGATCCGCCGGTTAGTATTTTCTAGTACCCGTATAAATAATATTAACTTAGAACGTTTGTGAAGTACTTCACATTATTATCCCACTCATGTCAATGTCATGCCAAGGCGAACTTTACATATTTGTACAATGTGGAATAAGATCGTTCAAAAATATTATTTTGGTATATTTATTTTGAGGACATAAGAACTATAAACTGTAATTGAAGATTAGCTGACGATGCTAAGGGTATATAAATAAGCACAGATAGCAGCCATATAGAAAAAGTAGCAACAAAGTTCTGTATCAAGGATTAAAAACACCTTACCACCATACAATATCCTCATCGCAAGGTTTTCCTTTAAAAAAGTATTTAATGCGTCGATAGGCATTATATCCAAGGATTTTACAGTTTATATTGAAACAGATTGCGCCTTTAAAAATTTATACGATCAGTATTTTATAGGTTCTTGTCCTAAATCGAAAAATTCGTGGATCTTTTCCTTAAACTCTGCTATCAACTATACTCCCCTGATTTATTATATATTAATAAGTGAGCTTATTAACAGCACAGCTGGTGGACTCACTCTAATATATGTTTGTATAGGTTCAGGAATATATTCCGGTAAAGCCGGTGCTCCGGTCAGCATTATGCCGAGTGTGCCGACTACACGTCTACTTGTCTCAAGAGTACCTAAAATACCTGGGCAGGTAATTAATAGTCATCTAATCCATCCAATAAAAAAGCTTCCACTGTTAGATATCGGTATCCCTCAAAAATGGGCCTTCGCTATTCGTATTCTGTGTTTGCCGTAACCTTCACTAGGGTTCTTATTAGAGTTTTGATCAAAGCGCAGTCGATCATTAGTTCTAGTAGTAAAGTGGCATGATCATTACCACTTAAGTATCGTAATTGTAAGGGTTATTTTGTTGACTTCGTTTCTTCAGCGGATCTTCCTATGACTGATTCGAACACGCAAATATCGTATAATCATGAAGTTCTGCATTGCCTTTTGAATTATCTTGAGCTTTCTTATAAGGTCAAGATCAGGAGTAATTGACCAATAATTGATTATATTCTAATTTTAATAGACGATTAGAATAGACTGTCATTACTATATGCCTATAAGCATTATATATACTTCATTAAAATGATATTAACTATAATATGGATATTTTATTAAAGACAAACAGTGGCCATCAAAACCTTTCGAAAGAATACGAATATCGTCAGTATTAATAAAATAAATAAAAATTAATTCATATTAACAATATTAATAAATAAAATAAGAAATAGATAAAATACTTGTTGTTTTGTTTAAGATATAAAATAGACATGTTTAAACGAACGACCAAATTACTTTTAGGTATCTGGAGAGTCATACCCAGGCCCAATCTACGACAATCCATCAGAGCGTGACGGTCTTAAGCTAATAACGGACTTGCCTCTGGTGGCTCACAACAGTAGATCTTTGGTACAAGGATTCCAAGAGTTCACTCTAGTGTACAAGGATGTTAGCTGCAGTTTCAAAGTCAGGCTCAACCAAGGCGGGGGAGATATAGTAAGTCTATTCATATACAATTTTATATACATGCCTTATTTATTTACCCATTATTTATTACCGTTTATTTGCCTTCTTCTATACTTAAATACCTCGCTAATAAAAAAAACAAAAGTTATAGCATACTAGCTGTTGCCTGCAGCTCAGTACGCGTTTTTTTTAAATTATGTTAAAGAAATGTAAAATTGTGAGAAAATGTATAATTATAGAAATGCTATTTGCTATGAATATTCAGTAGTGGGCACCGTTAAAGAAAAGAGTACCAGAGAAGTACCTACAATTAAGTTGAAGCACATGTTAGGTTCAAAGCTGTAGTAACCGGCAATTTCCATGTGGCTATAGGTTTGCGTCAGGGATCAGCTTTAAGTTCTTATTTATTCCTTCTTGTTATGGATGCACTAAAGTCACACATATAGGAGGATACACCTTGTTGGACAAAATGCTGCCGAGGTCAAGAGAAGACTGAACAAATGCCGAGGAAAACTGGAGAATGTTGGTTTAAAAATTAGTAGAATTAAAACTAAATATTTGCTCTACGACTTCGGGAGTCCATCATATAACCTTAAACGGCGTACCCTTACCACCCTGTTCCATTTTTCGGTATCTCGGTTCATTAATCCAAAACAAGGGTCGCATAGATAAGGACCTGAGGATAGGATAAATGTAGGGTAAATGAATCGGCAAAAGGTATTTGGGTAGTTTGTTACACCATAATGCCGTTAAAACTCAAGGAATACTGTAGATCGTAAAGTATTACACAGAAATAAAGACACAAACCTATTTCCACAAAAAATCGTGGAGATTGAGTGTTTTGGCACATAGACAATTCGATGTCCGCAGGTACCAACCTCAGCATGTGCCAATGATTTATTCAGAATTTGCGTATATTTACTAATTTGTATTGGTAATACTACGAAAGGAAAATATCGTGAGGAAACCAGAACCTGTGTAATTATATTGTCGTACAACCGTATGTGAGAAAATATACAACTATGGATTATTCGAAGTTTGAAATCACCAATACGTCGTGGACTGGTGTGGTGATAAGCCCATGTATTCCTAAGGCGCTGTAGTGGGTCTCTTGCAGGCTGATGATGATGAGAGTGATGATGATATTTAGTTCTTGATATCATTAGAACTCACCAATATCTAGTAAATAAAAAAAATAGTTGACAAACACAGGAGAAAAACGTTTTGGCTCTGCCTATTTATAGATAAATTTTGAATTCTGAGGGAGTTACATTTTCCAATAAAACTGTCCTTAACCTTAATTTTACACACGACTTAAAATTGAAGATGGGTTTCTCTGATCAACCTTGATAGATAGATAGATAGATAGTCTTATAAGTGTGAGAATATAATATTAGCATATTTTATTTCAGCACCAACATTACAGAGCGATTCTGTTTGACGGCACCAACACATACGTGCGTCGTGAGATGGGTGCTGTGTCTTGTTCTGTTGTCGTTTGCGAGACTAATGAACTCGAATCTTGTGGATACGGGTAAATTATTGATAACTTATTTTTCTATTAATATAAACGCTTAAGAGTATCGCGTTCAAAGATCAGCTAATGTTATATCCATTAAAACAGAATAATAGGGTTGTACGCGACTAAATTGCTGCCACCATGAACACGGTGAAAAACCTACGATAATAGTTCTTTTGTTGCGATATTTTTTACTTTGACTTTAAGGCTGTTGTGGTTCCTTTATGTTCGAAGTTTATTTTGGATTATACTCTGTTACTTTACAATGTTTTCCTAATATTTCCTAATATTGCATGGTGGTAGGGATTTTTCTAAGTCCACCTGGCTAGCTACCGCCCTCAAGTTGAAAATCTGTTGACAAGCACTTGTTGGTGCATTCCGGCAGCTGCACTTGAGAGCCAGTCTCCTTCTAGGTTTAGCGTGACTATCATCTTAGACCACGTCATCATTTAAGATTGTGGCTAAACGCTAACCTATAGAGTATATATAAAAAATATGTATTATGAACACGAATGTGAATTTGTTTGTTATGTTTTCACGTCCAGCCTATTCGATCGATATTTGGCATTCGCGTTGTAGAGAAAAGGACTAGAAAATAAATAAATCATGTATTGTTCTCGTGGGATAGCTCAGATTTACATCAAAGCGAGCGAAGCCGCTAGCAAAAGCTATTAATAATATAAATAAAAAATGATAATGGAACGCACAATGAAAATATTGTTATTGAAAATGCAAATCATGATAGGGAGTATTATTTTATTTGCTCGGAATCCTAAATAATCATCCTCTAAGGAAGAGTACAATTAATAAAGTTTATTCATTCAATGATAATATTCATATAATAAAATGTAGAATATAATCTACATTTTTACAGATTTGGCGATAAAACAGAAAACAACGAAATACAAGAGCTAGAAATAGAAATGATAACGTATCGTAATCAATACAATACGACGCTCGACTGCGATAATATTGTGTACTACCCACTGTCGGTCAGAAATAACAAATTTCCCTTAAGACCGGTGAATTACACGTTTCACGTAGATAAACAAAACGAATGTGCTAAATCACAATACGGCTTTGAAGCACAGAATAAAGTTGATATAGAAAACGAAGGCCGGACGCGAATGATATTAAAATTGAATAAACCGCAAAAGGATTTGGTGGCGTTCGCTATTTGGGGAAGAATATTTACAAGAGACGTCGATCATAACAAGGACATAACAGAAGAAGATAAGCAGCACTCCGTGGACCTTTTACACATTATTTATGGAAATGACGGTACCATAGGCGGTTAAGGGGAAAAATTGACTTCCTTATTTAATTACGACGAAAATAAATTATATTCTTTCCTAGAACAAATCAAATCCTAATATGTATAAACTTAATTACTAATTAATAAATTTCCAAATGCGTCAGTTTTCAATTTATTGTTCAACATAAATTTTCACAGGAAGTTTTTGCACTACCAACTTCAGAGAAAGCATCTGCGTAATTTACAAATAAGATATACAACGAATTATATTTTATTTAACACTAAATATTTAATGATTCTTTAAGATATAATATCAAAAGTCTCTACCTACTAGTGTGATTAAATTTTGGTGTATACTTGGTTGTTTTGTGTAAGATTCGTTAGTGAAACCACTACCACGACACCTATTCCTCCCACATTACAGCTGGAAGTTAGCCAAAATGTCGAACTGCGTTCCACTTCAGTTATGAATACGGTCCTTTTAAAGTTGTATTAAAAGTAATAATTTAATATCAGGAGACAATTTTATTTCCTTTATTCTATAAATAATCAATAAGTGTGTATACAAAGCAATAATAATTCTTTGTGGAGTCGCAAAAGTGTAAAATTTATAAATACAATGAAGATTCTAAAAGGCATGCTATTAGGGTTCCCACCTTTTTTTTCAGATAAAGTACATTGGTTACTATAGGTAGGAAAAAAGTACATAGTATTAAAATAAAGTACATTTTTTTTAATGTTATTATTATTAAGCATAAAACTATAAAACTTTAAATCTTATTGTTATTGCATTTAAACCGCTTCGCACGAAACAGACAAGAAATTGTGATAATTAATGACAGTGACATTGTTGACATTTGAGATTAAGTTGCGTTCAGAAATATTTATTAAAGAGAAACGAGTGCTTAGGTGATGTGGCGTTAGCAAGTGGCAATATCGATTGAGCAGTCGATGTATTTCTATTAACAAAAAAATACATATGAATAAACTTTTCAAAATCCTAAACAAACCAAATCACGCTAATTAAAGTATTTTCATGTACTTTAGTGTTCACATAAAGTATAGAGTACAATTGCCTGAACTAACGTACAATACTTTATTATAAAGTACGAGTGATAACCCTACATTTTATAGCGTAGTCCGGTGAAACTGTAGCGGCCACAACAAGCCGAAAAAAACAACAATGCAGACGAAGTCGCAGGTAATAACTAGTATATTATAAAATAGCTTAGATTACTCTTTATGGGGTGAGCTATCTGTCAGTGAAAGCACCGTAAAAATCAATTCAGCCATTTCGGTTATACCTCCTCAAGCAAAGTCGCGGGTAACAGCCAGTCCAAAAAAAGTTACTTTTTATAAGAGTAAGCTATCTGTAAGTAAAAGTCCCGTGAAAATCGATCCAACCGTGAACCGTTTTGGAGTTAGCATTGCGAACGATGCCGCGGCATACAGCTAGTCTAAAATAAAATAGCCTGTGTCGCCCACTGTAATTTCAGCTATCTGCTAGTAACATTCTTGTCAAAATCGGTCCGGCTGTTTAGGAAATTGCCCGGAACAAACAGACAGACAGAAAAATGTTAAAAATTGGATTTTTGTTGTAAGTAGCGTATATATACTTTCATATCCATTGTTTCGAAAGTTATTATTTTGATATTACATATAGACACTTAATTTTTATTATATACTAGCTGACCCCGGCGAATTTCGTAGCGCCTAACAGTCGATTTTTTAATACTTATTCTGCTATTCGGGACCATCGTATAAATATTGATATTCATATTTTTACGATACTAACGTCACTCAATTGTTTTGCCTTCCCGGAATCTCTCCACTAACACTTCAACTTTATAGTATGGTATTAAAGTTCAAATTGACTTTTAAGTATTATTACGAATCATTTGTATGGGAGTATAGAAAAGTGTCGTTTTAAGACTTTTCCAGGTAATTTTTTTAATTTTTCTCTCCGTAAGATCCATCCTCGTACTTCAAGGAATATTCTAAAAAAAGAATTAGTGAAATCGGTTCAGCTGTTCTCGAGCTTTGCGCTTAGCAACACATTTAGCGATGTCATCAATTAATATCTATGAAGTGCTATATTATATTTTGATAATATTTAATTTTGTTTTAGAAAAATTTAACATTTTATATTTGGTCACCTAATTTCAGCTACTTATTTTAAACATAAATTTGTAAAAAAAAAACAAACCATACTGAAAATATCAGTTCTTTAGCGTGTCACAATCTCCGAAAACGCGCATTCAAGTGAGCATATGTCGAATACTGCCATTAATTTAAGAAAACTTAATATCTTACTATAGCCTGTAATGTACTTAATAATGTATACCACAACTTTGAGACTGCAATATTTTCACAGTTTTTTTTAATCTATGAAATTTTATCACCGATTTCTTTCATGAGCCTGTTGTGTTGTTCAAATTTTAAATTCTCGCCAAATATCTCTCGTCTCAAAGTCAAATTCCCTTATAATTTTGACGTCGGTAGTAAAATTAGCTGCAGACCGCACCATTTGGCTGCAGTCATTATATTGCCGGTGCTAGAGTTGCAGTTACCGTGTATACCACCACTTTTCGATCTAGTCAAAATGTCAGTACTGTGGTGAGCCGTCATTTGTTTGTTAGCCTGAGGTTTATTTTGATTTCTAGATAATTAAGTAAAATTTGTTAAAACATAGCTTATTAATATCCTAAAATAACAAAATCAACTTTAATTCTAATTATAAACTCAAATTTGTATCTTTTTCGTCCGTTCGTTGGCGTGAGTTATTTCTCTGATTTTGCGCCAGAGGACTGATGTTTACAGGATATTAATGTTTTTATTATTATTTTACAATACATTTATCTCAACAGTTAAGGTGTGTAAGTACTTTTTATAATTATTTCAGTTTAAAACATCATGCCACCTTCCAGAAAACACACACATTGACCAGGGATGACATATTAGAATAGAACAAAGAGTTAAAACAAAAAGGGCTCTCGATAGCAGAGATCATTTGTAAACTAACGACAGATTTGTTATAATTTGTTATAAAAAATTATATAAAAACCTAAAAGTGTTTGCTACTATCATTCACGAGGGACTCTCAGGTATAGTATTGGATATAATTCAAAGCTATGAAATCGAACAGATGAACACCTTCATTATCGATAAGTCATTTGTAATGGTTGCTTTAAAGAGGACACTATTGGTGCATCAGGTTATTGGATCAGCTTACATTCAAAACATTTTACAATGAAGTCATTAAATTGTTTCTGGGACTATTTTTTTTTATAGGGGGCAAACGAACAGGTGAGTCACCTGATGGTAAGTGATCACCGCCGTCCATAGACACTAGCGACACCAGGGGAGTCACAAGTGCGTTGCCTGCCTTTTAAATATGTAGGCCTGAGTCACTCTCACTGACCGAACGAAACGCAACAGTGCAAGCACTGTTACTTCACGTCGGCTTTCTGTGAGAGGGTGGTACTACCCCGGACGAGCCAACCCATTCATGCTGAAACCAGTAATAGCTTCAGCGTAGCTCTACCACCTACATATTATACTGTATATGATCATAACAAGTTAGAATATAATCGTTATCAGACAGAATAGCCATCTATTACCATGTTTAGATAGTACATGTCTAAATACTTCTACCGTATTCACTAACTCTGAAGATGATGCAATACCATTATCCACTTACGTGAGAGACATTAACGTCTGATCTAATTTGGACAGCAATTTATCGACAACAGGAGTTGGCGGTTACTCGCAAGGGCAAATTCATTATAGCAATGGTGATTATGTTTTGGCCAGCTATATCACTAGGAAACAGAGTATCATTATGAAGTGATCTTCTCTTCTGTTCTGTTGATGATGAAGACGGTGAATTGAGAGTAGCTTTTTTTTTAATTGATAAACATAACGACACTTGGATTAATTGAATGACAGAGATGTGGTAGACATTCAGATGGGTCGAATAACATTTGAAACAAATAATAAAAAACACTACCCATTCCAACTTAGAAAAGGTTAAAAAGTGTTTTAGAAATTGACGAAAAAAATAGATGAAGATAGAAGAAATGTTGTTTATGTGAAGATTCTTACGTAGCTTGTAGGACTTTAATAAATAGGTAAGAAATGGATCTGAATCAAATAAACTCTGATGACGCTACGTTAGTATATTACACTCATGCGGAGTCGGGCTAGTTCAATAGTTAAATTTAAGACATGATGAGTATTAACACCAAATAGAAATATATAAAAAATAGCTGCGAAAAACTGTTATTAATATTGGCCTATTCTTGTAAGGTTGTTTGTTACAAAAGCGCGAGCAAAGTATCAAAAATATTGTTCATCCTGTTTCATGTTTCTTTGCCGGGAACACTTGAAACTGGTTAAATACGTAAAAATCGCTACACACCTAATGAAATAAATAGCGTTGCGCGATCTTAAAAGCTGTTTCTCCGATAGCTCTATGATTAAGGTGTTCATTATCTGAATAAATAATAATGTAATGCGTTAAAATAAACAAAATATTAAAAGTTATTTACTACTTTCTTAACATATGTAGACTTAAACAGATTTAATTTTTTTTTACGAATTCTTAATACTCATTACAACGCGTTAATTTAGAAGCGTTTTGTCTTTAAAATAAAAAAAAGTTATACATTTATTATATATCAATACGTAGGATAGTTTTTCTTAAGCTTATCGGTAAAATCATTTACTTTGTTGCAATTCTAATTTGGGTGATAAATGTTAAAATGTACAGGAACAAAATTGGGGATAACGTATTATCTTATAACTAAGACCGATAGTAAAAATATATCATCTGATATTTATGTTATGATAGTGTTGATTTTCATTCATAACGTTGATAACAAATCATTTATGTTAATAACGACTTAAATCACGTGTTTCTATGTGCAGATGTAAAGAGATAATTAATAATAATATAACTATAATAAGACCAGTCGTGTTATGTGAATCCGAGTACTGGGCTACGAAAGAGATGGAGAAGAAATGATTACATGTAGCAGATATGCGAACGTTAAGATGGGTGTGTGGTGTAACCAGAATGGATAAGATTAAGAATCAGTATATCACAGGAAGTTTGTAAATAGCACAAGTTATAAAGAAGTTGAGGAGTAATAGGTTGGCATGGTACGGGCATATTATGAGAAGAGATGAAAGTCATGTAAAAAGAAAAGTTTTGGGTTTGAAAGTGGACGGATTTAGGGGCAGCGAAAGACCGAAAAATTTGGGGATAGATTGTGTGAAAAATGATATGTGTATAAAAGGTGTGAATACTGAGATGATATCTAACAGTGACAAGGGAGAGTGAAAAACGAAAACATGTTGTGCCGACCCTACTTAAGTGGGATAAGTGTAAGGCGATGATGAATTGATAAAAATCATTACCTATACTTCAGAAAAAAATATACTGTTCCCGAGGGATAATCATCATCTTCTTACCCTTATCCCAGCTAAGTAGGGCCGGTACAATTTTTATTATCACGCGCCTGTCTGACATCAACCCTCCTTGGGGCTTATTTTGTAATACCACTACAACTTCAACTGTCTATTTCGTATGGATGTCAAACGTGGATATTTGACTCTTCAATAGCAGGTCGTAAGGATTCAAACGACGCGCGTATGTACGACGAGTCCTTGAATTGCATCTCCTTACGCTCTGTTCCCGAGGTATAAATCAGATCTATATTCACGCAAGCGCGCGCAAAAGCTAGTGGATAATAAAGTAATAGTTGTTAATAGTCAGTATTTTGTTAGCGTAAGAATGTCAATACCTGTGAAGTTGTTGCCACGTACATATCTCTACAATCTTAGTAATAAATAGCTTTGTTATTGTTTCAATAAGCGATAAAATAATAGAATTAAGACCTTTGCTCATAAGTTGTACAGGTCACCGATTTGATAATCATACCATTGATATTTCAGCACGTGATCTCCCCTTAACCCCACCAACTCTGTGTCATGTAGTATGCGTGTGTCCATAGTACATACCAACAGCACAGACTAAAGATGACCATAGTGCAATCTGAATATTTAATTACATTGTTATATTATATCACAATAACAGTTGTTATAAGCTATCGTCAGTTATTCAGCTGTTATATAATCAACGGTTTTATACAGTATTGCAATGCAATTTGTAACAACGCCACGACGCACACTGGCGAAATTTACCAGAAAGTTGGCCAAAGTGTTTTAGTGATAATAAAAAAAGAAAGGAAATATAAAGGATTTTCGCAGCTATTGCTTTATAAGTTCCTACTTAGTGTGTTCTTGAGAGCCAGTCTTCCTCTAAGTTTATCGTGTTCACCATCTTAGACCACATAATCACTCAACATCGGACGACAATGTGGCCAAACGTTAAATCCTGTAAATGATGAAAAATCGACGTAGCCACGACGGAAGAGATAAAAAAGCCGTGTGATAATGTGAACGAACGCTTACGTTTGTATCTGTTGGTAGAAATGAATATAAACTGCTGGTGTTCAATGTCCCCGGTGAGTCGGAAAGCACACGTCTGCCTAATATACCTGATAGTATAGTTACATAGCGTATTAAGGATAAGGTATACGTGCTTTCTACAAATATGACGTATTTACGATATCTCGTATACTTTTTCGCTTTGCTGCAGATCTCTTTTCAAGTAAGTTACATTTTATTAGTATATCATCCGAGTTCTTTGCTATTCCTGTGATAATTTTCAAACATTTAATATCTATGTTTGTGTATTTAAGAGTTATCAAGTTCATTAAGCAGACGGGAAATTCACGGCTCGAGCTGTTTGTTGCCTAAATAACCCTATATTGTATATTCAGATTGACATTTATATGTTTTTAAATCGGTTCGATGTTGCTCCTCTGTATCAATCAGATTGTGTATTTGTTTTATTTAACAAAGATGTAATGTAAATAATACAAGCGGGTATTGTATTAGCTTTATATTCAGCATTGTACGAAATACCATCGCTTACTGTAATATTATATCTTCCACCTTATTTGAGTTGATATGAAGAAAAGCTTTGTAGGTGGTAGAGCTACGCTGAAACTATTACTGGTTTCAGAATGAATGGGTCGGCTCGCCCGGGGTAGTACCACCCTCTCACAGAAAGCCGACGTGAAGTAACAGTGGTTGCACTGTTGCGTTTCGTTCGGCCAGTGAGAGCGCCGGAGGCCCACATATTTAAAAGGCCGGCAACGCACTTGCGACTCCCCTGTTGTTGCTAGTGTCTGTAGACGGCGGTGATCACTTACCATCAGGTGACCCAGCTGTTCGTTTGCCCCCTAATATATAAAAAAAAAGTTAAATGACGATGTGGTCTAAAATGATAAATACGTTAGATTTAGAGAAAGTCTGATTCTCAAGTGCTGGCTGCCAGAACACATTTGTAGACTTGAGGGTAGTAAGTAACCGCGCGGAGCTAGAAAACACCTACCTACACTACTGTCATGGTATGGTTTTATCACAATGTTTATCTATTCACCGAAAGCTCCGGATAAAAAAAAGTTTTAATCAGTCAAATATCTTCCATTCTATTCCATGACCTTTTGCCACTTTCCTGGTAACTTCATGATCCCGCGCTCAAGTAATTTCTGTTACTTAAAAGCAACAACTCAACTAAGTGCAATTTGATATTTTCGTTATTTCTGAAATTTTTACCATTTATGAAGTTTTGTACACTTCGAAATAAATGAAAATCTGGTGGTACAAGGTCGGGGCTGTATGAAGGATGTGAAATCACTTCCCAGACAAGCTCCAATAGCTTCGTACGTCTTGCTAAAGATGTGTGAAGTGAAGGACTGTCGTGGTGGAACACGATTCGTTTACGATTTGCCAATCCTGGCCTTTTCTCTTTGATCGCTTCCTCCAATTTTACAAGTTGTTGTCAATAAACATCTGAGTTGGTTGTTTGATTGTTTGGAAATAGCTCAAAATATACAACACTTTTGTAATCCCACCAAATTGTACAGCATGATCTTTTTTTGATACAATTCAGCTTTTGATATGGTTTGTGTTGGTTCGTCTTGGTTGATCCACGATCTTTGACAATGAATGTTATTGTAAACGATATATTTTCCAGCGCCAGTGGTAATTTGTTTAAAAAAGAGTCGCTTATATTACGTTTGAAATGCATATCACAAATATTGTTTTGCTGTATTCGGTAAATTTCTTTCAATTCATGCAGAACATAAATAACAAGCATCTTAATATGTCTAAAGACGTCTTATATGACTTCTATCAATTGTAGTGTGTGATACATTTAACTATTTTCCAATCTCTCGCACAGTTATATGACGATTCGATTCAATTACAGCTTTAATTCTGTTATCATCAAGTTCAGAAGGTCCACCAGAACGTTGGTGAGCTTTCAGCGAGAAATCTCCAGGACGAAATCTTTTAAACCAATTCCGATACGAGCGTTTTGTTTAAAAATTTCCACCATAAACTTTACATATCTCTTTGTGAGCCTCGCCTGATTTTTTGTCTTCACGAAAATAAAAAAGCAAAATGTAGGAAATGGTTATTTTTGCACTCCATGTTACGAATAGCAACCCGAAGGTATCGCATATCAAATCTCAAAAGAAAAAGCATTGTAACATTGACAAAAGAATGATGAATCGATCACAACGCTATCTACTGGTGCACAGCGAAATTTGCCAACCTTATAGTCATAATGATAGGGGTGATTCTACAAAATTTGGTAAACTTTTAGTAATATGTTTTTTCTAACGAGTATATTGTTCCAAATCGGGTTAGTTACTCTTTTAAGTACATTCTGGGATATTTCGATTTTTCTGTATTTGGTTTCCAGGGGACTGACGACGGTAGCATAGTACTAATAAAATACATAATTTCAGAAAAATAATGGTTCAAAGTAATTTACTACACAAATAGGTTTCCAAAGACATCAATCTTTTCTTTAAATTTATAAAACTATCACCTTTTCTAATGAGGTTGGGATGGGTAGTGTTTTTATTATTTGATTCACCTATTATTTGATCTATTTTAACATTTAACACATCGCACCCTTAGTAAAGTAAAGGCTTAACTTAGAAAAGTAGTTTTTTGGGAAACGGCAATAACAAATCGACGATCATATTTTTTTTTACAAAATTAGCCGTAACTCCATGATTTACAACGTCATTGCCATGAAAATTTACTCTTTCTGTGAGATACACCTTGTAGAACTATTTATAATGAGCCCTTCTATTGTATAAACTAAAATTCGATATGTGTTCTTACTTTATTAAAGGTGCGACATATATATCATTGAATTCAGCCAAGTGCCAGTTTGGTTACAAATTTTGAAGAAAGTTACTCTAAATTCACCATCTTCACTATCAACAGAAAAGAAGATCACTTCGTAATTATATTCTGTTTCCTAGTCAAATATCTGGCCAAAATATAATCACCACTACTATAATGAATTTGTTGTTGTGAATAATCGCTAACTTTTAGTGTTAAAATATTGCTGTACAATTTAGATCAGTCATTAATGTCTTTTACAGAAGTGGATTGCATCATCTTCAAAGTTTGTGAATATGGTGGAAGTATTTATTTCATGTAAGTGGTAATGCATTATCTTTAGAGTCTATGAATATGCTAGAAGTACTTAGTACTTCTACCACATTTAACTAAGTATTTCTTTAAGTGTTTAATACCTCTACCATATTCACAGACTCTGAAGATAATGCAATAATACCATTCGTTAACTACTTTAAGAACTTGTACCGTATTAACTGACTCGGAAGATGGTGTAATACCATTCATTATTCTCTTTAAGTACTTCTACTATATTCTCACACTATGAAGATGATGTAATACTATTCATTATCCACTTACATGTACTTCTGCCATATTTACAGACTCTGAAGATAATGCAATAATACCATTCGTTAACTACTTTAAGAACTTGTACCGTATTAACTGACTCGGAAGATGGTGTAATACCTACCATTCATTATTCTCTTTAAGGACTTCTACTATATTCTCACACTATGAAGATGATGTAATACTATTAATTATCTACTTTCATGTACTTCTGCCATATTCACAGATTCTAGAGATGATGCAATACTGTTCATTAACCACTTCAAGTGCTTCTACCGTATTCACAAATTTTGGAGATGATGCAATACTGTTTATTAACCACTTCAAGTGCTTCTACCGTATTCACAAATTTTGGAGATGATGCAATACTGTTCATTAACCACTTCAAGTGCTTCTACCGTATTCACAAATTTTGGAGATGATGCAATACTGTTTATTAACCACTTCAAGTGCTTCTACCGTATTCACAAATTTTGGAGATGATGCAATACTGTTCATTAACCACTTCAAGTGCTTCTACCGTATTCACAAATTTTGGAGATGATGCAATACTGTTTATTAACCACTTCAAGTGCTTCTACCGTATTCACAACTTCTGAAGATGATGTAATGCCATTCATTACCCACTTTAGCTATTTCCATCATATTCACAGTCTCTGGAGATGATGGAGTACTATTTATTAACCACTTCAAATACTCCTACCATATTCCCAGATTCTAAAGATGATGCAATACCATTATCCATTTACGTGAGAGACATTACTGATTGATCTAATTTGGACAGCAACATATATTATGTTTAGCTGACAATTCTAACTAATAACGATTATATTCTAGCTTATTATGTTCAGATTCATTATTAACCTGCCACTGGATTAAAAGGCAGGTTATAAGTTTATATTGATTTGTTTTCAGAAGTCGACACCGCAAGACAGTCACTATGTAGCCGCAGTGGTCGAGTATCAAGTGTCAAGCAATGTTGAACAGAACCGTCTCAACTATATAAGATATATCGAAGAAGCTGCAAGACAAGTACGTATTTTAATTAAATTTCAAAGCCGGTAACACTTTCACGTTGTATGGAAATTTAATTGACGAATGAATTATATCCATCTATCCATTCAGGCCACTTGTATCTACTGCTTAATAAAAAGCCTGCTTTCGCTCAGACCAACCTACTCGATATTACTAGTCTCTTATACAGATCTTATTTAGCACTTTCGTTATACCGTATGATCATCAAGCTAATGGTATTCTCGACAGAAATTAATGAGTTGATTAAATGGTTTTAAAAATCACATATTCACACATATTTATGACAGAGGATAAACATTATTCTTGATTTTGTCTTTTCAACTGTTGGTTAAAGTCGGAGGTGGGCATTGATTCTCTACTCATTTGATCAAGGCTAAACAGTCCTACAGTATCCAACAAAAGTTTTACTACAAGAATTGTATATAGATAATTCGACTTACTTGTTTATCACTGCAAGGTTTTTTTTTCGAGCTGACTTACATTGTTAGCCTGGCAAGGCCTCTACAAAATCACCGGACTACTAAGGGGAACGCTTAAGGCACTCACCCTTCATTACTGCAAAGGTCAACCTTTGTTTTATATTAGGTTTCAGTAGCTTTTTTATTACAAGGCTGAAACTATTAACATAAGATTCTGATTTATTTTATCCGACGCGTAAGTGACTGAGCTTTCATAATCTGTTGACGCGATAACGTCTTATAAATCGATGAAAGCATGACTCATTGTCACGTTCCGCCTGAGCTGAGCGTGCAAGCGAGAGCGCGGAACAAGCGACAGAGAGGCACGATCGACCTAAGCGTTCATCAATGTTTTTTTATGACTTTAAGTCGTAAAATTATCGTCCGTAATCCGACTTTACAGACAAACAATTTTTTTGCAGAATGCTGATGTCATTGTTTTCCCAGAACTAACATTAACAAATGCGACAACTAGTATCTCAGTACCGATGTACGGCCTGCTGCAACAGTATCCGGTACCAGCTCTGCATCCAGAGTTATATGATAATGTAAGCGTGTTACCCTATCTCCGAGCTATTATCCATTTTCACATAACTTAGTTTATGACCCGCATTCTTTTAATAAGAACATCTTAAATCACAAAACGTAATAAAAGTATAAGCCAGTGATTACAGTCAAGATTTTAATACAAAACAAAATTAAAATATTATTATAGTAATCCAAAGTTGGCATTTATTCATTCATTCTTCAGTTGGGTCCTTGTTATACATATAATATAATATGTATTATTATTATATTATATATTTAAATTTGAGGTCTGCGCAATTATATTCAGAGCGCTCTAAAACATTGGCGCTGACTGTATTTATATGTTATTTTGAGCCTTGTATATTCAGCAGCCATAAAGAAAACTGGTGCATCTAACAAAACACAAATCGGATGAAAGTCGAAATGTCTGTAGCCTACTACTCCTTTAGAGAAATGCATCGAAATTGTTGTTGAATTGTAGTGTAATTTAACAACAACGTCATAATTATAAACAATACGCATAAATTCAACTATAGAGATGAACAAAAAAATACTATTAGATGCTCCTTTTATCCCGATTCCGAAAACATATAAACTCAATTTCGCACAAGAAAGGCATATGCGACATATACTCTCTCAGTTCGTTAGTGTTACTGCACCGATTTGTATGTTCCTTTTTTAAACATACCTATTTTATAATCAGGTTTTTCAAAAATGACTGAATTGATTTACATGTTTTTAGAGGTATGTATATTTAAGTGTCTGGTAAGGTTTCAGTATATGTTTTGTTGCATTAGGGCATATATGGGCGTATATATAACTTACATTCACATAAAATGTCTAATCTGTTGAATATCAATCAATATAATGAAGCACTTAACCATTATCTATAGCAGAAATGACTCAAAAGATTGGCTTTACTTAAATTGTCAACTTAGTTATAACTTTCTATTTATATCACAGTGACTGATTTCCACACCAGATAAAATTTTTTGGATTTTTGAATTGCCAAAATCTTTAATAACTGCAACATCAATTTTGATTGTCGAGTTTGTCAATCTATATCAAGTTAAAACACGATTGACCTCAGATAGATTTTTATTAATTTCCGTTTTAAAAAGCCCTTTTTACGTTATATGGAGAACTAGCGGCCCGCTCCGGCTTCGCACGGGTATAAAATATATAGCCTATGTCATTCACTGAAAAAATGATTAAAATCGATCCAGTAGTTTTGATTTATTCATTACTGCCCGTGGCCCGCACGCGTTAAATTTGGAGTAACCTCAAAAATAACAGTATTTCTCCACTATTTAATTTATGTTATTATACATACAAACCTTCCTCTTCAATCACTCTATCTATTAAAAAAACCGCATCAAAATCCGTTGCGTAGTTTTCAAGATTTAAGCATACATAGGGATATAGGGACAGAGAAAGAGACTTTGTTTTATACTATGTAGTGATTAGCTTGCGCTCTATAGGGCTCTTCATCTATGTGTTCTGCACCCCTGCTAAGGTCAACCCTGTATAAAATAAAAAATAAATATTCCAAAAATAATAAACTATGTAATGCTTAAAACGTTTGAATAAAAACAGAGTTGCCGGTAGAGCTTGTGATGTAATCATATCTTTGATATTTTGTTAGTAATTGATATTGTGAACAACAGTTGCTGGTGTCGATGTCTGCCGCTGCGAGAGACAATCAAATTTATGTTGTAATAAATACGAGAGAACTGATGGACTGCACCCGCAACGATACGGGAGAATACTGTCCTGAACTCATAGAATACATATTCAATGCGAACGTGGTATTCGACCGGAATGGAACTGTTATCGACAGGTATACATATTGCTAAAACCGTTTTGTAGCAATAATGGTGGCCTTATTATAAAACCGTCCATCTGCAATCCATCACTCAGTGTACAGTATAAAGTAATCAGTGGATATATGATAGCATCTCAGTGCAATAATTCCAGAATAGTCATATAGATAATATAAACTAATGCCGATGTATAGAAGAGGAAAATACAGCCCTTCAGGCTCAGTCGTGCTTAAACTACTACTAAATTACTGAACTATAACTATAGATCTATGATCATTCTATGCGGAATGGTTCGTAGATGGTTCTAGGCTACTTATTTTTTGGATTCTATTGACCCTGTGACATTCTCTTTAATGAATCCGGTGGAAATCCCCTAGTACAGGTATAAAGACGCTCAATTGTATCGTAGAAGGTGACTTTGCTATGAAATATCACGTGATATCGTAGAATGTTTGGTAAAAGGACAGTGCGGCGGGGGAGAAGTATATAAATACGCTGCTGCTTCGTGACGTCATCATTATCGCTCTATCTCCGTATCCGTAAGAACATTACCCTAGCAATTTGCTTATTGTGGTTATGTTTAAAAAACTATTTCGCACATACATATATCTAAAAACGAATAGATTCACGTCTATATCAAGTTTACAATTTTACAGGTGTTTAAAAATGTAGAAAGATATTGTCAACTTATTATATTAATATCTTGTACGTATTTTTCTTGTATAACCATATATCTATAGATATCGGAAAATTAATCTATTTGCCGAGTACAAGCACACTGCAGCATTGCGGCCGGATTTGGGATATTTCAAGACAGACTTCGGAGTTACTTTCGGTCATTTCATCTGTTTCGATTTGGCGTTCCAAGTACCCGCCGTTCAAGTTGTTCAGAAAAAACAAATCACTGATGTCCTTTATAGTACCATGTGGTTTTCCGAATTACCATATTTGATTGGTAAGAGATATACAATCTTGTTGTTGAATTGTTAAAATTATATTTTTACTAAACTAAAAATACTTACTGTTGATTATTCCAGCCGTGGAAATGCAAGAAGCTTATGCATATAAAATGAACGTAAACTTTATAGCTTCTGGAGCCAATAACGTTGCATTGGGATCTGCCGGTTAGTACCTCCTAGAATACATACAAATGGATAATATTAATTTAAAACGTTTGCGATGTACTTCACTCTATTACGTCCAACATGACATTGCGCCATACCAAGGTGAACTTTCCATACTTATACAATGTGGAATAAAGTCGATCAACTTACATTTAAATGTATAATCATTTGAGATACTAAGAAATATAAAATATAATTGAAAATTGGCTGACAATGCTAAGCGGTATATGTACAAAATAGCAGCCAGATCTATCGAAGCGAATCTAGCTTGTTGCTTTTCTCTATCAAGAATTATAAAAAACTTTAAACTTAAAAAGATTGGATAGGTATTATATGCAAGGATTTTGTTATGCAAGTTTGTAGAACTTCTAGACCTTTTCCTTCAACTCTATTCTTTATTATGTTTCCGTGATATATTATGCATTCACAAGAGAGCTTGTTACCAACACAGCTGGTGAATTTGCACTAATACTTATATATGTCTTCATAGGTTCAGGAATATATTCCGGTAAAGCCGGTGCTCTGATCAGCATTATGCCCAGTGTCCCGACTACACGTCTACTCGTCTCAAGAGTACCTAAAATACCTGGACAGGTAATTTATACTCATCTAATCTATCCAATGAGAAGGCTTCTACTGCTGGAGTCTCGTAAGTCTCGTATCTTTTGATTCCCGTACTCTTCAGCTAAGGTTCTTATTCCAGTTTTGATCACACTGCATCTTCTAATGTGTGGATTCCGCTTTATAGCCCCCGAGCGCAATCGATCATTACTTCGATGAGTAATGTGGCCCGACCATTACTACTTAAGAATCGTAGCTGTAAGGATTATATTGTTGACTGTGCTTCTTCCGCAGATTTTCTCATGACTAAGTCAAACACGCAAATAACGTTTAATCATAGCGTTCTGCATTCCATTTTTAAATGATCTTGTGCTTTGTTATAAGGTCCATTACAAGTGACCAATAATTGATTATATTAAAATTTTAATAATAACTATTAATACCGAGACAGTCATCACTATATGTAGATTTTCACTGAAACAATATAAATCATTAACATGAATAATTTATTAAAGACAAATAGCTGCCATCACAATATCTCGGAAAAATACGAAAGTCATCAGGTTAATAAAACAATTAATATAATTCAATTGATGAAGTTCTTACTTTGCGAAAATCCATCATTAAAATTTAGGGTGGTCGTTACTTCGCACTTCCACTTACATTTGTTTGGCCGCTATCACGTCTTAAGCCAACAGAAAACGGTTGTGAAGCAACTAAAAATAATTAAACAGCGTCGTTGGTCGCAAGCGGGCGAGTTTTGCATCTGAAGAGTCAACATTGATCTGAAGAAGCTACGTGAAGGAGAGAAACACGTGTAATCGATTGTAGTTGTTAGACGTTAATCTGCAACATATATTTTGTTATTTCAATGTTTTACTTCCTTTTTATCATTTTATAAACTAATTTTTTTAATATAGTTTAAAGATAAATAGTGTTAATCGACGATAGGTTCAATCGTCTTTTTTTTCGACCTGTATATACGCTGTTGACCTGATGGGCCTACATAGCTTCACCGGACTAAGCTCAACCATACATCAACGTCGAATTCAACCGGCGACCAACAACGCCTTTTAATTAGTTTTAGTTGTTTCACAACCGTTCTCTGTTGCATTAAGACCGTGATAGCGGCCAAACAATTCTAAGCTATAAATGAATTAAAATAACAACATTGCGAAGTAACGTCAACCCTAACACTATTTTTTAATGATTATAAATTAATTCCAACCAAATTATTTTTAGGTATCTGAGGAGTCATACCCAGGTCCAATCTATGACAATCCATCAGACCATGACAGTCTTAGGCTATTAACGGACTCAACTCTGGTGTCTCACATCAGTAGACCTTTAATACAAGGATACCAAGAGTTCACTCTAATAGACAAGGGTGTTAGCTGCAATTTCAAAATCAGGCTTAGCCAAGCTGAGGGAGATATAGTGAGTCTATTTACCTATAATTTTATTTGGCTACCTTATTAATTTACCTTTCATTAATTACTATTTATCTACCTTCTTTTAGCGTATTTTTAAAACACTAATGCCTCGTTAGTAAAAAATTGTCAAGGATTATATTACATTAAATATTTATGTCTATAGGAAATTGCTAGCAAAGAATATATCATCAAAACGCATGTTAATTTAGTATGGGTATTAGTGTCTAGGACCCAAGACATTTTAACAAACGAGTTACCATATACTTTATTTAACTAGGCCAGAGGTAGTCAACCTTTTTATAACTATTGTCCTCTTTTATATCTCTGTTAGTTAGTAATATTTTTCCTGACTTTCCACTAGTTTATACAGCGAGGAAGTAACTGTCCATGTGACATATAGTAACAGATTTTTTTCGGTGTATAAAGAAACATGAAGTTTTGTGTACTGAAAAACTCTCTGGCGCTGACTACTAGAAGGCCCATCTATGGGCGATAGGAATGAGGATAGGTTGACTACCATTGAATTAGACTATTAAATATTTAACTTTGACATTGTCACGATAGTCGCTAGCTTTTATATAATTTTCGTTATTAGATTTTCAAGAGCGTATTGCAAGGTCAAAGTTAGAACACGAAATTTCTTAGGCCTTAATGATTTGCGAGGCCACACATCATAAATTGCTTGAACCACCCGTTTCTGCAATAAGAATACGGTATCTACCTCAGCTGCTCTACCCCAAAAAATACCATAAGCTATGGAAGTAAGCGAATTAGACCGACCTAGCAGTGGCAATATCTGTTAGTTGGCGGATCTACCAAACAGCGAATACAGCAGAACTTAATCTTCTTACCAATTTTTTTATTTGAGGACCCCATTGTAATTTAAGAATCATATGTGATACCCAACACAGTAATGTCAATTAAGCCAACTAAATTCCCTTTGATTTTGAATTCTTAGGGGGTTCATTTTACTATAGATTATCCTTATATTCAAACTTATAAGCTACTTATAAGCTAAAGGCTATTACAGGGTGGATCAATATGTGAACGACGGTGACGTCTGGAAATGACGCCCTCTCTGTGCATTCACCAAAACCGAATGTAATTATTTATAACTATGTTTTAAAAATGTGAGTTATAATATGTTAATAAAAAGATAAACCAGATCGAGTTTCTTGCCGGTTCTTCTAGATAACTGGGTTGTTTTCCGAACCGGTGGTAACTTTGACGTTCATAAGCGCCTTCTCAGGGTCTAAACTGAATAAAGTATGTTTGATTTGATTTGATTTGACTTAAAAGTGAAGATTTGTTTCTCTAATCATCCGTGATAGTCAATCTTAGTCTCATGAGTATGTAGATATAATACTAGCATCTTTCATTTCAGTATCCGCATTACAGAGCGATTGTATATGACGGCACCAATACATACGCGCGTCGTGAGTTCGGTATAGCCACTTGCTCTGTTGTCGCTTGCAAGACTAATGAGTTCGAATCCTGTGGCTACAGGTAAGTGATTAATAGTTTATATTTCCATATATTCACCTTATAATGTGAACGCTTAAAGGTGTCGTGTTCAAAGATCAGCTGGTGTTGTCCATTAAAGTAAAATGTTAGGGTTGTTTGTACACGACTAAATAGCTACCACCATATCGATATCAATAACTATATATTGTATTGGTGTGATCCCTTTATATTTACACTCTGTCACTTTACAATGTATTCATAATCCTTACTTATATTAATTATAAATACGAATGTAAGTTTCTTTGTTTATTATGTTTTCACACCTTAATTACTCAACCTAAAATGTATTCACATTGTACATAAAGGATTAAAAAACAAAAAATATGTTAATACCGAGGGTTAGTTCAAACGTACATTAAGGCGAGCGAAGCCGCAAGCAAAAGTTATTAACAATATAAATAAAACAGATAAGATGGAACGCGCAATGAAAATATTGATACTGATAATGCAAATGATCATAGAACCTGGGGAGTCTTGTTTTATTAGGTGGTAGAGCTACGCTGAAGCTATTACTGGTTTCAGCATGAATGGGTCGGCTCGCTCGGGGTAGTACCACCCTCTCACAGAAAACCGACGTGAAGTAACAGTGCTTCCACTGTTGCGTTTCGTTCGGTCAGTGAGAGCGCCGGAGGCCCACATATTTAAAAGGCCGGCAACGCACTTGCGACTCCCCTGGTGTTGCTAGTGTCTATGGACGGCGGTGATCACTTACCATCAGGTGACCCACCTGTTGGTTTGCCCCCTATATTTAAAAAAAAAATTGCTTTGAATTCTAAAAAATTACCCGTTAGGTAGCGCAATTGATAAAGTTTTTTAAATAGAGAATAATTATTATTTGGAAAAACAAGAAGAGTAATTGTAGTAGTCGTATGACAGAATAAATAATATTATCTAAACTTCACTTTTACAGATATGATGATAAAGCAAAAAACAACGAAATACTAGATCTAGAAATAGAAATGACATCGTATCGTAATCAATACAATACGACGCTCGATTGCGATAACATTGTGTACTTCCCAATGTCGCTCAGAAATAACAAATTTCCCTTAAGACCCATGAATTACACGTTCCTCGATGATAAAGACAATGAAGGTATCAAATCGCAATACGGCGTTGAAACACAAAATGAAGTTCATTTAGAAAACGAAAGCCGTACACGATTGGTATTAAAATTGAATAAACCGCAAAAGGATTTAGTGGCGTTTGCTATTTGGGGAAGAATATTTTCAAGAGACGTCGATCATAACAAGAACATAACAGAGGAAGACAAGCAACACTTCGAGGACATGTTAAATATTATTTATGGAAATGGCGGTGCAACAGGCGGTCAAGGAGAAAATTGAGTTGCAAATGACCACAAAATGGAATTATAACTTTTTCTACAATAAATCAAATCCTAATAAATATAAACTCAATCTATAATTTATCAATTTTCCAATACAACAGTTTTGAAATGTAATTTGCAATATGGCGTTCTACTTGATTTGCATGATGCACCAACCTCAGTTAAGATTGTGTTCAATTCAAAGTTAGTTATAGTTAGTTCCAGAGACTACTTAACATCAAGTTTTTTTTTTCTTTCACAGTCTTTATTAACAATGAATAATTCTTAAGACGTTTGATTTTTATGGACAATACCTTTAAATATACATATCATATTAGAATCTTCATTCTCATATGATATGAAATTCATGCTTAGTATAAAGTTAGAATAACAAGGTTACTTGGTTCAAGTGACCAAAAACCAGAAGAATAAACAAAAGTACCTGAGGAGTAGTAAAAATATTTCCACACATGTGAAGCCCAGAACACTAAAGTATTTAAGAAAAAATAAAACAATACGCAAAAATAGGATTACCGTTTGAGCATGACAAAGCGAACGAATAATTTGTACCAATCAATCTATTTTTTTACTTTTTGATATTGGTATTAGTATTAGTATAGATGATTTATGCCCGGTTTCTGAAGCCGTCAGTTAAACTATCAATAGCTATTGATTCAATAAAGTTATCCATAAGATAAGCGGCGTTTAACTGTCAATGCGTTTCTGAATACACAACGAGACATCAAATAACTATCAAACCAATAACTAATTTTTTGATGTTCACTAGATGGCTCTTTTTACAAAGTGGTGTATAAAATTGATTTTATCATTTCAATTCGTCATTAATTGTTGTTCTATTGTAACAGTTTTTTTTGCCAATTTAGATACGTGGCTTTTTTAATTTTAATTATAAAGTTTGTATGATGATTTGTTACACAGCTGTTTCTCAAAGACTGAAAATTGACCTCTCATTCACAAAATGTTGAACATTATAAAAACTTTGGTTTTGTTATTGCTCGAATGGTATTCTTATTATGCATAGTAGTATAATTTTTGTTGATTCAGTTAGATTTTATACTCAGCAATCCTGTTGAAATCATTATTTGTATGTATTTTATATATATATAAAAAAATATATGTACGATAATGAAGCACGAAAACAATATTAAAATATAATATAGTTGCTAAAGAATTTGTGTCGACAAAAAATAAACATAAAATGATTTATAAGTACAGAGGTTAGAAATTATCTACAGTATTTTTATACTGAATTACGATGAATTTTCGGATCTTTATTCATATTATGGAACATAATAAACAATAATTTAAACATCATTTATGCTAAAATTAGTATACCGACACAAAGAAAAAAGGGTTTCAGGTCAATCTTGGCAGATGAAACGTCAAATAAAACTTATCGAATAGATAAACGCCCAATTTTGGCCAGTTAATGCCCGGTTTCTGAAGCCGTCAGTTAAACTATCAATAGCTATTGATTCAATAACGTTATCCATAAGACAAGCGGCTAACTGTCAATGCGTTTCTGAATACAGAATGAGACGTAGACTGACATTTCTCGTGTCATTGTGTGTTCAGAAACCCAATTTGACAAGTTATCGAACCGATAGCGCTATTAAACAGATAAACTACAGTTAAAATGCTTCAGAAACCGGGCATAAGTTGAATTGGGGTTAACTGACATATAGCGTATGATTGTGTGTTCAGAAACCCAATTTGACATGTTATCGAACCGATAGCGTGTTTGAACAGATAAACTACAGTTAAAAATGCTTCAGAAACCGGGCATTAGTGGCGATTGCTATTTGGGGAAGAATATTTTCCAGAGACGTCGATAATAACAAGAACATAATAGAAGAAGATAAGCAGCACTTCGTGGACATGTTAGATATTTATTTAATTATTAATCTCACGACACTTGTACAAAAAACGTTAAATCTAGTTTTATTATAACGTTCAATTTTATATCGATAAAGTGTCAGTCTGAAATCTAGTTTAAAGATATTAACTTCAGTTAAGATTTATAAGTTGAATATAATTAAAAATCTGTTGTTTAAACTAAATTGTACTTTTATTCAAATTAAAATAACTATGTAATTGTCGTATTTTATTTTAATTCCATTATGTTTATAAGTCATTATCAAATCTCCACGTGGACATTGAGCTCACTATGAACGAATGAAGAGGGCGAATTAAAACATTTTTGTGTCGTTTTAGAATTAAGCCCGAGTCGTTTTCACAAGCTGAACATGAGTTACCTTTTAGGCTTAGTATTAAAACTTCAACTTTGATTTCGTTGGTCGGATGCAGTACAAACAATTTAGATGGTAATGAGCAAAACTCAACGATAGGGTAAACCATCATGTTGTCCGTTTTTACCTTTTCTGCCAGCGACTTGCCTACATTGGCAAAATACCAATTAATATTATTAACCTGACACTGATGGTTATGGAGGACGATAACAATTCTATTGCATCGTTCTTTGGTTTAGGCGTAAAAGCAGCTTTTTTTATAATTTGCCAGTCTTTTAATGTTATCATGTCCATTGCCGTATAATTTATAAGTTATTTTTGAAATTATGTTTTGTATTTTTTTATTTGTGTATTATGCAAGTTGTCTCTGTTTCTCATGGCATAATCCAGAGTTGCATAGTTATCTTACGTTTACGTATCTTAAGTATTTTATTATTTAAAGTAACGGCAATTTTTATTGAGTCGATCATATTTGTTTTTGCTATTTTAGTGTCTAAGGTAATGGCATTTTTTATTAAGTCGATCAATGTTGCTTGCCTTATTGGTAAGTATCATTGAACCTGTAATCTTTATCAAAATCAATACTTTGTATGGAGAAATCTTGACCTCCATAATGTATCCCACTAATAGATTTTGATGATTTTCCTAATTTTAATTCTAAACAAATTTAGCATGATGCTGTAGTGGTCAGTTATAATAGTAAGGGCTACAAAACAAAAAGCAGAATGTTTTGTTTAAACCATAAAATGGTCAAGACAAGTCCGATTATGGGTAGTAATAGTATTTACTGGTAATAAGCCGTGGAAATCCAACATATTCATTCATATTCATATGGACGATCTAGAATCAATGTTTTCTATATCTTCACACCTACCAACAAATATTATGTTGTTAATAGTTGAATATTTATGTAGTAAGTCATCTAATTAAGTAATAAATTTATCAACATTTCGTTCACCGGAAAGTTTATAAATAAAAGTCCAAGTGGTACCACATGCCGACATCTTAAAACTATTGGACAACCATTTTACGCCGGTAAGGAAAGGTTTTCGCAATCCCTATACCTTTTATGCCACCATACAAGATATGAAAGAATCTTACACGCAGTGGGCCGCGTAGTAGTCCGGTGAAGTTGTAAAGGCCTATCAACCAACAGTGTAGTCAGTTGATGAAAAATTGTCGGTTTCGGGACATTGAAGAGATGTTACGTGACCGTTTCTTAATGAGCATGTTACCGGAACCCGAACGTGGAAAATTGTTGTCGCAATATCTGGAGGGCCTAACATTAGCAAAAGCAGTGAAACTGGCGGTGAATATCAGCAGCGCACGTGCGATCACGGTGGCCACATCAACCGGCGCCAAACGAGCATCTGTACAAGATCGTGAACAGTTCCAAAAGAGTTAGCGATATGAAAGTGCAGTGTAAAGTATCTGATTCCAGAAATAATAGCACGGCAGATTGTCGATATGCTAAATACAAATGTAAAAAAGTGCCAACAAAAAGGTCATCTGCTCTGTATGTGTACTAAAATCAGTTATATTCAAAAAGTCATTCAATATTTGTTCCGTTAGTGGAGAACCAATGGCAGAATTTTTACTAGTTCATTGGATACAAATGAGGTTACAAATCGATAGCGAGTCAGCTGTTACGATTATTTTATATCAAACGTACAAAAATATTTTTGTGATGTGTCGTTATCGTCAACTATTAAACGCCCTGATTATTTAACGCGGGCTGACACAACGGAGTATGAGTCCTCGTTGCAGTAACTTAGTAGCACCGGACGAACCGAGACCGCGGCCGCGTGTGCGGACAACGACTTAATGGACGAATATGTTAATTTTTTTATCGACAATACTTTTCCGGTTATGCGCATAATCTTTCGAGATGATACAAAAAAAAAGACAATTTCTTACAAAATATATCAGTATATTTTAAACGAATGGCCACGAAAAATAACAGATTCTCAATTAAAACCGTATTTTCATTGCAGACTGGAGTTATCATACAAACGTGGTTCCGTTATGCGCGGTCATAAAATTGTGATTCATGAGAGTTTAAGGAACACAATTTTACTGGAACTACATAAATCACATTTAGAAATAGTTAAGACAACCATAGAGGCAAGGGGAAGATTTTGTTTTGTCTAACCTAGATTTTAAATAATTGACAATAATATAGCTAATTCTAATTACGACCCTCGCCCAGCCGGGCACCGCTAGCAATATGGCCATATCCCTCACATGCTTTCCATAGAATACACATTGATTTTTTAGGTCCTATATACGGTTGTAGTTAGTTTTTATAACAGTAGATGCGTATTCAAGATGGGTTGAATTTAATAAAACTGTTAATAACTTCGTTAATAATATTTAAATTACAAGAATTTATAGCGTAATTCGGCTTACCACATATCAACACAGTGAGCGGTAAGGACACAGCTTTCACGTCTCAAGATTTTAAAATATTTTGTCGCGCGTAAACGGCATAGATCACGTGACGTCACCTGCTTATCATCCGTCGAGCAATGAACAGGCAGAAGGTTTTGTCAAAATTATTACAAAAGGAATCAAATCCAGTTTAATCAAAGGTGAAAATGTTAAGCGAAGTGAAGCAGCCTTATTCAAATACTTGTTTGATTATAGGAATTCAGTACATAGTACAACAGGTTCATCACATACTGAGTTGGTTTTTGGCCGAAAACTTCGTTCGCGCCTTGACATACCGAATGACTTACCATCTAAATCATCACCAAATACTCTCGCTAACCATGTTTAAAAAGAATGTTCACAGAGTACTACGTATCATGGTAACAACAAACAATGTTTTCAAATAAGTCGGACAATATTAAAATATAGTATGTGCGGAAGAGATAATTGGGGTAAAGGGATTGTGGTGATAGAAATGAGCAAGGCAATTAAAGATACCAAAAGTAATGCAATATTAAAACAAAAATATAAACAACCAAATAATTGCGTATAAGAGAGTTAACAACGAGGAATGGAAAAGTCAAGTGGAAGTCGTGGATTTCATTAAGAATCATTCGACATGCTGTATTCCTGTAACGGATGAATCACCGGGTTCGTACAGTTTCACTACACCTCTGGTAGGAGTAGATAATTGCATTACCTTCCTACGGGTAAAGGCCCATAAGCCTGGAGTGAGTCTGTTACAGGCTGACATAATGTAATGAGATTGTATACTCACAAACATGTTTCTAATTATACTCACTCCGATCATTTGAACTTTATAAGCCATTTTAACATATCAGCTTACTTATTGCTACATTAAGACGATTACATCTTAAATAACATTAGTCACGTAATAGATTCTCTCCTGTAAGTCAATCTGTGACTGGATTATAGCAGATGATTAGCGTAATGTGATATAAAAAAGGCAGTGACAACTGGAAGACAGATAATCCTATCGGCCAATATCTATTACTAGCAATTTACCGCCGCTTCGCATGAATTTTCTATGCAATATTTATTTTCGATTCTTTATTTTATAGCTATATACATATAAAAGAATAACTGAGATTGATTTTAATTGACGGAAAAATGTCGGGTTTTCATAGAAATTTTCATCTCCTTTTTCACCAACTTAGAGGTTAGATTTCCAAAAATCTTTCTTTATTGCTCATCTACAGTGTGAAAGGAACCCGTATAGAAATTTTCACGGCCCTAGCTACAATAGTTTGGCCCGTACATGGCCCGTACGTTGATATATCTATTTGTCGGTCTTTTATTACTTTACATAAGATAAGAACTGTCAAAACGTTTGTAAATCAGTTTTGTAGTAAGCCGGCACTAACATTTTTGCACACGTCAATGACTGTACGTACCACTTACTACACACGGCACATAATCGTAGAATTAATAACAACTGATAAATTTGACAGTGACCTTGTCGAATCTGAGAGAGAACATTTGTTATAAAAGAACCGTTCACGAAAATCATTACTGACAATTTATTGGTAACGGTTTTCTTATTAGGCCGTAGTAAAAGTGAAATTTTATAAGTTGAAATCGCACGTAATTCAACAAAGGACGGTAAGTACTTACAATCAAATATTTAGAATTAACCACAATGTTAAATTTACTAGTAATGTAGTACCGATGCCGCTGCCAAGATCGTAGACTTTTCCATACCTTTGTAGGTTATAGCGATTAACCACAATCTCGCCTTATGTTAAATGACAGTATGGCCTAAAATACTAGACACGTTAAAACTAGAGGAGGCCTGAAACGGCTGTCTGAACGCACCTATAGCCTATTGCTCGAGAAACCGCGACACGCGAGCCACAAGCGGCACTTTCACTCCTTCACTGTGGCTCTTCCAAAAAACGTTTAGTGCAGGCGTAGAATATTATTTATTAACTTGCCTCTTAAGAGAGGCAAGCTCGAGAGTGTACGTTTAATCTTGATTATTTCCATAAAATTTCCAAGTTTCTTGTCGGTTTTATTTTGGAACCGGGTTGTTTTACAAACTGGTGGTAGATTTTGATGTTCATATATGCATCTTCTTAAGACCTAAATTGAATAAAGTATTATTGATTTTTGACGTGTATTCTGGCAGCTGTACTTGAGAGTTAGTTCTCGTCTAGGTTTACCGTGTTTACGGTCTTAAGACACGTCATCATTTAACATCAGATGTGATTATGGTCAGACGCTAAAACTATCAATAAAAAAACAATATCATATTCAATACATTTTAATCATTAATTATTTAGGAGGGCTAATCGCATGTGATAACTGTATTGAATCAGGTCTTCATAGATCCCATCATTTACTTATAAGTGTCACATTATTAGAACTGGCTACTACTGACAGTATTGTTTATTCACCAAATTCTATAACATTATTTATAGAAATTGGTAGACAAATGTGGAAAAAGAATAGGTGAAAAAACAAGATAAACCAGTAAATACTCTCATGTATATCAGCAGCACTATAATTTCCATATATGTTAATGGCTTATAGAATGATGAAATATTTATCTTACGAATTATGTCAGATCACAGGTTATTGCACAGAATAATAATACTCATAGCGGAGGGTTTGTGTCAGTAGGCCGTCTGATAAACGCGAATATGGTTGTAACGAGGCGCGTGCTCGCTATTTACACTGGCGGGACCTTTGGAATGTTAAAGAACGAAAAAGGCGGTAAGTGAAAGAGGTTATGTAATAAATTAAACTGGAATCTATCAATAGTAATAATTTTTCTATTAAATTGTATTTTAGAATTTTAAATTATATTAATTTTAAATCGGCCTTCTACGTTCATTGGCCAAGGTTAGCTCGTCGGTTGGAGACAAAGTTATTTCTATTCTTAGTTATGTATGCTCAGACTATTAATTAAATGTTATTCTATGTTACACCATTCAGTAAGTATTTAATTTATTTATACTAACGGTCTTCTAGGGGTCGAAATTCGAACGTAATTCATTATTCTTTTAAGTTGAACGTTTTTCATGGTTTTCTCTGTAAGAGTGTACGTTTATAAACATTGCATGTAGTTTTTACTTCTGTTCAATTACGCCAGCTGTGAGCGAGAATAGACTTATTAATTTACTTTAATTATTTTACATTAGGAATAACTTCGTGCGCGCAATATGCTTGAAACGGAATAGAATATTTTCGCTTCACGTATTTCACATTATTTTCTATTATAATCTATATACATATAATACTGGGAATTGGAATTGGGAATGGGAAAATATACTACAGAGCATGAATTATGATATATGACAAATTCATAGCAATTCAATTCTAGAAAGTTCTAACAAAGGAATAATAATTTTCGTGGAACATGGAAATGATCACTAGACACTTGAAGTAACAAAAGTAATGGCAGTAATAAACTTGAAGAGATTACTAAGAATAAAGGAGTATTAAGTATTTACACGAATGAAGTCTTCTAAAAAATTACAATAAATATACAATTGATTAGGAAGACTAATTTGTTAAATCGGACCCACTACAAATTTTTTCTTTACCATTAGACATCGAAGCCATCGTTATTAGTTCTACTGAAACAGATTTCTTCGGCTTACTTATTGTGATAATAATTGTTTTTTAACACTTTATAGGTTTGACTACAATTTTGTCCGATCTTGAATGATGACGTAGTCTAAGGCCTGTTCCAGAGTGCATGCGGGTGCAGGAGCTTGCGCGGGCGCGCGTAATTCAAATGTGCGGAGACACCGCCGCGCCGCTGATATTCAGAGTAATAATGCTATCGGCGCTTACGTACATTTGAACAACACGCGCCCGCGTAAGCACCCGCACTCGCCTTCAATCTGAAACAGGCCTAAGATGATAAACCCGCTAAACATGAAGGAACTGGTTCTCAAGTGCAGCTACTGTAACACATCCATAGGTGTTTGGCCATAGTTTCTCAATTGGAGGATGACAACCAGCCAAGCGGACTTGAACAAAAGTTCTAACACCATTTTATGGTCTCATCACGTTGTTTTCCTTTATCGAAAGCTCCGATTTATTCGAAACTAAGTCGGTCGATGCGGTGCCCGGTTACGTTAACTCATCTATCGTCATTTTAAATGAAATATACTTTCCCTTACAGTATTAGTACCGCAGAAAAATATAGAGAAGGTTGTAAGGAGTTTGCCACAGCTTCACGATGAACCCTACTGGCGAGATAATTTCGCCAACACTGACATGAATGAGTATCTCGTATTACCTGGTAAGGAACTGTCTATGATTATGCTACCAAAATACACGTACTACATAAACAAACTCATACAATGGTTTAGTAAAGATATTAAATTGGTCTCAGGAGTATTAAAATTATAATAAATATTGACACAAATATTAGAATTGATTATTCAATATGTATTTATAATAAAAGAACGTATGCTTACCTATCTAATTTCATAACAGAAATAATGTTCATGTGTTGTTTGAATTTGAAAATTTAATTGCCTTTTTTAGTATTTTCCTTTACTTATTATATATGATTCTTAAGATCGAAATTAGTCAAATCGGTTAAGCTGTTCTCGAGTTTTAGCGAGACAAACGAACAGCAATTAATTTATATATGTAAATATAGATATATCATCAAAATAAATAAATAGTATCATCCAAATTTTACATTAGTGTATAGTTAAAAACAGTTTATGTTAATATTATTTTCAAAGTTATTTTCGTTGTAGTATGCGTATATATAAACAGTTGCGCGAAGTATTTTTAAATGTTCTCATTTTTAAGCGGACTATATATTGTTTTGTATGAGAAACCATATTAAGTAATGAAACTGCGCATTACTTACTGCGGAGTGATTCATAACTCTATGGGAAAACTCAACGATTCGAAATATCTTTGGGACATAATATTTATTCTATAAATTTGCTAGTTCATATTCGGCACAATATATCTGGCGGTGATACGATAATTCCGATGGGGATAGTCTGCCTCTCATGATTCCATTATTAGGACGTCATTGAATGAACAGTTACTGTTCAATTCGTATTGCTTATTTATAAAATCAGTTACTGTCGAAATAATCCATTAAAATACGATAAGAATGTATGAATTGGTGATTATGTATATGAATAAATATTTATATAATGTAATAGTTATTTTTTGCGACTTCACACACGTTTTCTATGTAATAATTGTTTTGGATAAGAGTAAGAACCGACGAACGAATTACGAATTTTCAGTCATGAGTTTTACATATTTTTACGAGTCTATAAATTGCCTTAGTTATTACAGAACTTCAGAATTTATTTGATATGGAATTTTATACCTATTTACAGATGGGAAAGACACAGATATGAAAATATTATACAAAATCTATGAGTACGATGAACTGAAAGACTCCTCCGATTTCACAATGGATGACTGGATCAAAATGGCCCGGGATATTAAGGTAAATAGGCCTTTATCATGTAGGCGTGGATAAAAATTTCTACCAACCAAATAACCAACCCACCAATTTCAAATTTGGAATCGATATTCCGAAGGTCTAATAAGCCATCAACGTGATTAAAAAACTAAGATTATATAATTTGTATTGTTAAAAACCTCTAAAGTTGGGGAAAAAGGAATGACAGTCTGTATAAGACTCCATCATTTTTCCGTCATTCAGTTATTCAGTCTCATTCAGTTGGTCTTTTATATGTATAAAGTAAAGAGTTGAAAATAATTACTGCATAGAAAACGCGTGCGTAGCCGCCGGAAATTTCTAGTTGGATAATAAAAGGAATGATAGTAATTGTACAAACGTTGTGCGATCTCCTTCTTTAAACAATATCTGCGCTTGTATCAGGGAAATTTGACTACGTCCATAACCATTGCCTGTGATTTAAAACACTTCTGTATCAGGCACCGTTTAAAGCAGTGATCGTCATAGTTTTCTGGCTAAGGGCAACATAAAACTATCTGACGTAAAACTGCGGGGCACAAATTCAGGGATTAGGTAGCTGACACCACCAATCGGTTGGCATATTTTTTATGACCTATCAAATTACGATTTTTATATTCTGTACGTTAATAGCAACCTGTGTTTATTTATTTGACAGCTCAATTGACTAATCATCCATTGTTTGCAAAGGAGGTAAAAACCTCATTCGCATTTAGTTTCAAGGTTAAAATAAAGCTTATCTTAGAGAAATTGCGTCCTGGAGTTACTAGTTAAAGGTATCAATTACCCAGTCAGATATTATTATATTAGCAACGTAGGAAGCATTATGGAAGTGGGCGTGAATATACATAAGTAGTGTATATTAAAAAAAGACAGTATATGAATAGTTTTTATTTGTACATGCACAAAAATATTCCCGTTCACTCTCTGTACTTTGTATTCCCGTCACTTGTACTTCCATTTAGTTAACTAGACATGTAAAATCAGTTTTGTTAGTAATTGCCTACTAAAATTGTTTTCCTGTATCGCGGGCTGCAGTAATGCCGGCAACGTGCCACATGCGACCCGCAGGCCACAGTTTGACTACCACGGATTTAAACTATACGAATACTACGGTGTACAACTGTCTCTATATTGGGACATCTTTTGCCAAGTCTGTATCATATCGAAGTGTCACAACCATTGTCAAATCTGCTTAAATAAAAGTCAGTTGTTGAATGTATGAAAGAAAATATTTGAAAAATATGACAGTAAAGTGAAAAATTTGCGTTAAAAAATTGTCATATAAAAAAGTCATATAAAAACGGTACAGACACATAAAAAAGTATTGTCAGAATTAACATTAATTTCGTCAGTTGCAGAAGTCGGGGCAGGCAATGATATCAATGCTGCTTTACACTTGTTTTTATATGATGTAGTCTATAAAATTGAATGCTTTATGTTGACAGAGGTTCTATTACGAGTATGACGGCTTTGTAATCCTTCACGGCACAGACACGACGGCGTACGGCGGCTCTGTTTTGTCTTTCATGTTGGAAAGTGTTGGGAAAACTGTGGTTTTAACTGGTGCGCAGGTAACAACATACAGTCACATACAATATATTATATAAGTAGCAAGTTTCATTGTAGTATCTATTATGAAATTATGATTGAACTACAATAATTCAATTCAAATAATTCGCATAAGTAAATAGACGTGAGAACGCCATTTTACGCACGCCTATTTAATTCCAAACTAATAATAGCTTATAGTAAATCAGATATGCATGTGTAAGTTATAAGCCTTTCTATGTTACACAAATGTGTTTAACTTTTTTTTCCAGTATGAGTAATTGCTTTTGCCAATGTTCGTATGTATTTTTTTTATATTATAGGGGGCAAACGAACAGGTGGGTCACCTGATGGTAACTGATCACCGCCGTCCATAGACACTAGCAACACCAGGGGAGTCGTAAGTGCGTTGCCGGCCTTTTAATATATGTGGACCTCCGACGCTCTCACTGACCGAACGAAACGCAACAGTGCAAGCACTGTTTCTTCACGTCGGTTTTCTGTGAGAGGGTGGTACTACCCCGGGCGAACCGACCCATTCATACTGAAACCAGTAATAGTTTCAGCGTACCTCTACAACCTATAATTCATACATACAATATACATTAAGAAAGGATAGAATACCCATGAATAATTATCACCAAGTCATCCGTAGAGACATATACACACAAAGTGATGTACATATATATATTTTTTTATTTCAGGTGCCTATTTTCCAGCCACGTAGCGATGGGAACAACAACTTTTTGTGCGCCGTATTGATCGCTGCCACGCAACACATACCTGAGGTGACTGTGTTCTTCGGAGCCAGATTATTTAGAGGCACTAGGTACTAACAATGTTATTTACTACGTTGTTATTATTTTACCTGGTTATTACGAACGTAAAATATTATGTTAGCAAGCATCACATGTGATTATCAATTTCTTAATCAAACAGGATGTAACGTAAAGACACATGGCAGAAGTGAAGTTACAGGGAAATCTTTTAAAACAAAAAGCCAACGTCACGCGGTATTCCCAGGCTCATCCAAGTATTGACTTTTATAGTTAACGCGTCCGATGTCTCGGGAGTTTGTTGGTATATTAGACATTGTTGCGTTCTGCACACATTTAAAAAAATATTTTGTTCTAGTGCTTAAGATAATAAGATATTTTGCTTCATCTCGCTTTTTAACCAGAAGAGTGTAGCGTGAATGATGTTCGATTATAAAATACTAGCTTTTGCGCACGGCATGGATCACGCTAAATGTAAATTTGACATATCATTCAGAAGCAGTAGCTTATTATGGATAAAAGGTGCCCTAAGTCCTTTTATTAACAAATGAATAAACTCATAAACGCATTAATAATATTACTTAAGTTGTTATTTCTCCAGAAAGTGTAAGAAGTAGTTTTCCCACTAGTTTTATATAGAGAGCCTTTGTTTTATATACAGAGTCAAGAAAGTGTCTAATACAAGGATATACGCTTTCGACTCACCGAATTTCCCTCCGTTATTGGAAGCGAAGACAACTTTGGACGTTGATCCGAAGATGCTAATACACACTCCGGGCTCAGTGCCTGACGAGTGCAGGCTGCATGACCGGCTATCCAGGAAAGTGTATATATTGAAGGTGGCTCCTACGATCACGCCCGAACTGATCAGAGGAGTCTGCGAGGGTATGGAAGGTGGGTAACCTTGTGATATATATGTTTTTTAGAAATAATCACAATTTTTATTAAAATCTAAAGTTCTCTTATAATTACTAATCAATTGATTGAGGTGGCTATAGTAAATACTTACTAAAATTTACTAATTTATTAATGTTCTTTATTTACTCGAATTAATTCATTTCTTCATTCATAACGCGAAATGCTAAGAATTAGGTTACAAGCCCTCATATAACATTCAAGATTTGTTGGACAAACGCTCGATCGTCAGTGTCAGTTTAGAGTGAAACTCAGTTTAAAGAAATTTTAATGAGAAATACATAAATACATGAATTGTAATTTACAGTTTTTAGCAACAACCACTGATATAAAAATACAATTCGTTTGAGAAATACTGATTGTAATTTACAGAAATATTAAATAAATAAATTGAAGGATTTAGTTTCCCTCAGGTCTTCTGTTAATTCATTAAATAGTTGGACTCCTTAAAGTTTAATGTCTTGAATACCACACTTTATTTTATTCTTGTTAAAATTCATTTGTTTAGTTAAACGTCGAAAATGATTTTACACCCATTTAAAATCAACAGGAGTGGTGTTAGAAACGTACGGTAATGGAAACATACCGATAAAACGGAAAGAGATCTACAAGGAGATTGAGAGAGCGGTGAAGAATAACGTGCTTGTGGTGAACGTTACGCAATGTGTCAACGGCACCGTACAAGGAAAAGCTATTTACGAAACGGGATTGGTAAGTAGTTCGTGTTAGAAATCTAATCTTTGTCTTCTATTATTATCATACAAATAAAATGATAGTGGTTTGGCGCCGTGCGCACATCACGTAAAGACTATTGGATAGATTACAATCAATTCTTTATAGATTTTGACTTCTTAGATACTCGACCCTTATCTAAAATAAAAAATATTAACATATCTTCATTTAACATAGAGTTATTAGAAGCTAAGACTTTTACTATCATTTCATGTTCAACGGTGTGGTGCGCATACGCAGGAGAGGGGAAACAAACCGATAACATTGTTTAGAAAGAAATTTTGTAAGCAATATGTTTATTTTTGCGTTCAATTTTTTTTATGTTTCTTCGTAGATACATTTATTTTTAAATGTTACACGGTAAAGTGACTGCACTATGCCTGAGAGTAAGCACAGTAGAATCAATTACTAACGGAGATATGTTTTTTTTTTTGGACTAAGGAAAAAAACGAAAATTGTCACGCGGTGGACTTTCCAATTGAAATTAAGAGCTCATTTTTGGTGAGAATTCTCTAAAGGTGTCTAGCAACCCATTTTTCAGTATATAAGTTAGGTTTGTTTATATGCTTGGTACACGTGTATGTTTCACGAATTCATATATGTATGAAATGTTAGTTAGCTTAGTTTAGCTTAAGTTAAAAAAAGAAAAAGACGGTATATTCGGTGACCGTCCAAGACGAGGCACGCCGTGCACCCTTGTGCTGATTGCCTATATAAAATCGGGTAAGTGTCTTAAGCGCTCCCCTTAGTAGTCCGCTGAAACTGTAGAGGCCTTACCAGGTCAACAGTGTAGTCAGTTTAAAAAACAAGTTTCTTTACAAGTACTTGAACAAATGTTGGTTTGTAGCTTCTGGTGGAGTGCGGCGTCGTCCCGGCTTTCGACATGACTGCGGAGGCAGCTTGGGCCAAATTAGCTTATGTTTTATCAAAAACAGAACTAAGCTACCAAGAGAAAGTCGAGGTAAAGAATTTTTTTTTTAAACTAAAAGTTATAATAAAAAACATAGGCTAACTTAACAGTTATAGAGAAAACGTGTTTACTTAAATAGATTATTTTGTCAATTTAAGTTGGTTTAGATGTCTTTTCGATTAGATGTACGATTACCATATTAGTAAAATAAGCTCGTAGCACAGAGGTAGTAAGCGCTATTAGTGGATGGAGAAGCAGCGGGTTCAATCCTTTGTGTGACGATAATTATAAGTCCTTCATCTAAATATTAAATGTGGTTCAAATGCATATGAATTATTTATTTGCTGTAACACAAGCTAAGATTAAATTAAAATAAAATTGCAGTGTGTAAACTTGACATTGCTCGACAAAAAAATAGTTTGCACGATTCAAATAGTTTTCAGATAATAAATAATTACTAAACTAAATTAATATCAATGGAAGGAGAATTTAAATCATTCGAAGTTTTTAATGTCATTCAAATTGTTCGAAAACACCGAATTTCTCGAAAAATTGGAATTTTTGAAGAAAAATGTAATCGAATCAATTGCACGTATTTAATTTGATTCGATTAGAAAACTATTCGTATACCCTTTGTAAATAAATATTGTATTTTCTTTTCAGCTGATGAAAACAAATATACGGGGTGAGCTTTACAACCCAAATAAACCTAACTAAATAAAACAGCCGATCCACAGTTCACAATCAAGTCGGCTGTGGACGAAGCAGAAGCGGACTCGGGGGTATTAATTAAATAATAATTGTAAAAAAATATAAATAAAAAAACAGTTACATATTTTGAAAAATACACATTTTATTTCAATTCTCATCAAAAATTACATTGGTTAATTAATAAAAACATCAATTGAATATAATTATATTGTTATAAATGATTTAGTATTGACTATACATTGAATTCTTTAAACAACAATAATATAAGTCATTATACAGTGCCCCGACCAAATAAAATATATGTTTTTTTTAATGATAATAATTAATATTACTGTCAAAACAGTTTCACGATAATTTTGAATGTGAAACCTGTACTCTAAAGGAATATAGAGAAATTTCTTTTCACCAAAAAGGCAGCGTCTTATTACAAAGAACACATTGTCTAAAATCTATGCTATCCAAGTACAAAATCTAAACTCCTACTTATTTGTAAAATATTACATTTGACAAATAGCCATTCTACTGAAAAATATACATTCATTTTTGTAAGATTCTATAAAATATCATTAGTTCATCCATTAAATATTATTTATGTCACTTACTTCACCACTGCATTTATTTGTACCCACAAAAATTTCCTTAATTCATTCCTGTTGTAATTTTATTACCATTTATTAAAAATATACACAATTACAGTCTACAAAATGTAAGTGATGAAGTTATAATACCCTTCTAATGATTTATTTATTACAATATTAGAGACATAAATAATACCTATCTATTATTCTATAATAGCTTTTATACTAATATCATTAACTCAACAAAATAAAATTGAACAAAAGAAATCAAATAAATATTGATATTTGTACTACTATTGAATTACAAAATAACAACAAAAATCATAGAAATAAATTAGTTATCCGTCAACAACTTAATAAAAGTACCAAGATGAATTGCACCATTAATAGTTCACTCATATACTATACGGTGGGGAAATATTATTTGTAGGTTAGCTTTCGCAAAATAAACTATTTTACTCTCAATACATACACGTACGTACGTCGTACGAATACTTTGCATACGATTCACAGAAATGTCTTTCAACAAAATGCAGTGCAAGAAATGCGAACATATATATATGGCACAGAATACATTAATTTGTGTAGAAGTCGGGGCTTACATTATTTTAGAAAACAGACACTTCCTTTTTCTTAGACGTTGTCGCTGCGAATGTGGAATCATCTGGAATAATATTAATTGTTTATTCTTTTATGGTTTGTAAAAAAAAATCAATAATACAGAAATGTGAGTAATATAAGAAATATAAATGTTCCTATTATTACCAAAAACATATTATTGACCAGGTGACTTTACTAAAGATATAATGTTAGTACTAATGACTCAGTATTTGCATTATTACTATTGACCCGTACTAAATTACTATTGACCATCTACTATTGACCGGATGTCTGTTCGTAGCATGACATATTAACTATAGCGAATCCGCTATAGACCTCTTAAATCTTTTTGGCTATTCTGAATATAACCACCTTATGTTCGGGTTTGCGCATAATATCGTCAAGAGTTTAATAGAAAACAAAGTTGAAATATTATTATGGGAATCCAAAAATTGCCATTTTTTTACCCTTAAATTGTCTTAAACATACAATATAATACGTATTTATACCTAAATTTTTGTTTTGCACTTCTATATTGAGAATGATCATCAAAAAAACTGGCGCGGTAAACTGGCATAATATTATGCTTTTGAGAAAATTACTCAGACACTCTGGCCTAGAACTATAAATGTGTATTTTACGTACCTCCAGATCCATCAGGATGGAGACGTTTAAGCACCTGGGTCAGGTCGAGACCGGTAAGAGTTTTCACTGTGGGCGGAATGCTACTCGCCAGTCTCGCCACTTCGCCCGTAGCACCATTGTCCCCGACCAGCACTATCTCGTCGGTCTTAGCCAATGGGGCAGATACTTCTGCAGCGATCTGAAAATAATATACACATATATCACAGCACTCCTATCTCAGCAGTTATTTCAAAATTAAAAAATTGATTTCAGTGGATGAACAAAGAAATGTGCCAATTATCATATTAATACAACATAATCACAACATATATGAATCCACTCTATAATAGAGCCCTTTGACACCAAAACCCGCTTGACATGGCTCTTAAACTTACAGCCTGGCAAAACAGTAATATGCTTTGGGACTTTGTTATAAAACCTAACATTATTACCTAAAAAAACTGTTACTGGTTGTAATGAGTCGGAAACATGAGACGACCAGTTTGTCATAGTTTCTAGTATTTAGATCATGCCGGTCTTTTACGAAATCTAGCTTTTCATAGTTTTTGCGAACATACATTATAAATTATCAAGAATGTATGTATTAGAAGACCTAATTTAGGTGGCACAGTAGCAGTTATACTTAAAAAGAAAACAGAATCTGCATAAACAAAATAATAGAGGTCTGTCGTTGTATGCGCGTTATAGAAAAACAAGTGAATAGATCGATCTAAAAGTAGCACGACGTCTTCATTTAATACTAAATTATTATAGTTTTAAGAATTTACGATTTTTGTTTTTACAAATTTCTCTGGTTTTCATTCTGTACATAAGATATATTGTTGAGATAATAAAGGATGCATACAAATTCTCGGTTACCTAGCCGATAAATACCTTTATATGAAAAAGTAGCGTTTTTTGTTTACCTTAGGCAGGGCTTCGAGGACGAGCGCCATGAGCGCGGCGTCTCCGTACTGCTTGTAGACCTTGGCTTTGGCCAACATCCGTTCCGCGTCCGCTTTACCGACATCACCTATCGCAGTCGCTTCAGCCAGACCCAACACTTTGATACGTTCCGCGTCAGCTTTAGCCGCCTCCACTGTTTGAGTGCTGCAATTATACAATAGAATATTTTACATAAGAAACTAATTGTTATCACACGTTACAGTTAGGAAATGTTTAAGTTGTTAAGAACGTTGTTAATCTCACGAATGTTAAGATGGACGTATGCTATAACCAGAATGGATTAGATTAACATTAAGAATGAGTATATCAGAGGAAGTTTGAAAATAGCACCAGTGACAGAGGAGTTAAGGAGTTATATGTCAGCATGGTGCGGGCATATTATGAGAAGAGATGAAAGTCGTGTAACAAGAAAAATTATCAGTTTGAAAGTGAACGGATATAGGAGTAGAGGAAGACCGAAAAAGGTGAGGACGGATGGTATGAAAAATGATATGTGTATAAAAGGTGTGAATACTGAAATGAAATCTGACAGTGACAAAAGAGAGTGGATAAGGAAAACATGTTGTGCCGAACTTATTTAGGTGGGATAAGGGTAAGATGATGATAGAAGTTATAGGTATATGTTCATTGTTCTTACCGTTTTCCTTCAGCGATAGTCTGGAGGCGGTAGGCCTCTGCCTCGGCGGGCAGTCGGATGGTCGCTTTCAATTCTTCTTCACGACGCTGAATCTCTTGTTGCTCGACCTATTCAAATATATTATATGAACTTAACTATTTTGTGATAATTCAAAAGAAAAATAGTTAAGATAACCCAATCATGTATTATAATTTATCAAAAGAATATTAAAATAATCAAGAAATAATACATTGGAATTATTAATTGTATTATTGATAAAGAAAAAAAATGACTGAGAAAAATAAGGGTTGTTTTTTTATTTATTTATTGTCAATTAATTTCATTAAAACGCACATAATTTTTATTTACAAGCTTTTACTTAACTTGCAATATTTATTAGCTTGTTTCGTTCAAATCTTACAAACTGAATTAGAACCATTTTCGTTAGATCTACGATTTTGTAATTTACATGTTTATTCAATCCTGATAACATTAAATAAAATAAAAACCAAATAACGAGTGTCTAAATGACCGCCTTATGCATTGCAAAAAAAAATAAAAAAAAAACAAATTAAGCTTTTCTTGCATTTGTATAAAAACTTGTTGTTTTTAAGAATATTTTTATAACATTCACTTATTAGTGATGTTTTACAGATGGGTGCTTTATTTGACAATCCTATTGCTACCTTCCATTGCTAAATTCCACAACGAAAATTATATTTTGATCTTTGATATTGAAATAAAGTGATTTATATAAAATTGATTAATACTAGGTATATATATGGTAGGTAGGTGCAATGATCATTATATCTTGACTATATATTGTATAGTTGCAAGTAATATACAGAATGTATTTTATTAAGCGGGAAATGAATATATTCTAACCTCGATCTGTTTGCGACGTTCGACCACCTCGATCTGTATCTCTTCGTTTCGAATTCTTTGTTTTATTTTCGCAGCTTGCAGTTCGTAAGCTAAAGCAGCTTCGGCTTTCTGTAATGTAGACATATTTCTTTCATTTATATTTAAAAGTTTAAAAAATAGTAGAATATTTATTAACTTTTAATTAAGCGAACTACTAAGTTACAAAATACGTGATGTTTTATCTTTTCTCTTTTTCAAAGCAAAATACTAACAGCAGTGTTCACTTCCTGGTCGAACTGGGCTTTTTGCAGCTTGAACAGTCTCGTGTTGTCTTCGATCTTCGTGTCCATGGAGTATTTCACATCCATGGCGTTCTTCTCGCATTCTGCTTCCTGAAACACGCATTACTTATTTGTAATTTTATTACACGACATAAAAGTGAATATATTCTTCGACTAAAAGTCTGTTCCAATTAAATGCTATGACCGGAGGGTTTTAGGGGACTATTGGCAGTAATATGTGCAGTTTTGCAAGTCTGTAATTTTTGAAATTAAACTTAAAAGTTCGTGTGTCTATATGCTAAACAAATAGTATCACGAGCTCCGCTATTAATTTATACATTCATACTTCGCAGAAATAAGTGTGCCTATAGCGCTTCTGGAGTCGGACCCTGGCCAGTTTTAGACTCAATATTTGAACCTATATATAACCTAAACCTGAATAGCTTAGACAGATCAATGATATATCGTCATTTTTAAAACTAAAATTCGCAACCATAGATGATAAAGTAGAGTTTCACTCGCCGTCGGTATTATTCTGTTATGCAGGTACTTTCTATGAAAAGTAAACAAAAGAATGGCGATTTTCATTACACTATAAGGATAATAATTACAGAAATGTGAAAATATATTAAGATTATTAATTTTGTAATGATATACAGATACTTAATAAATATTGTTTTATTATGTAAACGATATCGTAATAAAATATTACATCGGTTGGCCAGATATTAAAACACTGCAGGGTCTCTGATGAACTTAAAAAAGAACAATTACGAGATATCACCATGAAACACGGTTACAAATTGCAATGAAACCCAGAGAGGCACAATAAATTACCTTTACCCAGTAGTAATGGATCGTAAACGACTAATAAGTTGTTTAAATTGAGGTCAATTTACCCTGATACCGGCGTCTCTATTGGCCTGCGCGACTCCCACGTCGGCGTCTCGCTTTACGACCGCCGTCTGCGCCTTCCCCAAGCTGGCCAGGTATTGGACGTCATCGTATACGTCCTTGATCGTGAACGACAGGATCTCGATGCCCATCCGACCGACGTCGGGCGCTGCCACTTCGCGTACCAGCCCCGCGAACTGATCTCTGTCCTTGTACACCTCTTCTACTGTAAGCGTTCCTGGTAATAATCAAAAATAGTACGTTACACATAATCTTATACGTGGAATAGCGTTAGCATTTTCGAAGTGTATTAAGTTTGGATGTAAACATTACTAATTGTATTAAAGAGAATACAAAAGTATCAAATTTTCAATGCCCTTAATTTGTTTTTTTTTTTGGTCCTTTCAAGACTTCTGGTAATATGATATAGAATAGACTTGTCTCACTCGTATATCAGCTATATTAGAACTTAAAGCACTTCTATATTTATCGGATATCATTAAACACAAATACTTTGTGTTTTATAAACAGATCCGTCTCTGCGTAGTGCACATACACTGTACTCATTAAATGTTACTAAATTTTAAAGCGACGTCGATCTACGTGACTTGAAGTCTTGTAATGACTCGGATTTTTCTCGTAAAGGAAAACATCGTGATGACATTATAGCGTGGTGGTAGGATTTTACCTAAAATCTGTCCGACTAGTTATCACCCTAAAGTTAAAAATCTATCACCAAGTATTTATAAATGTGTTCCAGCGGTTTTCCATCTAGGTTTAACGAGTTACTTACTATCTTAGACTACATCATCATTTGACATCGGATGAGATTGTGGTCAAACGAATAAGTAAATATATTTTTTAAAGTGTTTTTATAACGTAAATATGCGAGTATTCGAAAATTTTAATTCTCCAACGTCTACGAAAATCGCTCAGGAAATAAACAGAACAAAGCGGGTGTGAGCGCTGGATCTAATAGATGTTATTTCTACCTAATAAGGGCCTAATTAAGCCTATATTTTCCCACGTGCCGTATTTACACGACGACTTGGAGTGGATAGGACAAATAATGGACTCACCACAATGCTGCGCTAGCGACGCGTAGGAGGCCTCCTCTTCTTGCACGATACACAATAACATGCACAAACAGTTTAAAAGTCACCTGTATTATAAATTTTTGGCACATAACACAAATAATAATCCACGTGTGGTTCAAACACCGATCGTCCGCTAATGAGAGCGTTTAAAAGAAAGCGCTTGTCAAGGCGCCGGGTGATTAGGGATGGGGGAAAGGAGTGCAAATATATATGTGGGACAAGGATGGGTTGTCGCCGTGCAAATCTGGCCTAAACATCCCCCCGGGCTTGACAGGATACAATCCTTCAAGATTTAACAATAAAATATAAGAGCATTTAATTTATCTCAATTTACATGAATAATATTTTGTATTTTATGCAATAAACAATAATAATTATTTGATAATGATAAAATTAATATATTATGAGAGAACTAGTGGACTGTATTAAAAATAAAGTTATTATTCGTAATTAGGCAATGAAAATACCTTCATCACAGGTCGACGATAAATTCCTATTTTAGTTTTAACGTCTACACCACGCGGAATGCCATCTTTACCTGGGAAAGTCTGTACTATTACGCCTAAGGGCCAGTCCAGCAGACCACTGCTATCTGATTTAAGCAGAATAACATTTCCCGATTGGACAGGTACTCCGCGAGTCAACCATTTAGTGCGCTTCAGCCGTGTATGTAGGTATTTTACCTTCCATCCTTCGCAAAAGGGTTGAACCAAATGGTCGAAGCTATTTTTTCGTAACAACATGATTCTCTTTGTAGTTAAGTCTTCAATAGGGAATGACTTTAAACGAATCACAACCAAAAAATGTGCGAGAGTCAATGTTACGGGTTCATTGGGATCGCTACTTAATAGCGATAGCGAACGCAAATTTAGTATTGTCTCTATTTGAGCGAGCACTGTAATAATTTCTCTAGTAATTTGTACTATTACTTCTAGAATTTTTCCAAAATAAGTTTTAGCCCTATTAATATGGCTCGCTGCCGATCTTTTAAACCAAAGACGCAATGGTGGGTGGAATTTAATTTCTATTTTAATTCGTTTAGTAATCAACACTATTAAAGGTACTACTCCTAATTTCGCACACGCTAACATAATTATGCAGCGATTAACGTTGGACATGTACACGTGTATATATACCACGCCACCATAGGCGCATTCTGATTCGTTTGCAGAGCCTATAAATAAGACAATGCAGTTCTCATTGTCGCCGATGTATCGCGGTAATTTAATGTTTCGAAGTAATGACAGTTCAGATTGAATTATTTGCCATAAGGGTCCGACATCTGAAGAGGTAATATTATCCCATCCTATGTTATTTTCCCATAGAGATTGCATTAATAATTTCACTAACAATGTTCCGGAGGCTTTCAATCCCATAACTTCCCATAACTGGGCAATAGTTGATAGGATATTTCGTTTAATACACCCGCGATATTCAGAACTGATACAAGTAAATATATCGTCAGATAAAATCCAAGAAAGGCCAAGTATTTTTAGGTGACTTTCCGGAATTAACTCTACCGCCTCGTTACCATGATTAATTTCAGAAATACTGGACATGTCAGTACAATTACTGGAATATTTTACCAGTTCGAACCTACATAATAATCCTAGAAATTCTCTGTCATTACTGTCAATTAAAATACGTAAATACTTTTGCCGGCTATCAGCACTGAGCGAAACGAGAAACAAACGAAATTTTAATATTATTTGAAATAAATTATTTTGTAAATTCATACCAGTATGCAACAAATCATTAAAGGATTTGCCTGTACTAGTTTGGCTACTCGTATTTAATACTACTCGTAATTTGGTGATAGATTTGTCGTTGCGTACCACCGCGTGGTGAGGTATCACGTATCGATTATTAGTACCTCCGACCTCAGAAACAGTACCTATAGGGTACATGTAATTCTTCTGAAGGTATTCTTTAAAAATGTTATCGTACTCTAATTTCAGAGCAGTATCTGATAATAATTTACGCTTTAAAGATAAGAATCGACATTCGGCGATGCGCAACGAGTTTCCTAAAACGGACGGTTTGAATTTAAACGGCAGTGACACGACATATCGCCCGTTCGATTCTCGTCGAGTGGTATCACAATAATATTTCTCACACGCTTGTTCGTCTGGTGTCTGATAATTGGGCACATTAGGTACCTCTTCCAACTGGAAAAATCGATTCAGACAATTTTCCAATGTATTTTCCGTAGTACAGTACGAACGAACGATACTGTACACGGGATCAAGAATCGGGGCCTGACCAACTATTATAAAACCTAATCGGGTTTCAATGGCGACCGGTTCGCTAACAGCACGCGATATTGAATTCGGGCATAATATTCGCGCAAATAAATCTGTTCCTAAAATAAGATCAATATTCCCAGGTGTGTGATAATTATAATCGGCCAAAGGAATGCTATTTAGGTAATCCAGACGTGCCGTGTCTATCTTCGCGGTAGGTAATTCGTTGGTGATGCGCGATACGACCACCGGTTGAATAGTGAACCTAACCGAATCATCGAAGCGAGACCGAACTGTCAAGCAAGTGACCCCTAACACGGGATTAGCTACGTCACCTACACCAGACACATATTTACTTTGCGACGTATGTAGTTTTAAATTTAAACGTTTACAACATTCAACTGTTATTAAATCTCGTTGAGATGCACTATCAACTAACGCGCGCAAGACTAATATATTGCCGTCTGCATCGACAGTATTACACAACGCAGTGCCGAGCAGGACGGACGATGTATCTACCGGGCGCTCTGTTACCGCGGCGCATGGGCTTATCGCACAGAGCGATACGGATTCGGCAGGGCCGCACTCAGGCGCGCGAGCCGTTGTCTTAGCAGAGTGCCCGCTTACATTGACCCCCGCAACATTTGTACTAGTTGGAAAGTGAAGCAAGCTATGATGTGGTTTCTGACATTCGTTGCAACGTCTCGAATCTTTACAATTTATAATTGTGTGTGTACTACTTAAGCAATTTACACATAATTTATAATTTTTAATAAATTTAAAGCGATCATTAGGGATCATTGACAAAAATTTACTGCATTTTGAAAAGTGAAAATGTTCACTTTTACCACAGCATAAACAGTTCTTCGATTCCTGAATATTCATAAATGATTTCATATTATTATTAGAGGAACGAGAACTTATTTGTCCGATCGACGACATTGTATTATTTTTACGTGACTGAGTACTGCCCAGTCTCATATTTGAGCAAGCCACATTGTGTGCTCGCTGCAAAATATGCGACTGACTTCTTGTAAAATTAATAAAATCTGAGCATTTAGGAAACTCATTGTACTCACTATATTTCAATTCAAACGATTTCACTGTTTCTAAACCGACCTTTTTGCAGGCAATATGGATGAACATGAAATCTTCTAAACTATCTATATTTAGTTGTTTTAACGCGAGATATAGAGCAGAGAATTGGTCAATAAACTCTTCTATCTCGGTGGGTGAATTATTTTTTACTGGGGCTAAATTCATTAACCTATCCAAATATGTTGTGGCCAAAATTCTTTTATCATTATATTTATTTATTAACAAATTCCATATAACGCTGTAGTTATCGGAGGTAGGCAAAATACCTTGACACACACCTAGGGCCTTCCCTTTTAATTTTCCCATCAAGTACTGAATTTTCTCACCATCGGTAAGATCAGTATTTTCATGAATGGCAGACTTAAACGTCTCGTAAAAGATGGGCCACGACTCATTATCGCCATTAAATGAACAGAGTTCTAATCTAGGTAAACGTAATGAAGGTTTTTCGCATTTTACCCGCTCGTCACGACTCGTATTGTGAGTATTTTGTGACGTTAACTGATGTACTTTATACTTAATTTTAGTGTATAATTGATCAAATGCAATTTGTGTATGATAAGAAGGAGTTGGACTTTCCGCTGAGGACAATTGAAGGTCATTAAATTGTTCGATCGTTGCTAAAAATTCTTCACGAAAAGTGTCTATCATGAAACTTTCTGATAAGAAGTTTTCTATTTTTATGTCATCGTCTATATGAGCAATCAAATCAAATATAGTTTGCATTCGACCGAACAATGCGGATATTTTATTTTGTAAATTTTTAATATTGCGCTCATGTGAGGTAGGTGCCATTTTTTTTGCGTAATGGCCTCACTTATTTGTACGAAATAACTTTAAATCTATTTCGATCCGGTTCGTATGGACCAAAAATGTGAGCGCTGGATCTAATAGATGTTATTTCTACCTAATAAGGGCCTAATTAAGCCTATATTTTCCCACGTGCCGTATTTACACGACGACTTGGAGTGGATAGGACAAATAATGGACTCACCACAATGCTGCGCTAGCGACGCGTAGGAGGCCTCCTCTTCTTGCACGATACACAATAACATGCACAAACAGTTTAAAAGTCACCTGTATTATAAATTTTTGGCACATAACACAAATAATAATCCACGTGTGGTTCAAACACCGATCGTCCGCTAATGAGAGCGTTTAAAAGAAAGCGCTTGTCAAGGCGCCGGGTGATTAGGGATGGGGGAAAGGAGTGCAAATATATATGTGGGACAAGGATGGGTTGTCGCCGTGCAAATCTGGCCTAAACAGCGGGTATACAGACCTCACTGCTATTAAAGATAAATTTTAGAGATTTCAATTTTCACAATATTTTAGTTTAACAGAATTACCGCGAATTAATTGTATCTTTAGACAACGCTCTGACAAGTGCCGAAAACAAACTTAACAGGTGGATGTAATCGACTGACGAGAGAAAGAATTATTTTCGTTGATTTATTTTGATAGCAGATACTGTTAAAAATGATATGTAATACATGTACATGTAATATAAATACATGTACAGATACAACACATGTATAGATTTTTATAATACTTCATAAGTTCTAGGCGTTTGTCCACAATCTCCCGAGATGCTAAGCTTAGAAAGTGGGCGAATTGGCTCTCAAGAGCAACTGTCACAACTCACCTCTAGCTTGACAACATATATTTAAGTTAAGGGTGGTAGCTAAACCAAGCGGACTTAGAAAAAGCCCTACCACCATGCAAAACCATAATATAGCATATAATATTTAATTTAATTTTAAATAATTTATTAGCTTTACACTGTTATAATATTTTGTATTTTTAACTGATTTTAAAAAGGATTCTTTATTCCCTTCATAACTTTTAAATTGTAATTTACGTACGTGTGCAATTTTTCCAGAAACGACGATTCTTTTAGCATGATATAGTATATATTTAAAGAATGTTTAAGTATATAGAATCGTATCAAAAATCGTGGTGACTCTAGTGTTATCACAGGTGAAATATCAATCCGATGTTTGCAAATTCGAATCTCGGCATGTACCGACGAATTTTTCGGAATTCACGTACATTTACTAATCTCAATGGTAACACCATCGACTGACCGTGAAGGAAAACAACGTGCGAAAACCTTAACCTCAGAAAAGTTCTTGTACCACTGTACGTGGGAAAACCTAAAACTGTGGATTTCTCGAGTGTGTAATCACCAATACGTCGTGGGCTGGCGCGATTATTATACCCATACCTTTTTTCGAGAAGAAACCCATGGGCCTTGTAGTGGATCTCTTACAATGATGATGATGCTGATATAGAATATTAAGTTATTATATACGTTAAGGTAACATAATAAAACTTACTTTGTTATATTAAGGTAAGTCAGTCCTACGGTAAGTGATAGAGGAAACAATGCAAAACGCAGGAACTCCATATCTAGTATATATATAATTACCAACACTCCGTTTTCAATCGTCTTATCTCATAACGAAATGAGAAATGTCACAATACATTATAACACTTTAATTTTTTTAAACCACTGATTGATTGACTACTATCCACTTCTTACTTATTATGTTTTGATACATTTAATTGATGTTCATAGCACTTCTAGTTTTTGGTTCTTAAATATACCTTTGGTGTATTTTTGGAAGACGTTTAATTTAATTTAATGTAACTTATTATAATTTATTTACTATAATATTATTTATAATTTTCTGGTTTCTCGAATTTCTGTTATTATAATTTATTGTACACTACACATTTATAGGCGAATTGAAAAATATAGAAAAGTTGAAAAATAAATGTAAGGTACAAAAACGTGACAGGTCAAATTTAAAAATAAAAGTCTAAAGAGTCTAATCGAATCAAGTAAATTCATATGTAATTAATAGCGAAACTTTTGAACAAAATACTACTTCATGAAATTCGACACGGAAATCAAATTGAAAATATTATATTATTTACATTTTCTACTAAATACCAGACAAATTAAATTCAGTGTAGTGGGTTTAATTTAGCTTAATTGAAATAAGGCTATTTATTGCAGACGCGTATTTCAATCTTTAACAATCACTATCAAAATATGTTGATTAATAAGTGTTAACAACTCGTTTACTATTTACTAAGTTTCACTGTTATTGTTTTATTTTTTATTTCTACAAGGAAGAGACATGGTGCAACTTTTTGAAACATAAGATCTTCATTGCCATCAGACAGAAATCACTATAAATCAATTTGCCCTAAAAGGAATCAAATCCAATTTGTAGTCACATAATCTATCCCTAGCGGTCTAGAACGCGGAAAACCAAATACATTTATAATGACGAATTAATTTTTAAAGTAACAAACTGATAGCGGCAAAGTTGAATGTGCAGCTAGGAAATTTACTCCGATACGAAGTCGTTTGATAAACTTTTCAGTTTTATTTTTTTTAATTTTACGTAAATTCTATCAAAAAATTTTACTCTGGAAAACTTTTGATAGTTCTAAAAATTTGGTTATTATTTTTGTTTACTTTCGATTATCAAAATATAATCAAACACAACTGTTGAGGCATGTTTTTGGGTCATAAACGCATTTCGTCACAATTACCTGATTAATTTCGATAGGACATTACGTTGATTATGTTAGCAGTATAGAGTAATAATGTTTATGAGATTTTATAGAACATACAAAATTAATAATTTAGAAACTTATCTATATGTCTATTTAGAAGATTTTAATCTGTCATAAATGATTTGCCACGTATAAAAAAATACGTGAAAGGACGTCTTGTGTTTGCTTTATAATATACAGTCCACTATAAACGAAATCAACATTGGTCCTTCGAGCCGGATGTCGAAAATCTAAATCGAAAATGTGTAATCTTAGTAACTATTGCAGTAGGTATACATATATAGAATTAATTAAAATAATTGACATTTGCGTTACACTCGATAAGACTTCCTACATGATATCATTAAGTGATTATAAAACATGTCGCATTTGAAATGACATCTACAAAGTAAGTATATTCATAGTTCGATCGCACAGTATGTGTAACATAATTCATTATACACAGCACGTTATCCTCGTGCGTGTACTTTGATAGAAAGACGATATTTTATAATATAGATTAGAAGTAAAATTTTGAGTACAATTTCACACACGGCGATTTAATTCCAATTGAAATAGACCGAGTATTCAGTTTGAGTAACTTTTAAATGAGTCGGTTTATCGAAAAACAGTATACGGCATTTTTGTAGAGCGTTCAATTTGCTGCAAAATCATATTTAGTTTATTAGAATCACTTTTATAAGTTTCTAAGTTACGACATTAAAAAAAAAACCTGTGTTATTTATATGGACAAAATCCTCAGTGCCCGACCTATAATTAGAGATCCGGTTTTTTTTACAGCCCCAAAGATATTTCACACCGGATTTAGAGTAAAAAATTGTCGATTCTTTTAATCTGCCTAATAGACATTTAACATCCAAGCACAGGTGTGACTTTTATTTTCGACACACAAAAGTCAGTCATGTGCTGAGATCGACCTAGCCATTTCTTAGACGTACTAACATAACGCGTCGAGACGTGACAATTGACAACGAAATGTATTTTTATAGACTCTTGACGACCATTGAATAACGTAACTTTAGTAACAGTCAGTTTTATATCATTGTCATCATTGGATAACTAGGCGAATCACTAGGCGACATAATCTAAATACAAGAAATAATAACAAATTGATCATTCCATGTTTTAGACTCACTAGGACCGGTAACAGTTTTTTAGGTAATAATGTTAGGTTTTATAATAAAATTCCAAAACATGTTACCGATCTGCCGGATACTAATTTCAAGCACCATGTCAAGCAGGTTTTAATATCTAAAGGCTATTACAGGGTGGATCAATATGTGAACGACGGTGACGTCTGGAAATGACGCCCTCTCTGTGCATCCACCAAAACCGAATGTAATTATTTATAACTATGTTTTAAAAATGTGAGTTATAATATGTTAATGAAAAGATAAACCAGATTGAGTTTCTTGCCGGTTCTTCTCGATGACTGGGTTGTTTTCCGAACCGGTGGTAACTTTGACGTTCATAAGCGCCTTCTCAGGGTCTAAACTGAATAAAGTATTTTTGATTTTGATTTTGAATCGTCGACCGAATAAAGACACTATCAGAACCCATCTCTTTACACGAACACTTTTACCCAGTCTTTATATATTTGAAGGTTATATAACACAAAACACTGTCGAGAACGGAGTTTTAATACATCACACATATCTAGCTAGACGTTATGATTAATGTAGATGCGAAAATATACTGCAGATAGGCACACAGCTGCGTATAGTATTTGCTTTATATTCGGCATCCCTCTTATTCCCACGGAGTAAGGATCAATTTATATTATTTCCTATGAATAAATTTATCATTATTTACATTGCCAATGATATAAATATGATATCTGATGATAATGATAGCGCTGCGGTTACGATTACTGTGGTATTAATGTATTTGTTGTTCAGATGTCACAATTGTACTATAAAAAATATACGCGACCATCTAATCGAGTTCTACTTTTACGGGCTCGAATAATATATTGATACAAGATAAATAATGGAATTCGGAATAAAAGAGAATCGAAACAATAATAATAATGAGGTTCTTTTGAGGTTCAATCGCGCATAAACTACCTACTGAATATACTCGTATTGTCCATAGGATTCTGACAATTCGATGCAGAATTTTTCATAGATGGTTCTAGGCTATTTTTGGATTCGATTGATACTTTATCATTTTTGTTTAAATGCTCAAAGAAGCGATCACAAATCGATTAGTTATTATATGTATACATTTAGTGTTATATGAAGAAGCTACAGTTTCGTCATGATGTTTTTTCATTCATCGTCAAATATACTCGATATTTATTACACAGAAGCGAATTAAAGCAACGATTCTGAGACCTAAATATTAAATCCTAGATTATATATGATTATATATAAAATACAACGCAACTTTTACAAACTGTACTACAGTAAATAGTAAATAGTCTGGTTATAAGACTAACTTCGATTCTGTGTGAGCCCGTATTTAAACACTAAACATCTGTGTGGGAATTTGGGCTTATAATAATCAAGTCTAACAACATATTTCATTGTCAAGACCTTAATATTATAGCAATACAATTTTTTATTACGTCCGTACTTACATATAAACGTGATGTAATCTAATAGTTATGTTGAATAAGCATTTAATTCCAGAATAAGAATTCTCTATCGAACAGATGGCAGTGATCCCATTTATCAATATTAATAATTCCTTTAACACAGTGTGCTATTAAAATATAACAATGACATATATGTATATATACAGTGACCTCAATCGTTTTCGTTCTAAATCCAAATGTATTGTTTATATTTCGCGCATACGAATAAATGAGTTTATATTATGAACTAGTTTAAATTATAACCAAAAAAACATCGAAAGGTACACACATTTTTCAAAACTCGATTTAAAGGTTAAAATTCATAAATATAAAAAAAACATAATTTGATATATTTTTTATTTTTCTACAAATGTCATGTAAAAAATCACATTTTGTTTATTAATCTTTTTAAACACTTTTTAGCCCTTATCTAAAAGAAAGATTATCAAGGAATTCACATTTAAAAATAATTAAAATTGTGAAAAACTACGATTTGTATGTATACTTCGCGTTCAACGATACGTGATTTCTTGCCGCGCAGAAATGGGGTAAGCGGTATGGTGCTTCGTTTTTTTTCACTGTATATAAAATATATTACTATGATAGAAAACGAGACAGACAAAGACGCGGTTATCAGATAGAACGTAATATAAGTTTAATGCAATTAATATTATGGTTACTTAAACCAATATATAAAACAAAACTTTCCATCCGTTATTGTATAATAATTCGTTTATTAATAGCGTTCTAATTACATAACAGCAATTAGTTTATCAATAATGTAATATACGAGAGCAACGTTCATTCTAATACCTTCTCACCGATCAATATTCAAACAAAACAACAGGTAATAAAAATACAATTTATAAACTATTTTCCAGAATCACTAATTGATTTACCGAATGATGTAACGAGACTCGGCGTCAAATTATACTTATAGGTATCGCTGTATATCGTTCAACAAGAAAGTAGCGGTCGTCCGTCTGTCCAATAGTCTATTTTTTTTTTTATTTCAAGACTCGGATATTTTTACCAATTAGTGAACCTCCATATACATGGGATATATATATAAAAACAATTTTTTTTTTAAACACTTAAACTAGTTTCAACTTTAAAAAAATATTTGCCTTTTTATAATGTATCGATTATAATCTAGGCAAGTAGTGGCCAACTCCGCGCTCGCGGTCGCAAGTGCGCCCACGGTTGATCTACATGCAGCCGTTGCAATATTAAAATAATCTTAAACTAAGTCATAATAATTTAATTTTTTTTTAGTGGTTTGAGTATTTCAGTTTATTTTAGTCTCTCTCCTACCCAACTTAAAAAAAGAAAAGTAACAAACATGCGCCCGCGGCGCTGAAAAAATTTTTCATCTCCCACTTGCTTTGAAAAAGGTTGGCTACCGCTGATATAGACTATTTGTTAGAAAGGACGTACAAGTTTTTCAATCTGAAACATCTCATATTTATTGAAAGTGAGCTGTATTATTTACGAGTTACGAGCTCATTACCGTGATATAGATCTGATCGAGAAATATTAATTATATTAAAGAAGTATATACATACGATTTATATAATAAACTGGCTCTTGCCCGCGACTTCCCTTCCGATAATGTAGATTTCATTCATCCTTCGAGAACTGTACTATATTGTAGATTAAAGGTACTATATTACCCTTTCGGTGTCCTTAAAAACGTATATGCAAAATTTCGTGATAATCGTTTGAGTAGTCAACATAACATAACAAAGAAAAACAAAATAATACAAAAGTATGACAGAAAACCTCACATGGACATTTATAATATTGTAGTTAGAAGTTACAATTAAAAATTGAGAAAATTTTAAAAAGATACAAGTGAGTTATAAATGTCTCGTTATTAGAAATTATGTTTGTAACGGTATGTCAAAAAAAAAATACGATAGTTGTGCCAATTGTTTCTACACGTGTTTTGAATAAAAGCACTGTATCTGCTGATTGCGATAAAAATAGAAATAAACATTGTGACGTCACACGCGATCGGGTTTGTTCGGAAACTTTTGTTTCTTTTCTTTTTTTCGAACTGTCTACACTGCTGACCTAGCAAGGCCTCTACAGTTTCACCGGATTGTTCGGAAACGGTTGGCGTATCCTCGGTAGTTTTATAATAAACAATTTTTTAATTGCATATATTTTTTAATTATACTAAAAAAGAAAACATAAGGCAATATTGTTATAAAACTTACATGTGCATTTGCATTTATTAAAAAAAAAAACAATTATGAATATCATTTCTTGTTTCCTGAAGTAATACTCATTAAAACTATAATTTTAAGACGGCTTTTAATTTTCAAATGTTAAGTAGTATACAATTACTTACTGCAATGACATTCTCATAATGTTCTAATATAAAAAAAAACAATACGGGAAAACCCACTGAAATTTTGTAGCCAGCTTATTATGATAGGTATATTTTTTAATCGATGGTTCTATTTGAGATTCATCAGTGAGTACCTTTCGAAGGCACTGAACTGAATAAGATATATTTGAAATGTACATATTTTGCCTATAACTCGTATTCAGTCGATATTCAACTAACCAGTCCTAGGAACTCTTTCAGACGTATGTTACGTGAATTTCGCCTAAAGCAATTCAATATCTGACTGTTATATTCGTTAAAGAATATGGACAACAATGTTTTTTAATAGTCAGTCCTGCTTTTAATTTATACTATCTGTACTATTAAATGTATACGTGAATTGAAAAATAACAGTATCGCTTGTTTTTCCGAGGTAATGTTTGAAATGGTTTAACCAATAAGAATGAGATTTTACTAACAGATAGAGATCCTTCTAGAGTATTATTTGGGTTATTGTTACACTCTACATAGGGTCTAAGTAGTAGTAATAAAACAATGAAAACACTGGTCTTATTAAATTAACTAATTCCCATGTAATCTATAATATAATAATGAATCGCTAAATGTGTTGCTAAGCGCAAATCTCGAGAACAGCTGAACCGATTTCGCTAATTCTTTTTTTAGAATATTCCTTCGAGTACGAGGATGGATCTTACGGAGAGAAAAATAAAAAAAAATGCCTGAAAAAGTCTAAAAACAACACTTTTCTATACTTCCATACAAACGATTCGTAATAATATTTAAAAGTCAATTTGAACTTTAATACCATACCATAAAGTTTAAGTGTCAGTGGAGAGAATCCGGGAAGGCAAAACAATTGAGTGACGTTAGTATCGTATAAATATGAATGTCAATATTTATACGATGATCCCGAATAGCAGAATAAGTATTAAAAAAATTATTTAAAGAATCGACTGTTAGGCGGTACGAAGTTCGCCGGGGTCAGCTAGTACCTAATAAAAACGCGAGCTTCAGTTTGTAAATAAATAAATAAGAGCCTTATGCAAAAAAAAAAGTTTATTATAATCTCAGGCCTGACAGAACTAATTGATTAATTAATTACCGCAATTAATTTAATAGCCCGAACAGACTTTACTCAACGAGTAATTTTGTGAACCGTACTCCATTACACTTGCATATTTAAATTAATCAATTCGAAAAAAGCCGTGAGCCCTTAATCTATATATATAATATTATAAATTCGAATATGAGTCTGTTTGTTTATTACGCTTTCACGCCTTAACTACTCAACCGATCATTATGAAATTTTGCACACATATTTTCAGGGGTTTAGAAAAGGACATAAAGGCTTAGCCATTTCGTTTCGACAAAATGTATTCTTCCCGACAACAGCTATTCATACAATAGAATTAACGCTCCGTTTTGACTAACTCTTCGGCTGATTTTTGAATACCCACATCTCAAAATGGCAGACCATGTTTTTAATTATTTATTTTTTCAATTTCACGCCATCATACGTTGTAAATTTCATGGTTTAATAAAAAAAACTTCGTACCATTAAAAAAATAATATAAAAATATATTGAACATAAAAATTATAATATTGCAATACACTAATTGTTATTTTTCAAAATGTTGTGTCACAAATCAGCTATTTTTGTAAGCTTATGCTGCCAAATGTCTGTTCCTCATGAGGTCTACATTCGTATCTATGGGAGTTAATCCCATATGGCTTTTAACAGTACAGGAGATAAAATTTCACTACCTTGCGACCCTAGCTATTATTTTATAATGTTACTCGCGTCCTTGCTTGCTTGCGTGCTTGCTTGTACTTGCTTCACTGGTGGTACTAAAGAGCAACAAATTTTTGACCGCTGCACTGTTCCACATAACTTGAAAGCGATAAATAGGGTAATTAATCCATCAACGGTAATACGATGGACAACCTATCTAGGCCGTATGATTAAATAAATAAAAAATTCACTCATAAAAAAATACCAAATTCCAACGTACTCAACGTAGATAACAATCTTGATTTGAATTACATTCACAAATTACAAATATTTTAATGATTTAACCAGAAGTATTTATCAACGTGTAGCTTGTATCATTACAATTATAATCGTATAATAATGTGTATAATATACTTGAACGTAGTTATGTTAAAGTAGTATACGTTTCAAGTACACATAGCACGATTTTGCAGAAACAAATTAATTCTTCGTATACAGGAAATATCATCGCGAACACTGCAAGCGAGAACATTCAAGTACACACTTGAGGGGCGCACTTCAGTCGTTCCATATTTCATATAGATAGATGATACCTTGACCTCATTTTTAATAGCTATCAATTTATACTATCTGTTTGTTTTTACGATGCGCAATTTTATTATATCATTCCCGTAATATTTAAGATTATACCGAATGCTGGAATTTATATACGGAAATGAATATAATATGTGTTATTAATGAAAGTTATACAACGTTTATACTAAGTTTTTATACATTTTTTAAGTATGTTACGTATAAAAATTATTATTAAAATCTCATATATGTGAGACAGGCAGTCGCCAGCGACTTTTTCTGATGACGCTGTACATTACACTCTCTTCGTGTAATTCTAACGATATCTGGAGTGCACGCCGAAATAGCTCTCAAGTGGCAGATTTTTTTAAACTTACTCGACGACGACGATTGTGACGACAAGAGAGATGAGAGTGAGATATTTCAATTGTTTGAATAGCATATTCGATTTATGATAAATGTAAACGTTGCAGCCGAGTCCGCATTAAGAACACATTCTAGAGTCATAAAGCCACAACATAAAAGTTGATCCGTCTAATGGTTTTTCCAGGGTGAAGGTTGTTACGTCATACGTTTTAATATAATTCACCAATAGATAGCGCTGTGCTACACATCAAATCGTCCCGAAAGCGTTCAAACGAACGTCTTAAAAATTGACACGTGTTGATATTTCAAATACGGAGAATATTTACACAATACCTATTATGGTATACCCAACTATTTACAACCAGAAATAATAAAAACACGAGCGCAGTCACGGATACAGCTAGTTAATGTAAAACGACAAATTCCTTAAATGACGCCCTCGCATAATAAATGTACCACACACGTCTCAATGAAGCAAAAACTAAAGTAGTGCCATAAATATTCGATGACCTTACGTTGTTTTTTTTTTTCGAACTGACTACACTGTTGACCTGGCAAGGCCTCTAGAGTTTCACCGGACTACCTGGAGACTTTCTAAGCTTGAGACGCTAGATGGCGGCCGATATTTCATCGAAACTAACCGAGGTCAGGGTATCCGCGCGAGGAGACACGAGAGAACGCTCTACCCAAGATTCGATCCATCCTATATGGACAGGGTCAGTGTTAGCAGTGTTCGGAGAGTATTGCTCCTGTAAATTCGCGACGAGATATTCCGCTTTGTCTATAATATCGAACGCGGGAGGCAACCCAGGACCACTGTCTAACGGGGGCATCGGTGTACTGAGATCTGATTTGAACTTTCGCGCGAGTGTCCAATACGTCACGTGGGATGGCTGAATCTCCTCTAAAAGTTTGTGCCACCTGGCGCCTTGGATTTCCGAAATACGTTTTTTAACTAATTTACGTAACAAACGTAACTGATCGCGATTATCTACGGACGAGTAAGTGTCGTAGGCTCGAGTCGCGGCGTTCTTTTCCGTGATCAACGCTCTCACGTCTTGAGGAGTACAAAGCGGCAATCATTCACCGCTTGTACCTCTTTCGAGGTCTCCCTAACGGCGGCCTGAAGAAAGTCGACCAGGAAATCGATAGCCAGATCCGTGTCAGTATTAGACACCAACAGGTCCGGGATTCTATTTAAACTAACCGAGGATGGATTATCTTTAAAATATGTACTAAGCTTCGCATAGTCAGCTACGCGCGCGGGCTGAGAATCGATGCCGGAACTCGAACCTAACTGTAATACCACGGGGCGGTGATCAGAGTCGAGTTCGTGTACGACTTGTATGAGTCGTACCTCAAGCGCGACCTTCTTTAACAGAGCTACATCTAACACTGTCGGACGACAGCGATCCTGATAGTGAGTGAGTTCCGGCGGGGCTATGACGTCAAAGGCGAGATCATTACCTAGCTTGTTAAGAATTCCCCCGTTGCGAGAAGTACTCGGACTATTCCAGATAACATTCCCGCTGTTGAGGTCCCCGGCTATAATGACTGAATTCCCTAAAGCGAACAACGCCTATAAGTCGGAGTTGAGGAGCTCTTTATTCAGTGAAAAGTACGCGGATACTATTGTAATCGCCGGATGACCGGTCATCCCTAACCTACACACTGACACTTCCATATTGGAAAGAACGGGCGGCTCTACCGACATGCAATACAACGAACGTTTATAATAAATCAAATTGCCGCCCCCGCGGGTGACACGGTCGTTTCTAATTATACTATATTTCGCGATCGCGGGATTGCTCATCATCGATTTTTATAGCGTTTCTTGAACTAAAAGTATGTCTATCTGTCTATCACGTAAGAAAGCGGCTACTAAATCGCGTTGTGTTCGAAGATTTCTCACGTTAAAGAATGAAAGACAAAGACCGCGTAGTTTAATTCTATTTAACGAAGCGAAATCTATTTATTATTATTTACTGAGACACGGGCGAGGCTTTATATCGTCGCGGCAACACCTGGGAATGAAGAGACCGTGTTAAGGAGGCCGATGTTCCTATTATTGTTAACTATTTTATTGAACGCGACGATCTCCTGAATATCATGTTCGAGCAGGACCTGTGTCAGCCAATCGATGCCGGACTGGGAGAACGAGAAAGCGCGGGCAGCCTGGACAGGCATCGGTCTCTGTGGCTGCGGCTGCGCCTGAAGCTTGAGAGCCTGAGGTCTAGGTGCCCAGGGCGCCACAGGGGCCCGCCAGGACTGTGGGGCGCGTGGCACAGAGGGTGCCTCACGTGATGTGAGAACCGGCGCTACCGAGACACGGGACGTATCCGGCAGGTCAGGGAAGGCCTCCACGGACATGAGAGGTGGAGGCGGGGGGCGGGCAGAGACAACAGGCGCTCTACAGGCTATTCTCGCTTGGCAGGGACGTTGTGAGCGTGGCGCGCGGGGGCACCCGCGATAGTTCGCAAGGTGACCCGCGTTACCGCAGAGAACGCAGCTCGGAGCCTCGGGAGTGTCAGTAGTGCGTGCGCACTCCTTCGTAGAGCGGTCCCCTAGGCACTTAACACACCTGGGACGAAGATGACAGTTGCAACCTGAGTGATCATAACTCTGGCAGTTATGGCACTGCGATGAGGTATGAGACTTGCGAGGGGCCTCAATAGTGATGCCGGTGAGGCCACAGACAGAGGTGAGACCTAAAAGAGCCTTACCCTCTTGTGATCGGTCGAGGACGACCAAGACCATCGGGTATGAGGTTTTAGTACGGGGGTGGTACATCCTATGTACATCCCGGACAGAGAAGTCTTGCTACTTAAGGGAGCCTGTGACGTCATCGGTCGATAACTCGACCGGGAGACGCCTAACTACGGCGCGAAGGAGGCGCTCTTCGTCAAGCGCGAAAGTAAAATAAGCGGCTTCCTCTTTCGGAGAAAAGACGTAAGTTTGCGGTCGACGATGGTGGACGAGACTTTTACTTGAATACCTGCGAGGGTATTCAAGGCGGACGTGTAACGGATATTCTTCTCGTTTAACCGCATAGATATAGCGATCCAGGATGCCTTATCTTGTACAGTAACGGGGCCGGGGTGCAGGGCTTTTTAGCCTCGGCTACAGAACGCGTAGCTCGGATTTGAGATGAAAGGGCGAAACTAGACCTACCTGAGCCAGTCGGCTTGTGATTGGCCGAGACGGATGCACCCTCTACTTGTAGCTTCTTACTTACCGGGTATTCCGTACCCGATACGGAATCTGAGGCGTGCGAGTTGACGGGAATGGGCCCTTGCCTTTTTCGGTTTACGGTTGTGATTTTATCGTTCGTGATTGCGGGGATCGCACCGGTATCGAGCTCCATGTCTGAATCAGAGCTAGAGCTCAGGGTGGGAGCTTCGAGTACTCCTTTATCTTCTGGGATTTCCTGAGATAATGACGCGAAAGAATTCGCAGTTGCCACACGGGGCACGCATATAATATTCTCCGAGGACGCGGTAGGGGCACCGTTGACGAATTCCGTGAATAACGATGGGACGCGAGTAGCGATAAGATGTCGCAGCCTATCGAACTGTTCCTGTATTGTCGTCATTCCGTGGCTTGACGAGCAAGGTGCGATACAAAATAACCTCCTTGCCCTCAGGGCAGGGGGTGCGCGAAAACAAATTATCGTACACTCCACTGGCTTGTTGTCACTGTTAACTTTAACACGTGGGACGCACTAAAAAGTGCGGTTTACGATCATAATAACAATCGCACAAAACAAAAACAAAACACTTCACACAGGTGCATTTCTCGGTAGCAATAGAAGTTAAAAAACACAATAGTATCGAGCGATGAATCACTCGACGACAGTACTGCGCACCTAAACAACAATTAATTAGTTTGCGAAACAACATCTGGCGCTGTATTTGTACCACGTACTTTGCTATTTTTAAATCGTTACTTATCACATTATACTTATTGATATACAAATATGGTCCATGTTACGCAAAAAAATCGCATAGATTATAATCTAGTGTTTGCAAAAGGAATGTTATTAATACGACGAAGTTACCTTTAGCCTTGAGGTTTTTATTACATTAGACTTTTTGTTAACTGACTTTACTGCGCCTTATGTTAAGGACAGTATAATATAAAAATAGTGGATTTCGCTAAGATACTCGTTAACACAAAGGTAACAGTAACGTCTGCCCACGAATACTATGTAGGAAATCTTTATGTGACTGTGTAAATACCCATTCTACTGTTCAAAGATTGGGGTTTTCGAAATTGCTTTTGTAAAATTAATGTTAACATATCAAATGTGCTTAAGTTAATAAAGAGTGGTATACATTGTAATTAATAAGATAAATGCAGGATGGATGAAATAGTAAAAGATGTCTATGGTCGCTTGTCACTTATGAAGATTTACCTTAAAACTCAAGGAAAAGAAACACAAAACTATTATAAGACTCGAAGGCAGTATGGATCGGAGTGTTGAGCTATGAAAGAGACGAATGAGAGAAGATTACATGTTGTAGAGATGCGAATGTTAATATAGATATGTGTTGTAACTAGAATCGATAAGATTAGAAATGAGTATATCAGAGGAAGTTTGAAAATAACTCCAGTGAGAGAGAGAGAAGTTAACCGGTAATAATAGGTTAGCATGGTATAGCTATGTTATGAGGAAAGATGAAAGGCATATAACCAGAAAAGTTTTAAGTATGAAAACGAGCGGATATAGAAGAAGAGTCTAAAAATGTACGGATGATGTGTATAAGAGGAGTGAATTCTAAGATGACGTCAGATAGAGGAGATTGGAAAGAGAAAACATTTTGCGCCGACCCTACTTAGCCGGGATAAGGGTAAGAAGATGACGATTATTACGTACGCACGTATACTAAGGTCATGGATCTATGCGCTTGAGTCAATTACTTTTGTAGTCATTCCAATCTACGTATGGCTTCGGAAATTGTTATTCTACATGCATTGTAAAATGTAAACGAACAATAACTTCTATCAACAACCGATCATCTAGTAATGATCCGTGCTGAAAGATATGTCGCGACTTCATCTTCTATGGCATGAATCGAATCTAATTATTATTTATTGAATGTTGTGCGATTTTCTTTTATTTTTTGAAATGGATAATATTTTTTTAGTCCCGTGTTCCAGAAAACTTTCCAAGATTATAATGAACGAACAGACTGTACACCCATATTCAGAACAGACACCAATGGATCACACAAAGAATTATTCCGTGTCAGGTTCGAACCCACAACACTCGACGAAGCGGCAGAGGTGAAGCTACGCTTAAATCACTACGTCATCTGTGCAGTCACTGATTACCGTACTCAAAACTGGCAAGAATTAATGCTTGTTTAATTCCTAGTACATTCTGTACACATATAAGTGTTATTTATTTACTAGTAAGGTGAATAAAATAGTATTTATAATCACTGAAGTGACGGAACTGCATATAACGAATCTATTTCGCGTACCTCAAAATTTAAATACAGATAAACCATTTAGTATTTTGTTGTCGTCTCACTAGATACCATTCGTAATGGTAGAGAACGAGATACATACATTTCAACTATTACTTTAATGCATCTGCGCCCTATTATCTAACAATGACATAAATTCCAATAATGTAGTCGCCTCGTTAGAAGTGTTTTTTGTGTTTCTTTGACTATTAAAATATAAACACGTTATCTTTTCAAAAGAGTATTAATTCAAAAGGAATAATTCGCGAAATGCCTGAAGTGTCGCACTAGGCGGGAATGCGGAGAGTCGCGACCCGCCGCCCGCGAAGTCCGCGGCGGGACTGACTGGAGGTTATTCCGCGCGCGATGAAAGAGCCTTGCGAGTAATTTATAACTTGTAGGTACCGAGGGAATCCTATTAGACCCCTAAATCCGTTTGATGGTACCGTGATATTTATGATGTTCTATGTTTATAACATAATAAAATAAATATCAACACTGATAATATATATTTTTTCATATTTTTTTTATAAATTTTCTTATAGTTACAACTATTTTAATACACAATAAGAGATTATAAATCATGTCTTCATCCATATGCAGCTTATAAGAACATTTCTATTGTAAAATATATAAAAACTTAAATGACACCACAATACTATATTGCTAATGACTATCTTTTGAAAACGCTAATCTTATTATCAGATTTAAAAATATTTTTCTGTTGTCCTACAGTCTTTTTAATGAGGAGCATATTTGGTATTATTACGCTGCCACGCTCAGACGCGGAGCTATTATCACAAAAAATGTACCTCAGAATTAACACCGACGAGACCATAGTAATAGTATGGACGAGCCGTGTAAGACGGCGCGAGGTATTCAGGTTTATTTTCGGGCGGGAATGAGGATCATTAAATGCGAGTTTAAAAAGGATGGCAATTAATAAATGAAAAAAGATAAAATAAATAATTGTTTAATAAAAAAATAATAAAATTCTGTTTGTAACATATGTCATTGCAAACAAAAAAAACAGAAATTATAAATATTTGGCGACAAACATAATTTTGAATATTTTTTACTTTGTCATGGATACAAAAATGGACATACGAGAACTTTTCGCCAAAAAAAAAAGTACTACTCCCGAAGGATAGGTCAAATATACATTAACACGAGCAAAGCCGCAAGAAAAGGCATATGTATGGTATATGCAAATATAATAAAAATATAAACCGGCTGGAAGAAATCCTCTAAGCGACAGCGAAAACCATATCAAAATCCGTTGAGCAGTTTAGAAGAACTAAGGTATCACGTGGACAGACACGAAAAGCGTACTTTGTTGTGTAATAGTCACAGATATTGTTGAGGACAAATGATCCAGTACAATTATTTATATATTGTAAATACCCTTCTCGTTTTATAATATTTCTCTTACTTTATAATATCTTATGTATATTCAATGTTTTGCACTTTATAATATCTTATGTATATTCAATGTTTTGCTTATATGTTTAAAAATGTATAATAATAAATATACAGAACCCAGCAATCAATATAAAAGTTAAGTTAAATAAAAGGTCAAACAAGTGCCGCCTTAGTAGGCGCACCACTTACTAGTTGTAAGGACAAAAGTATGTATAAATATAGGCGAACAACTTATGTCGACACACCTCGCTTCGCCTCGTTTGTGATTCAAAGTTTATATACGTTATTTCCGAAACAAGTTCTTGGTCCTTCGATAGCCGGATTCACGCCAGTGCAACAACAAAAAGGAAGGAAACGAAAAACGTGATATAATTCACAAACCATCGAACGAGCGTCGTCACTTCGTACGATCAGCGGTGAAGAACGAATCATCGTCAGGAAGATCGTACCAGCACAATTCGTCGGGAGAAAATCACCGAACGGTGCGACGGGCATGAGCTGCAGTATCGTCGGGAGAAAAACACCGAATGGTGCGACGAGCCTGAGCTGCAGTGTCGTCGTGGGAAAAACACCGAACGGTGCGACGAGCCTGTGCTACAGCTGCGTGTCGCCGTGAGAAAAACACCGAACGGTGCGACGAGCCTGAGCGTCTCGTCGGGTGAAAATCGCCGAGCGGTGCGGCGAGCAGCTACAACCCATACTTGGGCCACCTCACGGTGCCAAACGGCCTGAGTATTGGGTACGAATGTCAATCGTTACTACGTCGATAAGAGTGTTATTGGTACGAGGGCCGGACTGTAGGCACTGCTGACGGAGTCGGACATTCCAGCCGACGCCTGAGCACCTCGTAGTGATCTCACTCCTCTTTCGAGTAGTTCCCACCCTACCCTATCCTGCTGTCCATCCCTGAGGGAGCATATCCCACGAGTGGGCCCTCCCGAAGGATTGTTAGGGACTGATAGGGACTGTTAGGGTTATTAGGGCTTGTAGGAGCTGGCAAGTGCTGAAGATGCCGACTACGAGAAGCCAAGCGGCCGAGGAGAAGACACGGGTATTGGAAGAACCCCCCGCGTCCCCGTCCGCATACGCGATTACGCGTACCGTCGCGAACGATACCGTCACGACCGAGACGTTAACGTCGCGTAACGCCATGATCCTCGCCGCGGCCACCGAGGCCAGGGGATCGCGAGCACCGTCCGTACGCTCGCACCGGTCCACCGCTAGCGCCGTAGCTAGGATTAGGCAGGCCGAGCTGGAGGCCGAAGAACAGCTCGTCGAAATACGGCGTCAAGAGTTGCAGTTACAAACGATGCTCATTAAAAGGAGGCTAGCTGCAGACGTCGCTACAATCCGCGAGGAAACCGATCGGGAGAGCTTGTGTGCTGAAGAACCTACCGACACGAACCGTCGGGTGAGCGATTGGTTACAGAAGACGCATATCCCGGTACGGGGGGAGTGTGACCGTGAACAAAGGCACACATCACCACCACCACTCGCGGAACAACCACCAACGGAGGTCAGGATATCACGACCGCCTGTGACACAGAATGTCACATACGAAGAAGCGATACGTCATCGACAGAGATCGACAACACCAAACCGGTCCCGGGATAGAGGAATCGACAGGTTGGCAGATGCTCTGGAGCGGATGGCCGGATCGAGGTCATCGCTTAGACATATTCAGGACTTGCCGACATTCACGGGGTCGATCACAGACTGGCTGCCTTTTAAAGCCGCGTACAGGGAATCTACGAATATTTTTAAATATTCGGCGATAGAGAACATGATTCGCCTGAGGACGTGTCTAAAGGGTGACGCTAGACAGTCTGTTTCAGCGCTTCTCTACACAGCGGGTAACCCGGACGTCATCATAAACACGTTGGAGCAGTGTTACGGACGACCGGAAGTGATTATCGACCACGCAATGGAAGAAATCAAACGGTTACCACGTATGGGTACTACAGCAGGGGAATTAAATAACTTCGCGGTAAAGGTACAAAATATCGTCGCGGTTATAACTGCTGTTGATGAAAGAGGATATTTACAAAACCCTATGTTAGTGCGGCAAATAACAGAGAGGTTAAGCCCGCATTTAAAATCGAAGTGGTGTGATTACGCCGAAGAGTTCGGGAGTCGGCAGGAACCGGAGATCGTCACGTTGTCTCTGTTTTTAATGAGAGAAGCCGATCGAGCCGTCCGTCACGCGTACTCTACTTCGGATTCAATGTTAGTACGCAACAGTGCCGCTAAGCCCGCAGCGCCACCAAATAAGATGAGCGAGCGATATCGCCACGCGAAAAAGGTGTATAACACGACTGAAGATGCCTCAAAAAAGGTCACGTGTTATTGTTGCGGAGGCGAGCACAAGACGTCGCGATGTACTACATTGAACAACATGGCTGTCGCAGAGAGGTGGAAATGGGCGAAAGAAACGCAAGTCTGCTTTCTCTGTTTAGATAGCAAACACAGGCGGATTGGCTGTAAGGCGAGAAAATGCGGCACAAATGAATGTAGACAACCGCATCACGCCTTATTACATTTACCGCCTAAAGAAGATAATGTTATAGCGGCATCGGCACACCGACTCGGGAATAGCGAGCAAGTGCTGCTAAAGGTGTGTCCGGTACATATTACCAAGGAGGATGGAGATACTTTCAAGACATACGCGTTATTGGATGAAGGATCCACAATCACCCTCATCGACGAAGAGATCGCCCGGATGGTCGGTGCACATGGTCCGACTCGATCGTTGAACATTCAGGGGGTCACGTCGGTTCAGCGCGAAGCTGATAGTCAAGAGGTCGACCTTGAGATAAAAGGAGAAGGTCAATTGGAGTGCCACAAAATCAAAGCGCGTACAGTCCAAAATCTTGTCCTAGGTAAACAAACAATAAAACCGGAATTATGTAAACGTCCGTACCTCAAGGGAGTATGTGTGAAGAGTTTATGTTACTCAAATGTCAGACCACGCATTCTCATTGGAGCGGACAACTGGCATCTCATTGTGACACGACGTTTGTTGTCGCGAAGACGCAACGAACCGGCCGCGTCACTAACACAGCTAGGATGGGTGTTACACGGGAAGATGCCTAAAAGTTCTATAACACGTGATAGCGAGTCCGTGTTACACGTACGAACATACACAGAAAATATGTGCGAAAGAGATGACGAGTTGAGCGCTCTCGTCCAATCGCATTTCGATATCGACTCATTGGGCATATCGAAAATACGGAAGCCTAATGCTCGGGAGGAACGGGCCAAGGATATCTTCGAGCGTACCGTACAGAGAGTCGACGGGCGTTTCGAAGTAGGTCTGCCATGGACGACGGATAATGTTGTCATGCCACCGAGTTACGACATGGCATTAAAAAGGCTACGAACCATAGAGAGAAAGATGGATGGGTCACCGGATTTTAAAATAGCGTACACAGCGCAAGTTGAACAGCTCGTTCAAAGGGGTTATGCAACGAAGTGTGACTCCAACCACAACGAGAGCCCGCACACCTGGTACCTCCCGCACTTCGCGGTGATGAATCGAAATAAGCCGGGCAAAATAAGGATGGTGTTCGACGCGGCAGCAAGGGCGAATGGAACGTCACTAAATGATTGGTTGCTGGACGGACCTGACTTGCTCCGATCGTTGCAAGGAGTGTTATTTAGATTCCGGGAGAAACCTATCGCCGTAACCGCGGATATTCGCGAGATGTTCCTTCAAGTCAAAATACGGAAGGAGGATTGCGCCGCACAACATTTCCTATGGCGAGGAGACAACAGGACGGCGCCACCCGATAAATACGTGATGACGTCTATGATATTTGGAGCACGGAGTTCACCGTTTCTCGCACACAGCGTGAGGAACCGGAACGCAAAAGAACACAGGGAGACTCACCCGCTCGCGTATCGACGCAATAGTTCGGAATCACTATATGGACGATTGGGTGGAAAGCTTCAACAATATGGAGGAAGCTTCTCGCGCCATAAGGGAAGTATGTGACGTGCATAGTAAAGCAGGGTTCGAGCTCGCGGGATGGAGTTCGAATCGCGTAAGCTTACTACATGATATACCGACCGAGGACATGACACGAACGCCAAAGGAGCTAGGTGCTAGCGCTACCCAGTTCGGGAAAACGTTGGGAGTATTATGGCTACCGCAGACCGACGAGTTAGCGTTTAACACCGCCAGGCATCGTGTCCCGGAAGAAGTCAAATGTAATAGGAGGTCGCCTACGAAACGGGAAGCTCTAAGTGCGGTGATGTCCATCTTCGATCCCTTAGGATTAATCAGCCCGTACACTATCACGGCTAAAATTATGCTGCAGGGATTATGGAGGCAGAATGTGGGATGGGACGAACCTTTACCTATAGAAGAAGCAACCGCTTTCGACGAATGGCAGTCCGACCTAAAATACATAAGCGAGCTACGATTGCCTCGCGTATAAAACAAGGAGTGTAGCCAGGATATAACGAGGCAGCTACACGTATTTTGTGACGCCAGCGAGGAGGCATACGCGGCAGCAGCGTATTGGCGTTTCACAAACGAAAATAATATAACCGTAACACTGGTCGCGGCAAAGGCAAAAGTAGCACCCATGAAGGCGCAGAGCATCCCGAGGATGGAGCTGCAGGCTGCTCTTATAGGCGCGCGACTAGCTGCGGAAATATTAAAAGAGAACGAAGAAACTAAAGAAGTCATTTTCTGGAGCGATTCCAAGACGGTCTTGCATTGGATAAGAAACGACTCAGTGCGGTACACTCCCTACGTCGCGCATAGGCTAGGTGAGATAGCAGAGATAACTGAAGTCGAACAGTGGCGATGGGTGCCGACAGCGCAGAACGTGGCTGACGACTCCACTCGGTCAGGAAACACTCGCCTGAGGAGTGACAACCGGTGGTTCGTTGGTCCCGCGTTCCTGTACGATGCCGAGGATCGATGGCCCATCGAAACACTACATGTAAGATCTGAGGACGAAGAGGATGTCTTAGTGGCGCACACGACGACGTGTGACACTCCGATAGTCGAGTTAGAACGATTCTCGTCCTATGAACGTGCGAAACGAACGATCGCGTATGTATTAGCATTCTTGGATAAGTGTCGGAAGCGCGCCGATAATATAAACGTGACGCACATGAAAAGGGCTGAAGTCATTCTGATTAGATTATCACAAAGGGACAGTTTTCCCGGCGAAATAGCAAAATTGTCTGCGGGAAAAAACGTCGATAGAACGAGTCGACTCTATAAGTTAGATCCGAAGTATGGAGCCGACGGAATTATTCGGTTGAACGGGCGAATAAACGCTGCTTCAGTGCCATTAACGATGAAAGAGCCACCTGTATTGGACGGTGCACAGCATCTGACGCAACTAATTATTCGCAACATTCACGTAACTAACCATCACTCAGGACGCGAGCATATCGTAAATCAAATACGGCAGCAATATTGGGTGATACGTTTACGACCTGCGGTAAAAAAGGCGCTACGCGGGTGCGGGCTGTGTAAGTTAAGAAAATCAGTTCCCGTAGTACCGGTTAAGGGAAATTTACCGTATGAACGTTTAAACGCATACACTAGGCCGTTTTCGAGTTGCGGTATCGACTGTTTCGGTCCTATGACAGTGACCATAGGTAGGCGACGTGAAAAACGATGGGGCATGCTGTTTACATGCTTAGTAACTCGAGCGATTCATATAGAGATAGTAGCTAGTTTAGGGACGGATTCCGCGATAATGGCAATACGACGTATGGCGGCCCGACGCGGTTGGCCGGAAACAATATGGTCCGACAATGGAACGAACTTTCGCGGAGCGTCTGTCGAACTTGACCTAGCTTACAAAGAATGGCTACCGGAGTTAAAAAATTATGTATTGACGAAACAAACCGAGTGGAAGTTCACTGACCCGGGCGCGCCGAACCAAGGGGGAGCATGGGAGCGGTTAATTCGCAGTGTAAAGACCGCCCTCGCCGTCACTCTCAACGAACGAGCACCCCGTGAAGAGGTTTTGGCGACAGCGCTCACGGAAATCGAGCATACGGTGAATTCACGTCCACTCACTTACGTAGCATCAGAACCCGACGACGCGGAGGCGCTAACACCTAATCATTTTCTTATCGGCTCGGCCACCGGGGTACCCTACGTAGGGGAGTGCCAGGCGGCTGATAGGAAAACGTGGAGGGCGGTACAAGCGCTAGCCACCATGTTCTGGTCGCGATGGATGCGGGAGTACTTACCGACGTTAACACCGCGGGGTGACGTTAGATCTCGTAATAACGAACAAGTTAAGATAGGAGATTTAGTAGTCATCGCGGACGGTTTGCTACCGCGTAATGTATGGCCAAAAGGCAAAATAGAGAAAATTTATGTAGGTCCGGACGGAGTCGTGCGAAGCGCGGACGTGCGGACACGGGGAGGTATTTTTCGAAGACCCGTAAGGAGGCTCATTGTCCTCCCTGGAGAAGAGGGGCTCGAGAGTCTACGCCGGGGGGAGACTGTTGAGGATAAATGATCCAGTACAATTATTTATATATTGTAAATACCCTTCTCGTTTTATAATATTTCTCTTACTTTATAATATCTTATGTATATTCAATGTTTTGCACTTTATAATATCTTATGTATATTCAATGTTTTGCTTATATGTTTAAAAATGTATAATAATAAATATACAGAACCCAGCAATCAATATAAAAGTTAAGTTAAATAAAAGGTCAAACAAGTGCCGCCTTAGTAGGCGCACCACTTACTAGTTGTAAGGACAAAAGTATGTATAAATATAGGCGAACAACTTATGTCGACACACCTCGCTTCGCCTCGTTTGTGATTCAAAGTTTATATACGTTATTTCCGAAACAGATATATTATATAGCAAATAGAAGCTATATTTATTCAGAGTCAACATCACCTATAATGTTAATAATAAATAAAAAATATTCTTGCAATTCAGAAACGTTTCTTTTTCTTTGTAACTCTATTCAAATAGTTTTTTTTACGTTTAGAAAATAAAAGTTTACTCCATCATCCTGAGTTACAAGTGTAAATGAAACGTGTAATCATTTGACCGGGGCGTTTCATTTCATTTTGTATAACGTAACGGTAGTTACGTGAAACTCCATTTAATCTGAGTTTTATAGTATCCCAGAGTAACGACGAGATCTATAGAGATAAGACACATTTCCCGAGGCTCTCAAGACTTCGTGTTCGTCTCAACGATCCACTTTTTGTTGTCTCAGTAATTTTTATCTAGCAAAATTTATCAAATAAAAGTGATAAGCACATACTTGAATCCATCAGCATCAACTTCAGAGAACGTGTAGGGTTATAAAAATTATGTTAGCGCGTGCGGTCTTCGCCATCTTTATTTCGTACCGGTTGACACCCGCGACTTCGCCTGTAGTAACCATATATTGTTGAACGCGACGTGCTTATTACAAAGTAGTTTCTTAAAACTTTACATATATATAACGTATAAAATAAAGATATCGCGTCAACTTTTTTTTAAATAGGAGCCTAGTGTCTAAAACGACACTAGAAAATTTGTTAATAGCTGCCTGTCTGCCTATCCAGTAGTTTTGCGTGATGCGCGCACAATGCCAAACTTCTATCAATTTATTTTAGATAAGAGCCGAGTGTCTAAAAAGACACTAAAAAATTTGATTACACCTATCCAGTAGTTTTGCGTGATGCGTGCACAATGCCAAGCTTCTATCAATGTATTTTAGATAAGAGCCGAGAGTCTAAAAAGACACAAAAAAATTTGATTACACCTATCCAGTAGTTTTGCGTGATGCGCGGACAATACCAAACTTCTATCAATGTATTTTAGATAAGAGCCGAGTGTCTAAAACGACACAAAAAATTTGATTATAATTGCCTGTCTGCCTATCCAGTAGTTTTGCGTGATGCGCGCACAATGACAAACTTCTATCAATGTATTTTAGATAAGAGCCGAGTGTCTAAAAAGATACTAAATAATTTGATTACACCTATCCAGTAGTTTTACCTGATGCGCGCACAATACCAAACTTCTATCAATTTATTTATGATTTAAATGTATTCAATTCAAAAATTCAATTTCTAAGCCACTTGCAGTATTTTTTTTACAAAAATCTGAAAGTACATACACGTTTAATTTATATTCTTAATATATATACAAATTTATAAATAAATCTTACAGACGTGATATCAGCCCGTTTTTTAATGATTAGATAATGCAAAACATATTATAATCTTCGTAATTGGTATTACATATTTGGATTGTTTTTTTATTCGTTAGTCCTATTAAAGTAATCTATAGTACATAATTTACAATCGAATAAAACAATATATTATAATAAGCTTTAAACAAAAACAAAAGTAACAAACAATACAGAGTATATTGTATGTTTAATATCAATCTTACATTATTTAAATTCATCTTCTATAATATAAAAATGAATCGCTGAATGTGTTGCTAAGCGCAAATCTCGAGAGCAGCTGAACCGATTTCGCTAGTTCTTTTTTTAGAATATTCCTTGAAGTACGACGATGGTTCTTACGGAGAGAAAAATTTAAAAAACTACCTGAAAAAGTCTAAAAACAACACTTTTCTATACTCCCATAAAAACGATTCGAAATAATACTTAAAAGTCAATTTGAACTGTAATACCATATCATAAAGTTTAAGTGTTCGTGGAGAGGTTCCGGGAAGGCAAAACAATTGAATGACGTTAGTATCATATAAATATTAATGTCAATATTTATACGATGGTAACATTTAACATTATATAGCGTCCCGAATAGCAGAATAAGTATTAAAAAAAAATTAAAGAATCGACTGTTAGGCGGTACGAAGTTCACCGGGTCAGCTAGTACAGACATATCTATTACTAAGACAAAATAATCTAAAATCATGTCTCAAACATAATATGACAGCTCTATAGTACATGTAAGGTAGTACATGGTAAATCTGATTTTCTATTACCTATTAGTTTTTAATACTTTATGGTCTTAAACGTGTCTCCACAATCTCATATGCTGTTTAAATCACGATGCAATCTAAGATGGGAAACACGCTTAACCTAGAGGAGCACTGGTCCTTAAGTGCAGCTGCCGGAACACACCAATAGGCGCTTGGTGATAGATATTCAACTCGGCAGTGGTAGCTAAAGAAGGGAGCTTAGAAAAAGCCCCACCATGCATGGACATCCCCGGTAGTCTGGTGAAGCTGTAAAGACCCGTCAATCCGAAATAACGTAGTCAGTTCGAATAAAAAAAAAATACTGGGCATATTCATGTCCATTTATCAAACACATATAACAAAGTGAAGAAAAATATAAATTAAGAAATAAGTAATACAAGAAAGGGCTACACGGTTTCACAAGAAAACCTCATCGTTCATATAAGACGGTAACGGTTCAGCTTAGCGGTTATCTTGCGAACAAAAAGTCGGCAACTTGACGCGTTCAATTGATTGATGGCTTTGCTCATTACAACTTTTACTGCGACGTTGTTCGTATTTTAATATTATCTGTTCACGGTTTCAAATACGATTCCTTTGAGTTATTATTAAATCACGCTGGTAGTAAATGAATTGTCATAATAACTTTCCTCCTAGGTCTACTCGTAACCTACATAATAAATACCATAGATTAAGATTACTATGTAAGCTAGACTAAGTTTAGTCTATAAGCTTGCTTAATGTACACATAATATTAACCGCGAGCAGTGTGTTTAAATTTAGATAGTATCAAATTGCTGACTGTACTTATATAGCTATAGTTAGATATAGAGTTTGTCTGTTACGCATTCAAACTGTAGAGGCCTTGCCAGGCCAACAGTGTAGGTCAGTTCGAAAAAAAAAGCATTCACACTTTAGCTGCTCAACCGGTCATTGTGAAATTTACCATACACACGATCTGAGCTTAAGATATGAATATTAAGAGTACCTTACGTCGGTCTGATCTGGTTACGGTTAAACTGGACTGAGGAGGACTCTGGTTTCATCAAGAAAAAAAATACTATTCTCGAGTTATAGGTCAAATAAATCTACATTTTTTTAATATATTATAGGGGGCAAACGAACAGGTGGGTCACCTGATGGTAAGTGATCACCGCCGTCCATAGACATTAGCAACACCAGAGGAGTCGCAAGTGCGTTGCCGGTCTTTTCAATATGTGGGCCTCCGGCACTCTCACCGGCCGAACGAAACGCAACAGTGCAACCACTGTTACTTCACATCGGTTTTCTGTGAGAGGGTGTACTACCCCGGGCGAGCCGACCCATTCGTGCTGAAACCAGTAATAGCTTCAGCGTAGCTCTACCACCTACAAAACTCAAAAACTAATTCAAAATATAACATGCCATTTAAATCTAGCATACATACCTATGCTATGTACAGCTACGTATTACAATGCCTACCTGTAAAATCAGCTAGGTAATAATTTAAGTTATCAGGAATATCCAAAATTGTTTCTATTTTATGTCAATATAAAATCAACTTTATAACAAAATCACGATAAAATTTAGTACTAAAATGACATTTTGGCAGTAAAAAAAAAAAAATTACCGTAATCAATATAACAGACGGTACGACGCATTAAATTTTATATCACTTTCTACATGGTATTTACGTGATACAGATTTATTAAATTTATGTTCAAAACAATGACAATAAAACTACTATTATATAATCATATAAATTAAACAGATATAATTTCAAAAACGGTAAATTATTTACACAGTAATAATATGATAAAATTGCAATTTAAAAAGAAATGACACAATTCATTCAGATAGAATACATACGTTCCCAAGAAACAAATTTCTTTTTTTAAAACTGTGACCACCACCAGTTAATAACATTTCTCGTCGTGCCCTAATAATGAATAGTCTTTAACTATACTTTTACGCCTTGTCGGTGTAATTTTTCTCAGTCAGCTCATTATATCAAGACTTTTACAAAAGAACACAACTGACAGCGACAAGTACCTACTACAGAACGTGAGTCTTTTGTTAGATAAGTATTTTCTTATTGGCAAGGCTTTCTCCAAAGACATAATGTACAATATACTAGAACTGTCATTTCAAACAAAACTTATAGTACGTACACACTACATATTGTTCACAGTTAAGAGAGTACAATGCAAAAGGTGCGCGGGAAATGTTGCAACTCTTATGGATAACTCTTATAATTCTAATGGATATATGGATAATAACGAATGAATCTAAATTAATCATTACAAGTATTAGTAATTTAGTAATACAGTTATATTATAAAGTACTTTTGTGATAATTTTGTATTAATAAATATTTAACAGTAAAAATCTATATAATCAAGGCCGCGTAGAATACTCTACAATTTTCTTGGCATTGGGATAAGTTAAACAGCTTTAAATTAAAATCTCGTTTCTTAATAAATATTACTTCTTTTATTACAAAAATGTTGATTTTCTCGTTTAATTTACATTTACAACACGTGAATGAATCCATTTGAGGGTATATTTAGAATATGATATTTTTTAATATTCGTCTATATAAGAAATGTACAAACTGCAATACAGACTATAAGTGAACTGCAACCTCTGAACACTTGCGAGGTTAATACGACAAAACCACTATGTCGCATCTAGTACTAGCAAATATTACTTCAATGGATTTCCCCAGTAAATGTCACGTGCATTGCTTTTGAGCTTTTTGTGTTGCAACTTTATGATTAAATCTTATAGTATGTAGCTTTAAAGTGTTATATATATTTTGGGAATTAATTTCGAATGAATTAAAAATGAATGAATAAATATATATTTTTAATTTTTAAAGATTAAAAAAAAAAATTTAATGTGTAAAATCGTTACCTCCCATTTATAATTACGTTAACTAACGTGTACTGACATTCGAAAAAGGTGAAGTCAAAATGCCATTACAGACCCCGACGCAACGCAAAACCTTATTTACTGTTTTGCAGTACTTTCGCCTTTCTATTTCATTGCGGACACATTCCCTAATATCATCGTAGACATCTTCAAATCTGTTACACTCAGTGCACAGAAGTGATTGTATTTTGTGGAATACATGTATTAAGTGGAATACGGCCGGAACGAAGTCTCAAAGCTGTAACCATCTAAGCTCTAAACCAGTCACCTTTGTTTATTCAAAGGAAACGAGAGCGGTTGGGCTGGATCGTTTGTACCAAATACCTTTGCTGAGATATCTTCCGTTAAAGTACTCCTTTCACAGATCCATACAGTGCCCTTTTTACAACATTACAACATGAAGGACTTCGAGAAGTGATTGTAGGTAAAATTCATATAACTTGGTATAAATATTTCTATGGCATAAAGTACAACCTTTTAGTCCCAGTTATATTTATTTAAACTGAGTTGTAAGAACGGTGAGCACACTCGGAATCACCTGTGCCATAGATCAAAAATTTAAAAATCTTAATAGGAGATTTAATCTTTATTTAATTCTTTGGTATTATTGATAAATAATACTTGATTTTCTTTTTTAATTTATTTTTTTATTTAAAACAATTTTAAGAGTTACAAGATCAGTGAGAATAATGTAAAATACTATAAAAGTACACTTAGCAGTTTAGTAAAATGTGCCAAACTGTACTAAATAATAACCAGAATAATCCACATTACGATGACAAGAGTAGATCTCAAGAAACGATCAAGTGCCCGAATACGCAAAAAAAAATATTATTAAGTCCATGTAAGTAGTAATAAAAATTGTATTTATACTAAAATTAATAGGATTGCGTAAGATTAGTAGTATAGTAAGATATAGATAGTAAGATTGCGTCCCTTCTGTAAAGAAGGGACATGTAGCATACTTATAGTTATTCTACTTATATAGATATAAACAAGCAAAAACAGTTTGGTTTGGTTAGGGATATAATAATTTTAACAGAAGAACGCCCCATTATTTTTGACCTGTCAAGAAACTTACAAGCTATATCCGACTCACATAAACTTTCAATGTAGATACGAGTCTGTTGTTAATTCATCAACACAGCGGTTATACCGTATACCCATCGTAACATTCTTAAAACATTTCCCTAACGTGTTTATAATAAGCTCGAAGCACGATGTAGCGTAGCGTATATAATCTTTACTAATCTGTACACGGATGAGTTCGTTCCGTTTCACATTTCAATGACCTGAACCCTGCGCTACTATAAAAAAAAAATTAGGTGGTTAATATTAATAGTATTTTGTCAATTAGATAGTTAACGCAAATTGTAAAGTTATGTACAATATATCTGGTAAGCTAGGCTTGAATTCAAATGCAAGAAAACAAAGTGTCAGTTTTTTTTTTGTTATAGTAAAGTGTGTGCATACGGAATAAACTGCGATAAGAAATACGAAAGTAAGTGCACTATATATGTCTCTTTTCCGCAATTGATCTATCCAGTTTATCAGTATTGCAGGAAAGTGTATCTCGGGAAAAACCATATCGGGTAAAACCAGAATATAGTTTTTTGTTTGGTTTTCTTCAATTGCCTTGTTCCTAACGAATAAATTTATTTCATATTTTGCTCTTTACACTGGGAAATAATACAATAGCATTCTGACTTGTAAATAAGCTCTGCAACTGAATCAATAAGCTCTGTTGCCAACGTGATATACTCGTAAATGTAAATTGTGTCATAATTCAGTTGTACTTTTATAGTCGTACTAAATTCGAAATATTCACATATTGTTGCATAGAGCTGCAAGAAGACACAGTGTAATAATTTATGTTACACTGTTATAGTTACACTTAAGTGCAGGTAAAATAGAATAACCTTAAATAGCCTTATAATATATCATCTAACAATTTCTTGGCAATCAAGCAACATCAATTTTATTATGAATTTTTAGTTCAAAATACATTTTACGCAACATTTACAATACAGTTTGACGATATTTAATTTATTGAAATTAATCATCAATATTATGATACTAGCGGCCCACTGCGGCTTCGCACGGGTATAAAATATATAGCCTATGTCATTCACTGAAAAAATGATTAAAATCGATCCAGTAGTTTTGATTTATTCATTACTGCCCGTGGCCCGCACGCGTTAAATTTGGAGTAACCTCAAAAATATCAGTATTTCTCCACTATTTAATTTATGTTATTATACATATAAACCTTCCTCTTCAATCACTCTATCTAATAAAAAAACGTATCAAAATCCGTTGCGTAGTTTTAAAGATTTAAGCATACATAGGGATATAGGGACAGAGAAAGCGACTTTGTTTTATACTATGTAGTGTTATTAAAATTAAGTCATTAATTCTATAGAGAATTAAAGGACATGTGCATATTAATCTACATTTCTTTCTGTTATAGAATGCACTTAGTTAATCACTGTCACATTCGCGGTATTGAATAGTCAAACGGGGAGAATAATCCATTACTAGTGAACTATATACACCAATTCAAATAAGGGTGTGTAATAATTAGGCGTAAGTATACTATACTTTGATATAAACTACTTTATGTGGGTGACTGGTTTATTTTATGGCTGGCATACGAGTCATTAACTGGGTGTTTTTGGCGGGATCTTAGTCTGTCATGCAGTGGTTTTTATATTTTATTCATAATCTTGTGTTATTAGACTCTATATTTTGTAATATTGGTGGTGTTTTACGTAATATAGTTCGGTTATTGTGCACAAGTGAAGTGGATGGGAAATAATACCACGGCGCATGCATTCTGAGATGCCACCAAAACTCCATGGAAAGTTCTAACAAGGAAACCACCATCTTGTTAGAACATTATAATTATCACAAGACACTAACTTGAAACAAAACATTGACACTGGCAAGTGCTTCTGCGGTGCCAAAACAAGAAGAAGAAGAAGAAGAGTCATTAACTGCCAATCTCATGACTAGCATCTCCGTTGTTAGTTTAGGAGGTAAATAAAATGAAATGATATCCTCTGTATACAATATAGTTATAGTAGCTATATAAACTCTTTCTTATACGTTATATATATTTATCTGTGTTTCAATAAATAAACATTCTGCACTAGTATTATAGGGATATAAATAGTGACGCGCCAAGCATCTTCTGCGCCGTCGTCTGAAATACCGATAAGCGCTTTTATTGCGCCAAAAGTAATAATTATATCATATAAAGGTCGTGACTGTTGTGAATTTATGAATGGTAATTTCAAAAACTACTTATCAACTCTAGAAAATCCTCTGTTGTTGAACAAACTACGTTGTTACTCGTGGTTGGTTATAGTCTACTTTTTTATGTTATTATATTTTATATGGCATTTTTTTTCTCTTTATTTAATTTAGGGACTTTTATAATTACTGGTATGTATTGTGAATTTTACTGATGTGTAAAAAAAGAAAACCAATTGTCTAAACAGAAAATTTAAATGTACTACACAGCCTTTTCGAACAATCCGTTGTCGCTTCTACTAGAACGCTGTTATAAGCACCCACATTTTTTATATTAATATTAAAATCTTTAACAAGCCGCATCCTTTCAATATGATATTTTTTGCATTCTAATAAAAAAATATATGGCATTTAACGCATAAGAAATCACGGTCTATTGTTATTTTAGTTATCAGTTAAAAACAACAGCATCAATTTGGTACTAGTATACGATATTATATAGGACTGGACCTAGAAGGATCTAGAGATCTCTCGTTTGGGGTTAAGCTGCAGTGACAAAATGAAATCACAAAAATTAAATGAAAAACTGCTTTCTTTTAATTCACACGGAAGGTATCAATCGTACGAATACGTGAAAAAAAAGTTATAAGAACACGACTTCCCTACTAAAAAAGTTAAATACATTTTTTTTATTTTTACCATTATTACTCACGTGATGATGAAAGAATTCCAATGATACCTTATGCGAATAAAGCGTATAGTTGGGAAAATTGCTCTTCAATGTGACCACCCTTTTCGTTAATAATTGAAAGAGATTTGCTGTTTACGTTTAAAAATAGAGTCGTCATACTGTAGCCATAATACATTTTTATAGACAATTTATAAACAGTGTCATTCGGCATAATGCAAGGATTTTAACGGTAACCCAAATAAAGAAAACTGTTCAGGCATTTAAACATTATGATGAAATAAAGAATCTCCCATAGATATGTAAACTGAATGAACAACATTACACTCCTTTTTTGGGATGTCAAATAAAAAGTCGTGGCACCCGTTTAAATGGGTAACACAAAATGAAACTTTTTATTCTATTAAAAAAGAACTATCAAAGTTCAAGTCCAAGTGTACAGACCTAATCAAATTCAAATTTATTAGACCCTGCAGTTGTTGAAATCGAACCTGTAAATTACTTCCTTCAACTAACCCCAAGCGCTAAAACTAATTCAATCGACCGGAGAAAAATAATAGCTATTAAGACTATCTATTACGTATTTATTTTTGGTAAATGTATCAATTGTTCTTCAATGGTCGAATGTTCTCGAATTCTGCCAAATGAATTTTTTTGATTGTATTAAACATTTATAAAAACATTATTCATGCTGAATTTCCCTGGTAATCCTAAAATCAAATAATCTTTAATTTACCTTGGAGAAACCCTAAACACAAACCTCAAGCAAATTATAAATTTTAATACATCTGTATTCAACATTAAAATAATAAATATTCATAGTTTACTAGAACTTGTAACTGAAGATATATCTGAAGGTGTTTAAATTTAACTTTAACAATTAATTGACCTTGAGTTTTTTACACCGGCAAAATATAATTTGTGTTGTCCGAATATATACTTATTATAATATTTACTAGGATAGAACCGCTATTCATTGTGAATGGTCAAAAATATAATAAATTATAATAATAATAGAAACATCATGGAACTAGAGTGAGTAATGGAATATTATTTATTTAAAACATAGTAAAAGAAGAACCCGTTCATCACACACAACGTGAAGTTAGACATTAACGTACCACCTGATTAACAAAAATGTATTTTATTATGATATTTTTTACCGACAACGTTTAAATATTGTATAAATATATATATATATAAAGTTCTGTAATACTTCGAGTATCTTTCATTATTGTTAACCTATTTGACTAAACAATTTTTTTTCGTGTTTCTATTTGTTACAACAAGGTTTGTATGAAAGGAAAAATTATGAAAAATTGTACTTAAATGTGAAAAACTTTAGTTAAATTATCTACATAAAAAAGCGAGTGAGCGAATGAGTGAGTTAGACAAAAAAAAAACAATGGTCAAAACCATCTTCAAAAATATTGTCACAATTGACAGATTGATGTTGAGTTATTTCGTTATTATTTTATTTCACTACGTGGTCCTACTATATAATAAGACTTGGCCTCATTTTCCTTTTTTTACGACTGTGTGAAGAAGACTGAAGAGTAATAAACAAAATGAAAACAAAAAGTCTTCATTTAACAAAATACAATTGCCGGGCATAAATATCAACTGAAAGGAACCAAATCCTGTGTCGCGGGTAATCATCCAAAACCAGGTTAGAAAATTAAATATCGTTTGTGCCGTAAGTGACTTACTTATTGGATAAAGTAAATTAAAAATTTGAATTAAATAATAAATAAAAAAAAAACAAAACAATTAATTGTAAATAATATATAAAATATTGTCACTTCCGAATTAACCCCACTATAAGTATAAATAAACCTCTGACATAACTGACGTTATTTAAGAATCAAGGTCATTACAACTTAAAGAGTCAAGATCACGGTCCTGACGTAACTAATGATAGTAAATACTTCATTTTTCCCAGTATTAAAATGTACCAGTAATAACTTAACGGGAAAGTCCATTTCTGAGTAACTGACGATACCATTCATTTGTCTTACGTTAACAATAATCTATAACAAAAACCACCTGTATAGTTCTTCGAAATCATGCAACGGATTTGGATAAGGTTTTTACCAATATTTAGACAATTTATTCCGAACGATTTATAATGTAGATTCCACATTTATTATATTGAAAGAATTGATTCTTTAAAACTATAATTGAGTCTTAAAAACGATTTTTCTTACACTTGCATTGCCAATATAGGCTGAACTTCATGAGATGCATCAATTATACCATAGAATAATAAGAAAAAAAAAAACGAAAATTCGATGACATATGTTCATCTCTTAAGGATATCTCCCACAGAATCCAAGGTATTTAGACTAATAAGTCTTTATCTAATTTAATATGTTAGGTACGTTGCGCATTTAAAATCGTATTTACCTTTTTTACCAGGATACCTATATTTCAATGAAGTTCTTGAAAGATATCATAGATTTGATACAACAACTTCAATAAAACTGAATCATCTTTTATTTGTCCAAACAAATCTCCGAAACAGTAAACCTTCAGAGTATTGTCTACGCTACATATCATTACTACATTATCGTTCAGCAGTAATGATAAAAATTATAATTAAAAAAAAACATTCCAAAATTAATACAGATAGCACATGTACAATATTCATTTGTAGGTATTCTATACTAATTGAATGTAAGCAAAATTTTGTCGTTTAAATATTGATTATTTGATAGCGAGCTAGCATGATGTAATAATGTTTCTTAATTGAACTGTGTCCTTTAATCATTTTAATTAATTACTACGATACATTTATGTTTGTTATATCATTCAATTATAATTCTTTTACATTTTATGTAATTAATCACATTGATTCTTTACTTACCAAATGGTAATGGAACGCGATTAAATAATTCTAGTTTATAAAAAACATTATATTAAAACAGAACTGATTTTCCTTTACAACTTTCGAATGTATAGTCCAATAGTTAATTTAATTTAGAGGAGTATGTCATTAGAAGATAAGATTTAAAACTGTCGAATATTAAAACTTCAAGCGTAAGTCAAAATTTTAACGTTCGAATGTTTTAGACGTTAGAAAATTATGAAATAAAATATAACTGTCAAACTATTATAGAATTTGAACATATATTACGACTTAAAGGAAGAGTTTAAATATAGTAACAACAACCCCTCAACGAAACAGAAGGTGGGCCCCCGTCCGGGTAGCGTGTCACGCCGCGGTCGTTTATAATTCAATATAGAAGGACGGGTCTTCTACAAACACACCTACGCTTCTAAGTAAACAACATTAAAATATAACAGACCACAGAAAACAGACTTTTGTATAAAAATTATACTGTTCGGATACGCTCGAATTTTCAAACTGTGTACATTAAAATGCTGTTACCGTTGAATTCTAGTTAGGATTAGATAATAAAATAGGAGTAACAAATTACCGAAAACTCATCCTATAAAGCGAAAGTAAGACTTTGTAATTTAATTAGAAAGACTAAAAACTATTTATCAAAGCCTTCGTGGCATACTACTAGTGAGCCAAGAAGTCCCGGGTTTTATTCATATACATTACTGGATATTATGTAATCAGCGTCATTCTCAATTCTGTGTTTGAGTTTATAATATCTATATTAGTACGTACATTGACATTGGTCATGTCAACAACGTGACAATGAAAATAAAAATTATTTTATACAATTTTTCAAAATAAATGTATAATTGAAAAAAAAACTCATATTTAGCTTTATAATAATATATCATTATATTTTAATAATAATGGGGAAAAAGGATAAGAAAATGAACAAAAAAAACAGTGAATCTCCTGAATCAGATACGCAGGAAGAAATATTCATGGCTACGACAGACCTGGAACCAGAGCCTGTGGAGGTGCAATAGACGGATAGATCGTACACAAGCGAGTCATTTGAATCCTTACTATTTGTTACCTAAGAGTCAAATATCCGCGTTTGGCACATCCATACGAAGTTAGGAGGTTAAAGTTATAAGGATACTACGGAATAATCCCAAGGAGGGTTGATATCAGGCGTCGAACGATCGTAAAAATGAAGCCAAATCATATATCACAACATGACAAAGAATGAAGATGATGATGTGTATATACATTAATTTAATAATCATAATACAATCTATGTTTAGTTTAGCCTCCCCTGATTTACTAATTTATAAACACAGGTATATTACTCACAAAGACAGACCAGTGTGACCAGTTTATATATGGCGAAAAATATGCGTGCAATGAAAATACACATCGAAAATTTATATTATTGTTACTACAATGAAACTCACCCTTTAACAATGGCCAAAGTAGCACCAAGAGTTAATCCCAAATTAAAAGCACTCATCCATAGCAGAGACATGGCTAAACGCTACGAGCCTCGTATTAGCTACGGCGCGATTCAAACTTTACACTAAACCCGCACTACGATAACAACGTACCATAACGTATGTACGTAAAAGCGTAATAAATTTGTTAATAATAAACACAAATTAAAAAACAAAAAGTTACAATTTCACTTTCGTTTCACTAATTATACAATCGATATTTTGTATATTTTTTTTATATAAAAATTAAAAATCAAATATTTTCTGAATCGGTTATCATTACAAGGATTTTTGAAAACTCAATAAAGTAAGCTTATTGTGTCAAAAATCGAATAATTAAAACGAATCAAGACAGTTACCGAGTTCAAACAGCTGTGAACGAACGAGTGCCGCTATCGTCCATTGCTTTACAATATAAAGCGTAAATTCCCCCCCGCGCGGGCCTCGAACCCTCTCAGCGCTTATTTTCTCAACAATACGATTCATCTAGGTACTCTTCTGATACAATTTACTTGCAAACAGAAATACGAAGATTTTGCAAACAGAAATCTTTAAATCAATACAAATCAGATAGTACTTCTGTTAAGTTGTGATAAGTTACGTCGACTAATAATTATATAACGTAACGAAAACTATAATACAAAGGAAATTTGCCGTCCGTTCGTTTGCCTCCAATCGCTTAAAAACATTGTCAGTTTTGATGTTGAAATTTATTCTATAGTTTATCGTTTTTGGATAATCGACCTGTTTAGAGACAAGGAAGAGGATATAAGTTTGTGTAATTGCACATTCCGTTTGGAGGGTGACAATGTTATTTTTTTATTCGTTTGGACTTGACATTCACATATGAGATTTGCTTTCACAGTGTGCTATTTTAAACACCGCTACAGTCTAGTTTCTATTGAGGTTAAATATTACCTATCAATAATGCAAAAGCTACAGATAATTTACTCATAGAATATATTCGAATGGTTTTTTTTTCGATCTGACTACACTGTTGACCTGGCAACAGTTTCACCAGACTATATTCGAATGGTAATGAAAATTTATTTAATAGTTATAAATAGAATTAAAATGTCTATTGTTTGTCAGGATTAAGCTCTAAAACGGCAACACCGAATTCGATGAGGCTTTTACTAGCAGATAGAGGACTCTTCTGAATACTATTTAATCTACATGTCACTACCCTTTTTTCTATAGAGGGCGTACGCAATAATAATAAATTTTAAAAGCTGTAAATGAATATAGTTAAAATTGTCGTTGTAAGGGTAGAATAGTTTGACAAAATTATATAAAATAATGAAATACAGCTCAGCAATTGATTCAGATAAAATAACTATTAGGTGTGACACATTTTGCTTGACAGTTTTCTTTGATAGAAAAAAGGGGTAATTGAACATATTTGTCTCATCTCCCATTACACAATCGCTAAATAAAAGAACTATTATTATTATTATTATTATGAAGAACATTTTAAAGCCGCCATTCACGGAGGGTCAATGTTATCGAATTATGATAACTCGAGAAAATATATCATTCTTACTACGGAATTATAAAGGACTAAAGAAGGCGAAGTGGCGTGAAACATTCGCCTCGTAGTAAAATTTATTAATAAACTTTGTCATATCCTTGCAGAGAATAATAAAGTATTGTAGTTAGTATATTTAGAGTTATCTATAAAGAGTGAATGAACTCTTTTTATTCAAACTGTTGACTTCTCGTATAACAATGCGTTAATCGTTGTACCCTACACGACAAGGTACCAGATGCTTGTTTAGGAAGTGTAAATAGACTAATGCTTAAATAATAATAAGTTCTATGTCTGACGTATTAAGAGTTTAATTCCACTAATGACCGTATAATCTCTGAGGTATACCTATTATGTAGTATGTAGTATTTTTTTTTATCAAAACTCTAGGTGATGCTCTTGAATTCGTTTTTGTATAAATGATTTTGTTGTTTTCTACGAATTTCTTTTTTTATTAAAATTTATCATTATTACCCCCCAAACTCATTAAAATCTTTTTGTAATTTACTACCGTTCAATATTATATTTAATACTTATCTCCTATGGAAAGTCACAATGAAATATCTAGATAAAACTAGCCTGGATAATACTCTGAAAATTATCCTTTCTATCAGTGATAGCCTCATCAAAATCGGTATAGACATTTAAGAGATTAATTAGCCTTAACGAACAATATGTCCTTTGTTATTATTTAAGTGCAAAATAATGATACTAGATAATATGGTTATTGATTTTTTTTACCTATCCCGTTGTGGGTTAACTCTAGAATTTACATAGAATAAAACCCTTAAAGCTTAATTATAAAGAGGGCCTACAGCAATATCTATCTTATGTTTACCCCCACCTAGGGAGTATATAATCTTTTTCTGTTACAGCTAACCGACAGACTTGAGACCGTGTCCGACGTAAGTTCGCTACAGGAGATTAAGCATAAAAAAGTTGTAAAGAATGAGGAACAACTGGTTATAAACCGTCTATACATACATATACTGACATAAACAGTAGGGATTTAAGCATAAATCAGCATTATAATATAGAATGTGTACGTTAAAACTAAGAATTCCTGAGAAAGGAGATGTGAAGAAGAAGGTTCATCATTAATGAATAATAACTAGATAAAAAAGCGTATTTAAATGTAGTACTCTGTAGTACTTATATGTAATAATACTCTGAAAAGTTCTTTATCTGCACGTAAAAATTTAATCGACAGCGGTTCAGCCGTTTTTGTAATAAACGCTGACAAACAATAGACACTTCAAATTTATTTATATATGTATGTACTGATAATTTTTTATTCCCTTTCAATTGTCATATAGAACGAGTAAATATTGTGAAGCTCTTGCATTATTTATAGATAAATACTATATTTATCAGAAACTAAATTACATCATAGCTTTTAACCGATGGCAATTATTATTTTTGACATAATAAAAATGATCTTTTTTTATACTTCATAGGTACCTAAGTCAAACGACTACAATCTTATCTGATGTTAAATGATGATGTAGTCTAAAATAATAAGTCATGCTTAATTTAGAGGGTGACAGGCTCTCAAGTGGAACACACCAATAGATGCTTGGCGACAGATTTTCAACTTGAGGGTGTTAGCTAGCCAGGCGGACTTAGTAAAAGCCCTACCACCATGCTATGGTGTCATCACGATGTTTTCCTTCACCGAAAGCTCCGACTCAGTTGCTTGGATTCGAACCTACGTACTACGACGCTGTGTCCGAGCACACTAGCAACTGAGCCACCATCGCTTCTTATCAAAGCGAATCAGATATCAGTAGGAACAGAAAGTAAAAAGATAATATTCTTCTATGTATAAACAGATAGAGATAAAACAGTTCAATACAATTTCCTCCTCCGTTTAAGAAATGATTTTCTTTTTAACTGACTTCAAAAAAGAAGGAGGTACTCAATTCGACTGTATTTTTCTTTTTCTATTTTTTTATATGTTTGTTACCTCCTAACTTTCGACTGGGTAAACCTTTTTTGATGATTTTTTTATTTGAAAGCTGATGCTTCCCCTGTGCTCCCATTTCAACATTGGTTCAGTTTTGACAATGGCATCCATGAGAAAACAATATAAGTCAGTATTAAATTTGTGTCCTTAGTGTTTCTTGATATTGAAGTCGGTTTATTTATTTTTTTGTAAAACTTTTATTATTGCTTTATTTATTACCTGTTGACGATTAATTTAAAGTTATCAAATAGACTAAGGTATATAAATTTTGAAAGAAAAAATGTTGTCCCATCTGGTCGACATATGCCGTGTGTTGAAGCCTTTATTTATCTCTGTTCGTTATTCTAGAAATCCTTACGTCTATTAATATAAAACTCTTTACACTTTTTAGTACACTCTTTAGACAAATGAAAAACCTCAATAATGTTGAAACTTGAAAAATTATTAAATTACGGTTGAGTTTCGAACACTATACTACCATTGGTATGACTTAGTAAGAAAAAGCCACTTCTTTTTCTCGACTTAGTAGTCCACGATCTATAGGAATGCATCGTCAACTAATGTCGAATGAAACTGTCGTTAAAACGTTACTCGAAAAACCAATAAGCATGAAATACATTGTCGTTTGTAACAAAGATATTAACGTTACAATACTACGACAATATTTTTTGGAAACTATACATCTGTTTCTGCTATATATATGTATAAAATCAAAAAGGTCTACAGATGTGCGCGCATAACAAAAAAACGTTTTTTCACGGAAATTATATCTGCAATGTTTGTTGATTTAAAAAAAACATTATTTTTATTACACAATGGCCTATCATTTATTTAGAACTAGCTGCTCGCCCGACTTCACACTGGTGTACTATAACAAATAAAATTAGATAACACCTTCCCTTTACAGCACGACCGTGTAATTAAATAAAATGGCAGCCGAACGTCAATATGTAATTTATGTCAATATTTTAGACGATCTCTCTGCTGCCTTTTCTCTCTTTTTTTATATTTTAACCCATTTCCTTTACTTATCTGTATGATTTTTCAAACGTTTTCATTCATAAATACCTGGCCCTGACAATAATAAACATAACAAAAGAAGAATTAGTCAAATATGTACAGTTGTTCTGAAGTGATGTGCTTACACAGATACGGGTAGGTAAATGTTATCCGATTAAGACGGCGATTCCCAACCTGTGGGTACGCGGAGTCCCATTGGAGATACGTGAGCATTATATTGGTAATAACGGAAATACTGACAAGTTAAAAGAGTCTACTTATATAAACATTATTACAGTGTAATATGTCTACAATATGTAGTTTAAAATTAACCTTGTAACTAAGGTGCTAGACTATGAACGTTAGATTGGTAAAATACAGTACATTCGTTTGTATACCGCGGCTAGTGTACGCAAAGGATTCTTTGCAAAGTTTGTAACTCCATGTAGATTAAAAGTCTCTAGAGACAGTAATAGATATATTTCATAGTTAAGATTGACAACAGATATACCTCAAGAGAAACAATACACATTTTTCGAGTAGGTATGGAGTTATCAGGGGAAGGATATTCATAAATGATAAGTGTTATTAAAAGGTACGGGAGCGAGAAAAGGTTGGGAAGCACTCATTTTTTTATCCGTCTCCTTCCACCTCCGTAGCCGAACCTGGGGGGATGGATCGGGGGGCCCCTCTCCCTATTTCACAGGTTTGGCTGACGAGTAGGGGGTGGCTCGTGTGTACCCAGCTTGCCTCCCATTATGTGGACGACGCCCGGCGGATACCTTCCGCTGGGCTAGCCGCTGGGGTGACATGGTGATAGCACTGTACGGTCCCATGTCACCCCAACCAAAGCGGTGGCCGGTACACCTTGGGATTTTAGTGAGTAAGAGTCTCACACTACCCACTCTCTCCCCCAAGAGGGTGGCGTGTCCATGATGGATTTCTCCACGTAAATAAAAAAAAAGACATCATTTAAAGCGGTTTCCCATTATTCAATACGATATGTATACCATACCACCTTTAATAAAGGATACCCTATAACATATTATAACCAAAGTGCATTCAGCTGTTGTTTGATATTCCACCAGTATTTAATTGTTTTTTATTTTTTTCGAACTGTCTACACTGTTGATCTGACAAGGCCTCTACAGTTTCACACACACAGTTTCTTCGTACTACCAAGGGGAGCGCGATTAAGGCACGCACCCGATTTTATATAGGCAACCAGCACAAGGGCGCACGGTGCGCCTCGACTTGGATTGTCACCAAATATCCCGAGTCTAGTATTTGATTGATTTATTTTGTTTTTGTATGTTACCTAGCTAAACCTAGACGAACTCCAGTTCAGCAGCCCGTATACCTATACGGATAATATAGATATTCTATTATAGGATGCTAGCTACCCAAGTGAAAACAAAAAAAAAACCCCGCCATCATAATAAAATTACATCACGATGTTTTCCTTCATAAAAAGTTAACTTAATAAGATCCGAACCAACGACGTGTCGGGACACAAACTGTTTTAATACTTTGTGACAAGCTTGTTTTAACGGCTCGTCAGTCAGACATCATTACGCTCGGTTTGTAGATGCACCGTTTTGGAAAAAAAAAACTCCAATAATGCATATCATCTATTATTCAATTCCCATAGTATACCCATACCACGAACACACCGTACAAACATTAAAGGAAGTATAGCACAGACTTTACAGACACATGATGCGATGTCCGAATATGCCACGATTGTCATCACTAAGCCATAAAAGCTTCATTTCAATGATTACCAGTTCGTCTAAAGCAACGCGTGAATTATAACTTACCTGCAACACATGTACAAATAAATATAAATACGCATATTGTTTAGTAGAATGGAGGACTAACTCTGCCCACTGATTTATCAGATTGGAGCGAACATTTTCAAAGGTACATATTCCACAATTTACACATCACCTGATATCGTTTAGAAAAAAAAAGGTTTCGTTAGAATATTGGTTTTACAGTCAAGTCACTTTATCTATTTATATTATACATGACGTAATTTTCAATGGTCTTTGGTAAGAATACTTAACCCAAAAACCTTAAGGTTAACAATTATGTAGCGTTTTTGTACGATGGTCTTCCGGTATCCATAAAATGTTTATTTATGTTACATCCGAGTGTATCTTAGAATCGCGTCATTGCCGCGATCTAATGTTCTCACTAATTTCATTCGTATTACACATTGCTCTGGTTTTATGCGCCACCAGTTAAAGTAATTAAGAAAAACCTTAACAAGTTCCAGATACGCGGTAAAAAAATTTATACATCGTCCTATCAGTGCATCTCCCCTATATCAAGACAATTGAAAACTTTAGCTGAAATGATGACAGAACTTTGTAAAAAAAATAATTAAACGCTAACAATCTTCGTATGTATGGCCCTGTGCGGTTTAACCGTCTATGGAGGCTTCATTTCACAGCGATTGCACTGAGTAAAAGCGTTCAACTGTTGTGCGTACGTGATCAATTGCACGTGTGCGCAGTGCAGAATAGCGTCAGCAAAAAAGTACGAAAAACGGAATTTGGGTCACAAAACAACAGATATGTTCAAAATATACGTCTTGTACAATATTTCAGTATTTTCCTTCCTCCCAAATAACCTCCATTCATCATCGGACGGACACAAGCAAAACACAGATGACTAACAATTAATGTCGAGCGCCATTTCAAATTAGTCAATTATTGGAACTTTTATATTTTCTGTAGTACTACATGATTAATTATAAAAAAATTCTATACAAACATTATAACTAAATAGAAGCATGTCTGTTTTGAGAATCGTGAAGAAGCTATTTGTTAAGTCGAAAAATATAGCGCAAAGTTAAATTTATTATTCATATATTTAATTACAAATAATTATTGTTGCTAATTTCATGTGTTTTTATATAATTATGGGGAGTTAAAGTATAAAAAGTAGTGTGTACTTATGTACACGCGTTAGAAGTTATACTTCTTTGGCGTAAACAAGATAAAAATCTTTTCAAAAATTTTATATTTCGCCTTATTCTACGTTTGTAGAAAAAACGATACTAACGATAGAAATAAGGTATTTAATACTTACATACTTTTTTGAATACAATGTTGACTATAGCTAACTTCAGGGTGTCGGATTTTCGTGTCGATGTGCGCGCGCATCGTAAAAATTTACTCTCATCATTTTTCCCTAACGCGCCAAAAGAAGTATAATTTCAAAAAAAAATGACAATCATATTTTGAACAAACACAAATGTTAAGTAGTATATACATCACAAACCTATGGCACAATTAATTCTGAAAGATACTGAAAATATCTATACGTATATATCTATATATGAATATTGGTACATATAAGTTCAATAAATGTCATCAACGTTGAACTATTACTGTTGTTATTTGGTTTTAGTTTGCAAATCAACGCGAACGATGTCGGAGGTAGTCGCTTGCCGACTATAAAAATATTGTGCTAAAGAATTAATAGCTGGTGGTTCGGCCTTATAAATAAATTTAATAGCTGCGCTCCAGATAATGAGATGTGTGACTGGCCTGCATCTCATTGATCGAATACAGAGTATGCAGACGCTTTAGTATCGTTGTCATTTCGACGAGTAAAGAAGAAAATGCAGAATATGACAATTAGAATTAATTTCTTGTCACTGCAACCACATAACCGCATATGCTGGTATTGCTACATATTTATTTATTTATTGAATTTCTATTGTACACTACTATACATATATACTATTATACATTACACATACACTTAAATACACCTTACAAATTTAGTTCTTGAAATATTAAATACTACGATAAATTTCAAATCTACAATTTTAATAGTTTATTTATAAATCGGTTCAGGAAATGTAAAAAAAAAACGTCATCTGCTATTTAGTAAATTAATTAGTGCTTTAAAAATTATAAAACTCCATATTATATACATGCCTCAACAATGACGAACGAATTAAATAAAAGTCTAAATACTTTGTTTTTACACGATTGAAGGTAATTTATGTAAAGAATTAAATTTTTTTCCCGACAGTACAAAACGGTCACTGCACTTCTGCTTACGGCGGAACATACAGGATACTATTTCCGTCCCTTGTAAGTCATATGGAAAAAAACCTTCTTTAAGGGTTTTGTCTGTCAATTTCTTGCATATCTTTGGATAAAATTAATCAACAAGTGAAATTTTTAACACGTTTTAATTTATAATGTAGTGGTTTTCTGATAATAAACTTGCGTTACTTTACTCCATATTCTGTAAACCGTGGTGCTTTTTTGGCATAGTATCGTTTGGTTATTCCGCACAAGTTAGAAATTTTATTATAGAACCAGTATCATCTTTATATAAGCTCGTAATAATATTTAACAACAAAATTTGTTAGTCAAATTAAAAACAAAACCTAGCAAATATTTTTTTTTTATATTATAGGGGGCAAACGAACAGGTAGGTCACCTGATGGCAAGTGATCACCGCCGTCCATAGACACTAGCAACACCAGGGGACTCGCAAGTGCGTTGCCGGCCTTTTAATATATGTGGGCCTCCGGCGCTCTCACTGGCCGAACGAAACGCAATAGTGCAAGCACTGTTACTTCACGTCGGTTTTCTGTGAGAGGGTGGTACTACCCCGGGCGAGCCGACCCATTCATGCTGAAACCAGTAATAGCTTCAGCGTAGCTCTACCACCTACAAACATTTTCCTAGGTAAAATGTATCCATCCTATAACTGTTTCTGTACCTGTGACAACGTGCTTGCAAAACAAATCAATGAACTCACATTCTCCTGTATGATATTAGTATTTATTTATTTAAGTAAGGATAGTAACAATTTACTTACATATAACTATATACATTTAAATAGTTTATTGATTTACTATGATTAGATTGGTAGGTGGTAGAGCTACGCTGAAGCTATTACTGGTTTCAGCATGAATGGGTCGGCTCGCCCGGGGTAATATCACCCTCTCACAGAAAACCGACGTGAAGTAACAGTGGTTGCACTGTTGCGTTTTGTTCGGTCAGTGAGAGCGCCGGAGGCCCACATATATTAAAAGGCCGGCAACGCACTTGTGACTCCCCTGATGTTGCTAGTGTCTATGGACAGTGGTGATCACTTACCATCAGGTGACCCACCTGTTCGTTTGCTTCCTATAATATTAAAAAAAAAAAATGTTCTATTTCCGAGCGATAGGTCAAAGCTACAACGCCGCAAGCGAAGTCGCTAGCAAGAGCTGGTAATTGCTATGAAGCTAATAAGCTAATAAAGTATTTAAATTTTAGTATATGTAAAGTAAATTGTGTAATAATGACCAAAATATTTTTCCATTGTACAAGTTTGTTTTTCCATTGTGTAAAAGAGAAACACTTAATTTATAGAGAGCCGCGTTCGAATTCCAACGCGTAACAAGTGGCGACTATATTTGAACTTGGCCTGGTCTTGGAACTAATAGTTTTAATTTAATCAAATATTTACACTAGTTCTGAGCAATTAGAGTCTCTTTTTTGACGTATTAATTTCTGAGATTTTTAACTTTACTAATTAGCCTTTTTTATACACCTACTTTTTAAAAGGTATTTTGTAATTTTAGCCTCTAAAAGCCTAGATGGAAACTGATACGCAGATGGAGCTGCCACAACAATTCATGACAAACTTTTAAAAATATGTTTTATTCTGATATGAATTAAGTTTTGCAGTTCGTACACTTGACATCATTGCCACAATGAAAAGAAATAAATAATGAAATATCTCAACAAAAAAAACCTCTTTTTCCCCCAAAAAAATCTGTCATTGTCGAGAGAGAGCCTTTAAAGATTTGATGGAACCAAAAAAAAAAATTACTGACAATCAATCAACAGGGCCACTTTTACTACAGCTATACGGTTCACTAAACTTACGATTATAGACCTATTCTTAGAATTTGTCCCTACCGCATACAACCGTTTGTTGACATGCCACAACGCGGGCAAGTTTTTCTGAGAAGTTCACAAACTCACCAAAGAGTAGCATTTGACGGCGGTTACGTAAACGGAAGAATAAATGGACGCTAATTAGAACTTGACAGAGCTCAGTTATCACTAAAGCCTTATTCGTACTAGGCTAGTAATTTATTCGAGTAAATTATTTAACAGAGTCGACCCATTTTATTCTATTTTTTTTTTTCGGCAAGTAGCGCCTCCCACCACGCGTCACTGCTTTTCTCGTTGGTCTGCTAAACAAGAATTGTACTAACGTACTCGCGACCGGAGTGCGAACGATTTTTTCGCTGTAGTTTAGCTTTCGTTTTGGTGATTTATCACTAGCCTAACGTGAATAAGGCTTAAGGCGTTAAAATATGACGAAAATGTATAAATGAAAACCGAATTATATGCAACGTAAAAAGTTTAAAATATTAATGAAAAATGTATAAAATATGTATGAAAAGTATTAAATTATGTAATAATAGACATTGCTCGAGGTTTCGCTCGCGTTAATGTAGAATTTGAAATGGTCATAGTACTCGCTGATAATGTAGTGCACTATAGGTGAATGTCTTTTTAAAATCGGTTATTTTTTAGTTTATCAATCAAAAAAAAATCTAATCCTTTCTCTTTATAATATTATTAATTTAAATTAAATTATATAAAATAGACTTTTTTTATTTACTTTGAATTTATATCATATATAGTTTCATAAGCTATCAATATCAATACATATTATAATACAAAGCCGTCCGCGGCGTCTGTCTGTCTGACTGGATGTTCGCGATAAACTCAAAAACTACTGAACGGATTGTAATGCGCTTTATGTCTAGGTTAGTTCACCAATAGATAGAGTAATTCACGGGAAAGCTTTAGGAATATAATTTGTCAAGGTTTTTATTTGTAATTGTTGAAAGAATCGGAAAAAGTCAAGCCGCCTTAAGCGTTTCATGCACATAAGTATTTTTTTTTATTATCAGGGCATAACAATGTCCGCCGGGCCTGCTAGTATTGAATAATTAATAGTTACACCCTTTTTTATTTTTGTAAACATAAACAATTAAATAATATACTAAATATTTCGTTGTAAAATCGTATTATCGATCATCCTAACTATTATTCTAAATGTTAGAGTGAGATTGTTTGTTTTTTACTCTTGCATATACGCTGCACCTTAACTATTCAACCAGCCATTATGATATTTTGCAACGGTAGAGGTCTTGCTAGGTAAACAGTGTAGACAGTTCGAAAAAAAAAAGAAATTTTGCATACACGTTCTCAGAGGTGCATGAAAGGACCATAGGATACCTTTTATCCAGAAAAAAAATTTTCTGTTCCCGATGGATACATCAAATCTACGTTAAACCGTGAGGTCATATAGTTGATCATAATTTTTTTTTTTTTTTTGTTTTCTATTGTTTTAAATTTAATTTTATTGTACTATTAAAAATGTTGCTACATTTGTCGTCTGTGATATGATTATCTACATCACCTTACAAGGACTAAAATCTCACGGTAGGCCCAAAAAACGTTAGCTGGACTTTGTGAAAGCGGATATGGAGAACAACCTCGCACAAAAGGATGCCCAAGACCTGGCGAAATGGAAGAAGCTAAATTGGAAAGCGGACCCTAGCACCAAGGCGGAAAAATACTATTAAAAATGACAAAAAAAAGCGGTCACAAAATACACGTCTATTCGAACCCGAATCATAGTTCCTCTTACGAACATCTATCCCTAATGTTATATGCAATGTTAACAAAAATAATGGATTTTCCTTGTTCACACGGCCCTGTCATATAGGAAAACCCATTAAATAAAATAAATCTGTTGTACGTTGCATGACTCACAGATAGTAGATAGCTTCCAACGACGTAAAACCCAAGAAATAAATGAAGAAATGCTTTCTATCTAATTCGATATTTTTGTAATGCAATTACGTCGCGCTTAGAGGGAACACGAACGGCGCGGCGTTCTGTACATACAAAAGTATTCTCCTGTTTTCGACATAGATAATGGCACTAGAGCAAATATTTTTATACCGTATAATCTATATTTACCACTAGTATGTCCCTATATTATTCATTTTATCCATAAATCAATTATCATATAAACTAGAAACTTTCTAATATTAGAAAGATTTTCCCAATTTTGCCGACGTTTTCAGATTCAGACATCCCGGCAAACAAATTCATGGAATTTGAACGACAATAAGAAAACATACAATGACTTGCCAAATTCCTTTTTATTTATCTCTGACAAAATTATAAAAATCGGATTATTCTTGGAGGAGGAAACTGGGTAATCTGTTTGTGGGAAATTTTGTTTTCGTATTTTACATACGTATTGTAATCAGTGCGGACTGCAGTTGTCTCTCTCGTGCCAAATTCGGGAAGGCTGAAGAGGAAGAGTGTGTTGTAATACGTATACAATTAGTAAAGTGACACGTGGTAGTCGATAGTTTTATTACATCAATATTCTAGTGTTGTTCATCGATGCCGACATTTAATTCGTATCGACTTCATTGTGCTACAGGCACTGGTTCATTGTAAACGTTTGAAAACCCTTTTTTAATTTTGAGTAACCAACGTTTTATTTTTTTCGTACTAACTACACCTGTTGACCCGCAGGCCTCTACAGATTTCCCGGACTACATGAGTAACCAACGATTAAAGTAAGTAAGTAAGTAACGCGGCGAGCGCCTTAAGCGCTCGCCCCATTAACCCGGTGAAGCTGTGAAGGTCCGTTAGGCCAACAGCGACAGTCAGTTCGAAACAAAAAGAAACATTAACAACAAAATTCCCGATGTTACTCGTGCGAGCTTTATTAGCTAGTACATGTACATGTACATTGTAGCTTGTACATGTGAGATCGTCGACTGGATACTTTTTTAGGAACATATTTTGTATATTTATTTCCTTCTATACGACCATAACTAGAACTAAATTAAAAATAGTATTAACCGAATTTGTGCGATAAAATTCAACTATAAGTTATATATTGTTAAACACTTAAATCTTTCTAAACATTATCACCTAAAATGTTAAAACCTTCCACCAAAAATATTTTTTTTTTTTGTCTGTTTCTAAATTTCTTCCGGCAGCAACGTAACGTTTATATAAGTATAACATAATCATAAAGCAATGATTAAATAAAACATTATCTGCCTAATTAATTGTTTGAATACGTTTTAGCAAATCAAAAAGAGTTATCCATATATATATATATATATGTATATGTGACGGTACAAAAAATACTGCATACATGTTTTTAGTCTTATTTCTTATAAACATTTACTTGTTTTTTATCTAAAATTATTATGATATCTTTATTTAAATAAAGTTTTAAACAAACCACGATTTTTATAAGCACTGCCCGTTTAGCAATTTGTGTGTTCTTGCCGTGGAGAAGTGGCGCAAGCGGTGTGGTGTCCATGCGCAGGAGAGGAAAATTATTTACAAAAAAATTAAATAATGAAAGTATATTTTTGTTTTCAAGGTTTTTGTTCATTTTCCTCTGTAGTAGGTACGTAATATATTATGTTAGTATAATAAACAACGCATACGAATTCACAGGCATCAGCTAGTTTATGGTATATATTTTATATTTGGACTACGTCAAATTCGCTCCTAGTAAATAGTCTTATACGAAACAGCATAATTAGTGGCTCGCAACTCATCAGGCATATTATTCAACATTCCTCAACATAATATAGTTAGATTGAGAACACGCAAATGTAACTACAATTCGATTCGATACAATTTGATAGAACACTAATCTTTAACCCTGTCTCACTACAACCTCATGGCGTAATTGTCACGATTGTCAAATTATTCATTAAAGAATTCAAATGATTACTTTATGAGAACATAATAGGTACACCATCAAAAATACAAAGTAACCGATGCAATGAAATGAAGAAACCTGTAATAAGCATTCTAGAGCGAGGTGATTGTTATTTATGTGCAGGTTTCGTCATGATTCATCGAGAATCTGGTAGTAGGGTGACCAGACATTGTGTTTAGTTAAACCGGAATAAACATCGTAGTTTCTCCCTATTACTTTTTGGAATAACTATTATATATATATATTAACAAATGAAAAATGCTTATTAAAATTTTGTTACCATTTCATTTCCATAGCAAATAAATTTCAAAATACTAAAAATGTTGAATATAAACGACATAATAAATTTTCTAATGATACAGAACAGGCTCTTATAAGCAGTTCAATAAGCAAAGGATAATATGGTGGAAGGGGTTTTATTATTTTCCCTTATTTTCTCTTCTTATTCCTTATTAACTGGGATATTCCACACTAGCCTAGTTGTCAGATACGAGGTACGTGTTTGAATTCATGAGGCACACATGCCGGTACACATGTGTGTTCTACGAACTCTTATATGTATGAATACCTAGCTTACTTTAACTTAAATATATTCGCGGTGTTACATCCAAGGCTACAGCCTAAGTCGAGGTTCGGCCACTTTAGCACCCTTGAGTTTGTTGCCAAGCGGCGGAGTGTCTTAAGCGCTCGCCTTATTAGTCCGGTGAAGCAGCGTAGGACCGTCAATTCAATAGCGTAGTCAGTTCGAAAATTCTTTTAAAGTGGATGCAACACACACATACTTTTATATACATCTACAATCATATATATATAATACATTACACAGGCTGTTTTTTTAGTGATAAATTTTATTTTATTCAATTAGTCCATTATATTTGAAATGATAATTTATATTTCATTCTATTTCTCCTTTTCACATCGTACTAATAAAGGAAACGATAAAATTAGTAATGTTATCTTTGGAGGTAAATCAATTGGTAAGGTACAGAGAAACCTCGTTTGACAGTTAGAGGATCACGGAGTGTGTGTCATTTGTTTCCACATTGTGTATAAGTTAAATGTAAATAAGATGTATGAAAACTGTTGTATGAATGAATGAACTTTATTATCGTTATAATCTTAATATGATATAATGGTTATTTGTCATTGCGCGTCAAATCCTAACTAATACTATAACTACGAAACTGACTTTGTTTGTTTGTTACGCATTAACACATTAACTACTCGACCAATCATCATGAAGTTCTGTATCACTTGGGATACGACAAATTTATATTAACGAGTACGAAGCCGCACGCAAAAGCTAGGCACCTGTACGAATGTAACATGATACGAGTGAAGCTGTTTATTTATTTGTGCTCGGTCGGTCAAGTGCAGCGAGTAAGCTACTCGTACACCTGCATGAGTCGTTACCGGTTGTCAACGATTTTAGGTCACTGTCAGACATCAGATTAGACGTTTGATTTACGATAACAACGAACAGTTTGAATGATTCATAAACGTAACTATAGTAATAGTATTAATTTAGTAACAGTTAAAAAAAAATGAAAATAAATAAAACGACTTTAAAAAAAAAAATACTCTAAAAATTCCACCAGAACCATAATTAGGTATAGGCATATTGCATAGGCAGAGCTCCCCACTCCTATTATGTGCTGCGAAAACCACCATGGGTTTTTTAGTCCTTGGGAGTCGGGCATAACCCAGCCTTAACCGCCCGGCGGGGTGGGTAATCATAATGGATTTCCCCATGTAAAAAAACCTATCTAGTCTTGGATTATTATAAACCTACCAATATATCAACTACTGGAGGTGTGCTTCACGAGAAACCTACAGGTGACAGGTAGGAGGGTGTTTGTTTTGGTCGTATAAAGAGTTCCCGTAGCAGAAAAGCGTGATACTCGCAGCTTCTGCAAGAAGTACGGACAGAGAAGATCTTTCTCCCTGAGAAGAGAATCCCCATTTTAACTTCTGCAGGTGGTGACCCAAGGTCGTAATCAGGGTAGCGGAGCATGCTCGCGCGATCTCGCGACCCTGGTTCACATACGCGAGGATAAGTAAAGGGGTTTAAGCCGGTAGGCAAATAAAAAACAATTAAAAATGTAATATATATTCTCTTATATTCAAACGACTTTTTTTACGTGGGCCTAAAAATCAGCAAACCTTGATAACACTAATAAAAAGGAAATAACATTTATAAAAGTAAGCACATAAAAATGTTATAAAAAGTAATAACTAACCGCGTCTATAAACTTTCTTACTCAGATTGGCTTAATTTTATTTGTTGACTTTTTAATATCACACGGCGATAGACTAAGTTCTTCTTAAACAGACGCAGCCATTTCCGCACTGATATAATACTTTACGAGGCAGGAAGTATCAAAACAAGGTGGTCTGTTTACTCACGTTTCCGAACTGTCGGTCGTGATTGATTTGTGTTAGTGGTTCATTTCCCATAGGTAGCTAATGAAAGAAAGGTCGGTCGGACTCGTTGAAAAGGGAGTTTAATTAAAGGGAATCGTATCAACACAAATACATATGAATCTAGTCAAGTAATTCAAATTCCAGATATATTTATTGATACGAAATGGAACAAAAATCAACAATATTATATAAGAGTAATAAATTATTTAGTGACATCTACCGACGTACTAAGATAATAATTAAATTTAAATTTTCTGAAAGTTCAACGATTTAAAAACAAAAAACATTCATAGATGACGCTTACTCAATAAAACTATGATATGTAGTAATTATTGTTTTAGTGACATCTACTGACACCTAAGATAACTATTATAACAGATACTTTAATCTACAGTTATTTAAAAACAAGAAATATAGTATTTATGCTAGATGGCGCTTAAGTTAATATTTAGTTAATTACAAAATCGGCAATAATTTTCATAACAAAAAGTATGTAGTGTAGAGGAAAGAATAACTATCTGTGGGTATGAAAATGTGTCCGTTAAAATGTGCTCTCCGTTAAAATGTTAAAATGTGGCGCTACAGTTAGCAACAGGATTCATTATTGCTCAATTATTTTAAAACGTTTCATAACAGTAAACACTCCAAAATCACTAAACGTATTATTTAACGCTCACAAAAATTCTATCAATATTTTAGGTTATATTTACAAAATTATTTCCGACTAACCATACCCTTTGCCTATGCTAGCGTCATTTTGGATAGTTTTGGAGCCGTTATTTAATGCTTAGAGATGGTAACTTTTTCAAAATACTCCCCATATGAGATTATTCTCCTTATCTCTACACTACATAATGAATGAAATGAAGTAATCATGAAAATTAAGAAGATAGTATAGTAAAAATTTGCATTTTTACAGAATTTTAAATAAAGAAAATATAATTGCATAGGTTATAGCTCGATGGCTTTATTATATGCAGTATGTATAAGAGTATTATAGAATAAAACTCACCGAGTATTGCTCGTAGATGGCCCTCCAAGGTCTGCAGTACGGTCATCTTAATCTCTTTTACGGTCTTCCCCAAGAACTGCTCGCAGGCAGTTGTTAGAAGCTCGTCTTCGTTCATAATCTTACATTGGGCTACGCCGGTGACGGTAAGGGGTACGCCCTGAGCGGTTTCCACGTACTCGCACATCGGGTTCAGTGTCATAACCTTGGACGAAGTTAAACACATATTGTTATTAATAATCATGAAAGGTGAAACTCCATTATAAGGTATTATTAATCAGGCGGTTTGAAAAATTAAAAATACACACTACTCTGTTTGTTGAAGTATTTACTTATGCCGTATTTTTTATTCACGGTAAATCTCTGAACGTTGTTATTGCTTGGTTTTTCTATTTGCAAATAACTAGAACTAACTAGAATAGATAAAAAAAAACTCGACTGTAAAACCTCGCTTTTTATTCACAAACGTCATCTCCAAATAACAGTGTAAATGCGAAAATGTGTTCGTTTGTTACGTTTTTACGCCTCAACTACTTAGTCCATCATTATGAAATTTTACACACACTTTATCAGAAGTACAGAGTACGGAAAAGGACAAGTATTCTTCTAGGCATAGACTAAGTTTAAATCAACAGTAGCGAAATCGCGAGCAAAAGCTAATATTATATAGTGTATTCAACTCACACAATAAAGCCCAGTGGTGGCCAACCTTTTTGAAAACAAGTTGCGCAATGAAAAATTTTTACAGCGCGGTGGGAGCATGTTCTTTTTGTAAGACGGATAGGGGACAGAATAAAATAAATACTATTAATTGAATATACTAGCAAAACATGTTTGCACATTATTAGATATTACTAAAATGAAAATATATTTAGCCGCGTTGAACGATTTTTGGTAAGGGAAAAACTTATGGATTCGCGTCACCGATGACCTCGACATGCGCTCGTGACTTATTGCGCCTGCGGCAGACTAGCGACGCGTAGTATAGCGGCCTGTGTACATGTAATATTGATATTTTGTATTGAGCTTGTGCAGCATGTCATATGTTTGACTACATTATTTGATAAACTATATAAAATGTATATAATTATTGCTCGGAGTACCAATAGATGTGAAAACGAGACTAATGTTAATAATTTCAATTTACAAACTATGAAATTGATATATTTCAGACAATAATTGGTTTAAACAATAAAAATAAAACAGTTATTTCATTGTTTGAGTTTTCACTTCTGTCGATAGTTCTTACGACTCCCTCGATTTTTTTTATTTGTGTTAAATGTGCTATAAAGTAATACATAATAAATAAATAATGCCGGCTTAGATAGATATAGTAAATTACCTCGAGTGAGATACGCTGCACATCGGTGACGAGCCACCAGGCCCAAGCCCATCCGCCAACGATAGTGCGCTTGGTCGTAGACCCACAGCACCCGCCTATGACAAAGGAAAAAATGTTTCAAGACATTAATTTTTTACATACCATTAATTAATTAAATAATTCAAATGGTCACGGTAGAACTTTGTTAACTAATTGTTCATACTTGCGCGACGCTACAGTACAGTTAATTTAATGTATTATACGTACCGTGCATGTCGTAAATACACATATATTTGAAAGAGTATTTCTGTAGTTCTACATCTTACAGTTTTACATTTTATAAGCTAAAATTAAAAAAATGCGTGTGTAGCCACGAACATCATCTGTACTGGATTAGTCCCTGTGTAAATCATTTTTAAGCTGAATTGCAGTTTTTCAATAATGCCGATATATCGAAAAATCTATTTTTTTTTTCAATATATCAAACACCGAAATTAATATTTGTTTAAATATCGATATCGAAAATCCAATATGTTTAAAAATATCAACACCCCCAGTACAAATTTATGTTTGCAGAAGCGTGACGTAATTCACTCTGATTGGTGTTCAACATAAGATTGACGATTGCTGTATTTTATAGTTTTATTTTATGAAATAAGTTATCAATCTCAACTTGAATATAAAAATAAATACATTTTTCCTAACCTATTCAAACGGTTCTATGGGATAAACAGATTATTTGTGTAATTCGTGATTACTGTCATCATGCCAATTGTTTTGCCTTCCCGGAACCTCTCCACTAAAACTTCAACTTTATAGTATGGTATTAAAGTTCAAATTGGCCTTAAAGTATTATTACGAATCGTTTGTATGGGAGTATAGAATAGTGTTGTTTTTAGATTTTTTCAAACAATTTTTTAAATTTTTCTTTCTATAAGAACCATCCTCGTACTTCAAGGAATATTCTAAAAAAGGAATTAGCGAAATCGGTTCAGCTGCTGTCGAGATTTGCGCTTAGCAATACAATCAGCGATTCATTTTAATATTATAGATAGTATTTGTTAGTGGGCTGTTACAACGATTAAATGACAAACACCGTTTAACACTATTATACCAGTAGGTTAAACTGTTATTAGTTGGCATAAAATGAATAATTAATGTTAATATGCATTTTTGTTTATAATAGATCCCACAACATTACTACAGTAACATGGGTACTTCTGAAAGTTGGTCATATCAAACGGAACCTCAAGGAGGGGCTTGTTACGCCTACAAGAGCAAAGGATGTGCCTGGCTATGCAGTAAAGTACTCGGCGGTAGTAGCAGTATCAACCTTATATTTTATGTCAGATTATTAGACAAGGCCGATTATGATGAGTGGGCCGCCGATGGTAATGATGGTTGGAGCTTTAAAGATGTTCTACCTTACTTTAAAAAGAGTGAAAGTTTCATGGGTACATTTGATGATGAAGCCAAAAAATATCACAACAAAGGCGGTTATTTAAATGTTGCTGTAGAACAAAAAATGAACAAGGTTGAGGGTATAATCATTAGAGCCGCTGTTGAGTTAGGTCTCAAGAATCTTACTGACTGCAATGCGAAAAGTCAAATCGGTGTTATGAAATCTTTCACAATCACTAAGGACGGAACCAGATTTAGTACAGCGAGAGCTCTCTTAAGCCCCATAAGGGAAAGGAAAAACTTACATATTATCAAAAACGCCATTACTACTAAAATTTTATTCAAACCCGAAACTAACATTGTTAGTGGAGTTCTGCTAAACAAACAGGAACAAGACATAGCAGTTAATGTAAAAAAAGAGGTGGTCGTATCTGCTGGTGCAATTAATTCACCACAACTCTTGCTTCTCTCTGGTATCGGTTCACGCAAACACTTAGAAGATATGAACATTGAAGTTAAAGCTGACTTGTCAGTCGGAGAAAACTTGCAAGACTTGCAATTAATCAACATTCGGTGTAAGTTAAAATTTGAGGACATCGGATCTTTATGTCATCGGCCTAACGATTCGGCTTTCCCGGTTTTCTTATCTTTTTACGACATTACTATTTACTAAGGTTTCCAATACACTTTGAATTTGTATTAAGGAATTTTGGCGACGGTGAAGGACAATATCGCAAGGAATCTTCAGTACTATTCTTGTTGTACAAACACAGATTTTTTATACTCACATCGCGATAGAATCACTTTTTGAAGTAAGTTTTTCTTTGGAAATCTAACCCGAAATATTAATGATCTGACCATAGTTATTTGATTTTATGATGTTTTCCATAAGAAGATCTACATTTTATTTCGATATAAAAGGTATCAGATAACAAAAAAAATTAAGAGCACAAAACCTCAACGTTTCCATACAGAATAAGAGAAAAATTAAATTGCATCACACAATTGACTGTAATGTAAATAAATATATACCCATAATGACAGTGTTATTTGCTCAATTGTATTAAGAACGACACGACGTATAATCGGATATCGTAATATTATAAATATAGATCTACGATAAGAAAAACAATTTTGTATACAATTTTGTGTATACTTCATACCTATAAAAACTAATAAATTTATATAACAAGTTGTGCCCGCGGTTTCACACGAGTTTTTTCGTGGTAAATATCTTCGTCGCGAGTAAATTTATACATGTTTTCTTTAGCCAATCAATTTCGAAATGCCGTATCCTACCGCGTATAAAATATTTCATGAAAATCGGCCAAACCATTTTTGAGTTAATTCCAGACATACTAACATACAGACAGACAACATTTTATATTAAATATTATATTCATAATTAACACCTGTATAACCTACTAGCCGCCGCCTACGACTTTGCCTATCTTTGTACCTTAATAAATGACTAGCTGTGCCTGCGACTTCGTCTGCGTGGAATGGAATACAAAGACACAGTGATTAATGAAACAATCTGAATTTATATCTGTATATCTTGTGTATTTTTAATCTGACTCTCGGGATACGGATTGGTACTCATAACAACAGTTAGCCGTGCTTCAAACACTTTTTTATTTTTATATGATCGACATGTAGGTCTTTGAAAGTATGAATTTAAAGTGATAAATGATCCGCTTGCTATTGACAGTAGTTTCATTCAGTAGCAAGTCTCACCGAACCGTTTTACTGTCACCTCATCTCATATCAGAAATACTCGTTCATTTATACCAGTTCATTACTGAAAACCGAATATTAATTCGATATTGTCTGAATGTTAAACATATCAGTAAAATTTAAGAAAAACTTGTTCGTGACACAATAACTCAAAAGAATAACAAAATACAATAATTACAGACAGCCGGTATTTTTCAGAAATTTTAATACCTAATGAGAGCCCAGTCGTTCAACTGCGAATTTCTAATTTCATCCAACAGACCGAATCAAAAACCTATTGAAAGCAGCTAAAACAAAAATTAATTCGCAATTTTAGTGTTGTATAATTTTATGTTCGTCTTTTAATACTCCCGACTATTGAAAACTATTAAAGTAATTAATTTAAGAGTATCTACAAATTATAAAAGTAAATGTTTTTTTTTTATAAGCCTACCACTTAAGAGTACGCACACTAATGCAAGTCTTATACCTGCGTGACTAAGCTTCGGATACTTGTCAGGCTAAAAACTAATAAGGATCGTACTACATTTTTGACGACAATAGATGGCGCAAAACTTTTAATTTTATCGGTTTACTGTTGTAAGAATATTATTGCAAGGAAGAGTATAGATAACAATGAGATCATTTCTGTGTTTTTTAGGTTTACTTCGAATTATAATTTTCATAAATTTACCATTTGATTCAAATGTCTTAATTACGCTTTGAATTTATGAATACTTTTTGGTTAATGCATTAAGGAGCTTGCATTTTCTTCCAGCGGTACCGTGGAGAAAAAAGACTACAGGCAGTGCAAATAAAAGAAAGGATAACATAAAAATAATAATAGGAATGAGCTATGTGAAGTACATATGAATGAATATTATAAGCTCTCGGCTGATTTAAGAGTCAGATCTCAAAATGGCAGATTATGTTGCTAATTTCACTAAATCGTACATTGTAAATTTCATGGTTTAGTAAAAAAAGTTCGTACAAATGAAAAAATAGTTTGATGATACATTTTACATGAAAATTATTATTTTACAATTCATCATTTGTTATTTTTTAAAGCTTTGTAATAAATCAGGTATTATTTAAGCGTATGCTGCCGCCAACACTCTATTGATCTATGCCTCAGATCTACAATCGTTTGTATACAACTTAAATATTTATGGTTTTCGACAGTCCAGGGCTTAATATTGTTTTTACAGTTGTTAAATTAGAATATTAGTGTTACGTTACTCGTATACCTGCGTGTATCGTCACGAAGTTTTGTCCTTGTTCGCAATAACTTTTGGTGTGGGCACACATAACCGTCGTGTATTACGAACTATCTGACTGTATGACGATAGATGTAGCACGATAGCATGGCCCATGGTTTTTACACACATCAAAGTAACTTGGAAGCCCTAATTTTGAGTTACTATTGAAGTGCCAAAGGGGTGTGACCATTATTAGTTTTTAGCCTGACACTTAACATTACAAATATACAAGATACACAGATATAAATTCAGATTGTTTCATTATTCACTATGTTTTGTGTTCCGTTCTATGCGGACGAAGTCGCGGGCACAGCTAGTGTGAAAATAAAATGTTAACCATTTTTCTTTCGTCCAATGTCTCAGTAATGTAATACTGTGGTAATATTTATTTATGTTATAAAATACCCTGGTTTTTGGATGAGGCTTAAGTCCATTTAGTTATCTATTTTTCTCTGGTATTTAACTCACGTCGTCATTAAAATTACAATAACTTTCGATAGAGTTAACCGATTTTAAAGAAACAAAATCTAAATGTTGCTCGGGAATATGTTTGGTTATTTTCTTGCTTGTGTTTTATCAGAAACCTAGTACTTTACCAGTGATGCCTGTTCAAACAAACAGACAGACAGACAGACAGACAGATATTTCTAAAAATGATCGAAATGGATTTTATTTACTCCTAGATACAATCAACCATTTTTTCTCAAAAATCAAAAATGACAGATACGTTGGATTTACATTTTTATTATACTAGCTGACCCCGGCGAACTTCGTACCGCCTAACAGTCGATTCTTTAAATATATTTTTCAATACTTATTCTGCTATTCGGGACCGTCGTATAAATATTGACATTAATATTTATACGATACTAACGTCACTCAATTGTTTTGCCTTCCCGGAACCTCTCCATTAACACTTAAACTTTATGCTATAGTATTAAAGTTCAAATTGAGTTTTAAGTATTATTACGATTCGTTTTTATGGAAGTTTATAAAAGTGTTGTTTTCAGACTTTTTCAGGCAATTTTTTAAATTTTTCTCTCCGTAAGATCCATCGTCGTACTTCAAGGAATTTTCTAAAAAAAGAATTAGCGAAATCGGTTCAGCTGTTCTCGAGATTTGCGCTTAGCAACACATTTAGCGATTCATTTTTGTATTATAGATATATAGATTTAAGTTGGTGATCGGCACTCAGGCAGTACTCATTCCGAGAGCAATCGGCTAACACTCCATACATTTTCTTATAAAAGATAAAAATGTGTTTATTTTTAATTCATTAAATAACATTTAATACAAGGTAAGTTGAATTTTCTTTATAATTCCTTTATTTATGTTCAGTTATCGTGTAGATAAAAAGCAGAATTTAATGTTTATAAGCATACCTTAACAAATATTCACGAAAAAGGTGTATGTAACCTAACAAATATTTTTTAAATAGATTACATGTTACATATCATATTCTATTCTACTCCTTTATTGGTTTAGTTATCACAAGGGTCTTTAGGTTCCAAAACGAGAATACGGCATTTATCCTGCATAGTTCCACGCCCACTATATCACATCAAAAATACTTCATACAGTTTAGGCCCTGAGAAGACGCTTATGAACGTCAAAAATACCACCAGTTCGGGTAACAACCCAGTCATAGATAAAAACCGGCAAGAAACTCGATCTGATTTATATTTTTGTCGGGCATTTTTTTTATAGCAATGCGTTATATTTACAATCATTTTTAGTGAATGCACAGAGCGGGATGTTATTTCAAGGTACGTATTAGCCGTATTAGCCAACCGGATTACGTCCAGTTAGTCGTCCTGGTACTCTTTAGATAATGCATGGGTAATGAAATTTTGCTTCTTGTATGTTGAATGGAAGCAAGTTTGGCTGTCGCGTCGTTGTTATCACGGGGAGAGATCTAACTATGAATATCAATTCCTTTTTACAGCAAATTATAGATTGACAAATAAAATAATAAACGTGATTGATTTGAAAGTATGTCGCTTATTAAAAACAAATATGATGTCAGCTTACTTTTATAATGTATGTATAAATTATTGTTATAGAGGTTGCTTATTTTTTGTTTAAGAATCCACTAACCAAATTTATTTAGAAACATTGTTCTTTTTTAAGCTATATCTTATGCGTATATGGAGATATTTTTATGGAAATGTTCAATGTAGTTCTAAATTTATAAATCTGTAGTTCAATCTCGTTTTTTTTTTCGAAATTGTATGATAGTTCCCTATTACTAAAAACCACTAATTAGGGATAGAACTTTAAAAAATTTCTTGTCTGTTTATATGTCGGGATTGAACTCGAAAACAGTTTGAACGATTTTTGTGAGATTTTTAACGATGGCGGAACGATGGTGATGTCTGGAGAATTCACTCCTCTCTGTGCATCCACTAATAATGATTGTTACGTGTAATTTATTTTAAATATACATATCTATGTATGTTAAAAAGATAATCCGGATTGAGTTTCTTGCCGGTTCTTCTCGATGACAGGGTCGTTTTGCGAACCGGTGGTAATTTTGACGTTCATAAACGCCTTCTTAGGACCTAAATTGAGTGAAGTATTTTTTGATTTGATTTATTTATACCTATGCGTTTGTCTACAATTTCATCTGATGTTAAATAACGATGATGTCTAAGATTGTAATCACGCTAAACCTAAAGGAGGACTGTCTCTCAAGTGCAGCTGCCGGAACAGCCATAGCGTAGCTAGCCAGACGGACTTAGAAAAAACCCTACCCCCATGCTATGGTTTCATCACGATGTTTTCCTTCACCAAAAGTCCTGATTCAGTCGCAAGGATTCGAAACTACATCAATCGACACAGTGCCCGAAAACGTTATCAACTAAGCCACCATCGCTCCAAAATTTCGTTTTTGTCATGCCGGCCTGCAAGCCTCTGATCAGCTGTAAAGACACTCATTGATCGCGGAAGGAAACAAACAAAAAGGAAATAATTTTCACGGGTTTATCGCCATGTGTATAGGTGTCGCAACGTTACCACCCGCTCGATTCTTAGATATACACTAGTTGATGCCGGAATACGTCAGGCCTAAGCATGCCACTATGGCGTATGTTATACATGGTTTTCAGAAGTTACGATCCAACCGGACGCAATAGTCATGCCCCAACGTACAATCCAACCGGACATAATAGTCACGTCCTAACCTATCGGACGCATGTATACGAGTACATGTATATTTTTTAGCACGCTTCGTACCGTAAACGATTTGATGTATTTTACCGTATGTGCCGTTAACTACGTCTTAATCGTGGTAGCGATATAACTAAATATGATATATACATAATTCGGATGGCAGTTTGTTTACTTGTTTATTTGTTACGTTTACAGTAACTAATCGACCAGTAATCGTGAAGTTTCACGTACCTAGACGTTTGCAAGGGTACAGAACAGGAAATAGATTATCCTAAGCTATTTAATTCGGAAAAAACTCGAAAAAAACTGTACCAAGTTATAGTTCAAATCTACATTAGTGCGAGCAAAACCGCGCACAGAAGCTAGTCTGTGAACGAAAGAAGATTTCAGATAAAATACATTCCTATTAATACTAAATTGAATATACAAAATAAGCGCTATTTTTGCGGTAGGGTTTTTTATTTTAGTTTGTTCATAACTGCTGATACCCGTGACTTCGTCTGCGTTGTTTATTATCTTAAAGATATATTTTACTAGCTGCCCGCTCCGGCTTCACAAGGGTATAAAATATATAGCCTATATCATTCACTGAAAAATTGATTAAAATCGATCCAGTAGTTTTGATTTATTCATTACTGCCCGTGGCCCGCACACGTTAAATTTGGAGTAACCTCAAAAATAATAGTATTTCTCCAGTATTTAATTTATGTTATTATACATATGAACGGTGTTATGTTGTAAAGTCGAGTGTTTGATTAACAGTGTCACTGTATCCGCGCGAGCAGCATGCTCGAGGGCTCCTTTCCGGAGGATCGGACCTCGGCTTGAGCAGCTGCCGAGGGGGGCCTAGCAATGTGTGCTGCAGCAAAATTCACAGCCAAACCGCGGCGGCGTGATCTGTGATTACGCGGGCGTGGGCGCGCACACGCTTTGTTTCGAGGAACGGGAGGGTAATCTGCGTTAACTACCATTATCTTATCGGGAGGATCGGAAAAAAAATGTCCCGGACGTCTTTTATAACGCGGCGCGTTCGGTACGACATAAACCCCACGGTGTACATCCGCCGGTTTTGTTGGGGCGGTACGAGTTCTCTGCGCCTAACATTACCGCCCCAACGGTTGGCCCGGTGTCAAAGAGCGCCACCGGGCCCCGACCTTGTCAGGAGACGACCGTGTACACAGCGGTCGTCTCCTCCGTCCGCCGGACCTGTGCAATGGGAAGATGGGACCCTCGACCCACTCTCACTGGTCCGGCTAAGACAGTGGAAGGAGGTGAGCAAAACGCCCTCTCCCCCACCGGCCCTCCGTTGGCGGAAACGGCCACTCCGAGGGTCCAGCTCGCGGACGAGATGACTTCCTCGCAGAAGGAGGCTACTGCGTTCCAAATAGACTCGCTGCCGAAATAATATATTGTCTGTCGTCGAGGCAATCCACGGCTTCCTTTGATAGTTTGATAGAAGTCATCTCGCAGGATATCCCCAAAGTTTGGTTGTTAATGAGATGTTGGATGCAATCTGGTTGTGTTTGGACTTGATGCTTCATGTCTTCTTCGCAAAGGAATTGATAGTCGTACTACGGGCATTCTGCCTCTATGTACATGAACGCCTGCCTGTTACTTCCTATTAAAGGATAGGGAGGTATGATAGATAGATTATTTCTATTAGGTATGATAGCTTTCTCTATATAAACCATAATTTTTGGGTGATACTATGGGAAACTTTCAAGTTATGACTATACGCTTGCCTGAAAAATAGTAGATAATATTATAATAGTCTTCCTTCTCAGTCTATTCGTTAACCTTGGGGGTACATTAATTATAATTTATCCCTCATTTTGGCTAATTTATCTACACTAAGTATAGTCGCGAACATACAGACAGAGATAATACAGTAAACTGGAGAATATTAGCACAAGTACCTAAAAATTGCAAATAATCTAAAGGGAAATATTTTTCCCTCTGGTCCAAGTCTGGTGTATTCATTGTAGTATTTAGTGTACGTAAAGTTGCACGAAAAACACCGAGTAGAAAAAAGGTCCGCTTTTGAGTAGCCTCGAGTATCGCCAACATGTAGCACGAGGTCTAATAAATAATCTTACATGTAGACAGCGGTCAAGACCCACTTTAGTCTCCTCTGAAAAGCTCCGCATTGGAAATAAACGCAATTTGCCAGCGAACAACATGGAACAAGCAGAAAAACTGAAGCGTGAAGCTAACTTGTGCTGAAGCTAAATTGTGCAAAACAACGTATAGAAAATAGGGACACATAATAAATATGTTATGTGCAATGTCCACTTGTGCTTCACAAGTAAACAAAATTGTTTCGTAGAATACCATAACTAACTATTTATTTTACTTTTATGATGATTTTTATTAAGTTGTTTTTTAATACAAAGCAATAAATAAAATACCGATATAATAAACCTAACTCTTGGTTTATTTACTTTTATGGTCCACAGGGAAAAAAATTACCCATGAAATTATAGGAAACCTATGCTATGTTTTTCTGGTGATATTCTCTTACTTTACACCCACAATAGCTAAAATATTGTGTTGTATTGGCATATTTAGTCTTGGATAATATCAAGTGTCTGAGAAGTTAAACTAAAATAAATGTTCGAAAGTAGTTTTTGTATGATGCGTGTACAACGGCAGACCTCTGTCATTTTATTTATATCGATATTATAGTAGTGTAGATAAAATATCCTACCTACCTAAATTAAAAAGGTTTCAAGTAGAAATAACTTCTAAGAAAGTATGTCTATATTGTTGGTAATGCTCTTAGAGTCGATGACTTAATTATTTTATCTACGTGTTTATTAATTTAAAATCATAGAGTAGTAAAGTTAGCAACAATTGAACGTTGATATTTCGTCGAGTGGTATTACATTGAGATACAGAGGTGTATACAGGAGGAAATAACAGAGAATATTTTTTCCAGTTATAGAGGGAAAATATGTAGTTCAAGCACCTTTTAGAGAAATATGAAATATTGCGGCTTTCTGACAGCTCAAATCTGGAATAATAGAAGTATTAGCAACTTGACAAGAAGAGAATAAATGTTTCTTTCAAGAAATAGATGATTTTAACTTATCGAAGTTTGACTAAATGTAATTATCTGGATTTCCTTTAATTTACAGGATCACAATGTGGGCGTGTGATCCAGCGTTTACCTCCTCCATTGTGAATGGCTATCAAGCGGTCGGACCCGTCTTTATGCACGCTGTAAAAAATTTTTTCGCTGCCCAATGCGCTATCGCCGGCGATCACTTGTGGCCTGTAGATGCTACGGCAGCCGTACTTAGAGGTAATTTTTAACAAGATTTTGTACAGGACAAAGATACCGACATTGATCTATACTTAAAATTATTGGTAATATATTCTATTTTTTTACATCTCATAATAGGTAGCCAGCGTTTTCAATATAAGCAGCCGAAAACTCCTTCGTTAATTTTTCTTTGAGGCTTAATAACATCAAAATTATTGAACGTTCGAATCTTTCGTAGAGTCTTCTGGGTTTCTTATATTTTGTATTTAATTGACCCTTTGCCATTTTTTAAATTAAAAGATTATTTATTACAATATTACACAGCAAAGCGGGCGAGTATCAGCTAGTATTATGAACGAGTATTATAAAAGAAGATAAGTAAAATAGACTGTATTTGACCAAGAGAAAGAGAGAGAGAGAGTTTGTGCAAGGTTCACTTATGGGAACACTAGGGCCACATCTATTTACTTTGCAAAGCAACAATGCTGTTTGTAATAGAAATGCTGCTCGAAAGGATCAAAATATAATTTTAATCCTGCTCGAAAGGACCAAAATGTATTGTTGCAAAACCTAAGGCGTGTAAATAGCCCAGGTGCGGTTTGAACAATTAGTTTTTAAATAAGATGTTCGTAAGGGCTGAGGCGCATAAACACTTATTATAATAAATTAATTCGCGGAACTATAAAGTACTCACCGAAGGCCGAAGACAGCTATTCCTATTGCGTCGGTGAGGCGGGTTTGAGGAATTTCAGGAGCGGTGCGGTGATACTATAATAAGGGTTTATGCACGTTGTATTCCAACCAACACACTGAATGCGACTATATTAGTATTTTTCACCAATTATACGTGAAAAAACTGCAGCGACGTTTCGCTGCAGCAAACGCCACTTAACATTCCGTATCCCTTTACCAGCGTGAGAACTTAATAGCTGAAACCTTCCCAGGCGCTACTAAGTGCCAGCTAACCAGTTACTCTAATAATGTTTATGCGCCGAACCACTGTTGTTTATTAGTTTGAAGAGTGTGATAAACAACATATCTGACATACGAGGCGTTCTTACTTAATCCGCAGAAGAATCAATCTGCTATAACTGAACTCAAAACTACGGCCCTATTGAGATTAGTTATACATACACATATGCTTGGGTGACCACATAAAATGGACTGTATACTTCTATGCAACTTCATGACAGAAATAAATAAAACTGATCACTCTTCTTACTTTAATTAAAGTTCTAAAATAGGTTTAAAACATTTTGTAACATACGTCCTTAGCATATCCATTTCCCATAACTCTTGGAGATGGTATAAGTGACACACAAGACTTACATTATACTACATTTAAATGAGTTAAATATCAAAGTATAGTAATGAAATCGGTATTAATTTCAGATCCAAATTATGACTTCATAGTGGTAGGAGCTGGATCTGCTGGTTCGGTCGTCGCAAATCGTCTCAGCGAAGTACCAGATTGGAAAGTGTTGTTAATCGAAGCCGGAGGGAATCCAACATTAAGTACAGAGGTAATTAAATAACAACGGGTGTTAACGAACGTAACGGAGAAGGAACAAAGACAATGAGACAAAATATTCCATTTACAGTACGACCGTGTAAAGTAATTAAATGGTAATTGAGCAAATAAACATTAATCTGTCAATTCTGTCTATCTTTTTGTAGATCTCCTACTATCTTTTGTCTCTCTCACTTTTTGCATGGATATTTTTCAACTCAAATCTTTGAATTCTCCGTTAATTTTTTCAAACATTCTCTTTCATGAAAATACCTTATCCTGGCAATTATAAACAGAACAAAAAGAGAATCTGCCAAATAGGGGTAGCCAATCTGAGATGATGTGTTTACATACATGCGCGGAATAGATTAATATGGGCATATGAAGAAGTTTGTTTTTAAATTTGTACTTAACAACAAATATAACACACTTATATATAACATTCATACTATTGAAATATTTTGACATTTGAAATGATGTAATGGTATAATTTCATGATTCATTATAAGAAGCATTATTAGATCTTCTTCTTCTTAGCCTTACATCTTACAGAGAAAAGGAAAATAAAATATTTTGCCCACTATTATTAGTGCAAATTAAACAATATTCTGTTTTTATACAATTTCACCCCATTAATCGAAGATCCCTTACTTTTCTCCACATGGTTAATGAGTTATTGTTGCCACCATTTTTGAATAATAATTAATCTTAGCGGAAACCGTGTTACCTTGAAGAAACTTATATGTAGAAATGTATTGATGCAACTAATATTCACGATAACTTGCTCAAAATATTCAAGAAATTAAATTAGCAAAGAAAAATAATCCTGTTATTTAAAATTTTATTCTTTTATTATTTTAGACGCCCCAACTTTTTTTCAATAACTTTGGAACACCTGGTGATTGGGGTTATAAAACTCAACCGCAAAAAGGAGCTTGTCGTAGTTATAAAGATAAAGGATGCGCATGGCCAAGAGGTAAGGGTCTTGGCGGTTGTAGCAGTATTAATGCAATGTTCTACGTTCGAGGAAATAGGCTAGACTATGATGAATGGGAAGCCGCTGGAAATTATGGTTGGAGCTACGATGAAGTGTTGCCTTACTTTAAAAAAAGTGAATCATTAAAAACTAATTTTAGTAAAATAGACTCTAAATACCACAATAAAGATGGCTATTTACACGTAGATAATGATGAAAATATACATGTCTTTGAAAACTTGATTATTAAAGCTAGCATGGAACTAGGAATGAAGAACTTAACTGACATTACAGGAGCTAATCAAATGGGTACAACAAAATCGTATACGACAACAAAGAATGGAGTCCGATTTAGTACAGCTAGAGCATTTTTAAGCCCAGTTAAAAATAGAAAGAATTTACACATAATCAAGAACACTATGGCTACAAAAATTTTATTTAAACCCGGTACAAAAACTGTAAGTGGTATATTATTGCACAAAGATGGTCTAGATTTCGTTGTCAATGTTAGTAAAGAATTAATTGTATCAGGAGGTTCGGTTAACTCCCCTCAATTGTTACTCTTGTCAGGAATTGGCCCTCGAAAGCATCTAGAAGACATAGGAATTGAAGTAAAACTTGATTTGCCAGTGGGAGAAAATTTACAAGATCATATATTTATACCTATAACGTATACAGCACCCGGAGATGAAAATATTAATTCTTTATATAACATAACTGAAGTATTTTCAGAATATATACTACATCAAAAAGGACCATTCGCAAGTACAAGTCCACATAGAGTGATATCGTTTGTAAACACAACTGATCCGACTTCAAGAAGTCCGGATATACAATTTCATCATCTTGTTTATTCACCTAGTGTTTTTAATATAGTAGATATGTTTCAAAGACACGGATTGTCTGAGGAAGCAATCACAAGTTTTAGGAAAATGAATAAAAATAAATTTACAATATTAATCTGGACCACGTTGTTGAAACCAAAATCTATAGGCAAGATAGTTCTAAATAGTAGAAATCCTTTTGACTATCCATTAATTTACGCAAACTACTTCGACGATCCCAAAGATATGGAAACCATATTAAGAGCGATGAGAGAGTATACTCTTAGATTTGGAGAAACAAAGGCCTTCAAAGAAGCCGGTTTCCTGTTGGAATGGTTAGAAATAGAAGCGTGTAAAAATTTTGATAAAGCATCTGATCAGTTTTTGGAGTGTATTTGCAGGGAATTGACATTTTCCTTGTATCATCCTACCAGTACAGTAAAAATGGGTAGTATAAATGATACCAGTGCAGTTGTGGATCCACAATTAAAAGTAAAAGGTGTGCACGGTCTCAGAGTAATAGATGCGAGCATTATGCATTCAATTATAAGAGGAAACACTAATGCACCTACGATTATGATTGCTGAAAAGGGTGCAGACATGATAAAAAAAGAATGGTTAGCACAAAATGTAAAATATCAGTTGAAATAGTTCATTAACACTACATTTACAAGTGAGAATCTTCGAATGACATTTCATAAAACATATGTAGGATATTCTTTCAAGACTACTCAGAATAAATTGACTGTTTACAAGAATTCAGTTTTTTTTTTCATGAAAATTTGGTAATTCCCTTTGGTATTGAAATCGTTAATACTTCTTGTTTGAACATTTTCCAAAAATAATAAAATTAAATTTGAATTTATTGCATAATTTTCAAATTCGCTTATTTTTATTTCAAATACGATATAATAAAAAATATTCATATATTTTGTAGTCACAGTTATTATGTTATTATCCTGGGAATAATTCTTTGAATTGTCAAGCCTTGACAGACTTTATCAATTATGTATTATTTTTTTCTTAATAGGTTTTATTGAATATAACGCCGGAGCGAAAACCATGATTGTGCTTGTTTGTATAACATAAGATTTCTTATGAGTTCCTCATTGCTTGTGACTGGGTCGTGAGAATTATAAATTAGTATATGCGAAATCCCAGCAGATAATGGCTAGCTATGTTTGGAGAATCAGGTAACGGGTGCACGAAACTACATGCCTTTGTCGTGTTTGTATTTGTGTAGACTGTAGTGATGACTGCCTCTTGTTAATTGTACTACAAACATAGACACGTCTTTTTTTAAATCTTTAATATGGTCTTTGTCGCACAGCGAGCATGACGCCCCGTAACAAAATCACATACATATTCAGTTCCACAATACAATACATTATCAAATCATAGAAGCTAGCTTTGCTATTGTACACAATATTTTTGCGCTGAGACAGAGAGTCTGCCAGGATCGAATTACAAATACTAACAACCTCCAAGGATGGAGTTTTGACGGTCTAATTGATCTACCGGGGTGTCAGTGTTTTAACAGAAAGTCCTTAATGTGTTTTAATGTTTAAAATTATATTAATAGTAGTATTTCAACAAGTACAATTTAAATATATATAATTGAGCGGGCGAACGCGTCCCGGACCGGTCAGACTAACACTAACTGTGGCCGTGCAAGGCGCACCGACGACTGCTTTCCGAAAACTACGTCAGCAATATTGTCGCTACAGAGTAATCTTGAAAAACTTTCTACAACCTTTATATTTAACACATTCCATAAAACCATGGAAGACATCCTCAACCACACCACAAACCATGCAGTTAGGCGATGACCGTTTTTTTAATAGATATGAACACCTATTTGTTGAAATGTATCCAGAGCGAAATCGGAGAGCTATTATTAAATCAGATCTACTTAAAAAAATTTGATCGATCCATAGGACATCAAAATGAGGTTGCGGTTGTATTGTCTTATACCAGATTCTTTCTCTAACGACCTTTTGTTAAAATACACCTTCCACACATCTCTACAATAAGATTTTACTTCAGACTAATACTCAGTATATATCGGGGTGATATGCGTCGGGATTCCGTTCGTCTGGGTTTGCCAACAAATCAACCTGTTCAATACCAACTAATTTAATATGTGATGGAATCCATTGAAGTGTGGCTGTCTTACCGCTATATTGAAAACTGTAAATGGATTTTAATATAGAATAGGCTATCGGAATACCTCGTATCGACAAAGTACACCGAGACAAATGTTATATAGGGCATTTTGAATCAGTCAAAATTACAAACTTTTGACACTACATAGATTAAATATACGATAAGGCTTTATTAACAGTTATTAATTCTAGGTGCGTTATCGATATATCGGAATCAACCTTAAATTTTGCACGACTGTCGGAAAATGGATATAAATAGGCGGCACCATTATCTACCACTTTTCGAGCCATCAGTATAAATATAATAATATATATTAAACTTATATATTCCTTATTTTTACCATTACATCGTTTTCTTTTAACCAAAATGACACAATAATAATAATCAATTTTACTTATAACAAACTTTTGTGACAAAGTATTTTAAACATGTGTTTAATTCTAATTAAGCATAGGGCCCCTTACATCAAGAATAATGTACGGTTCCCTAGGCTTAGGTAAAATCTAAAACAGTCGCGAGTAAAAGCCAGTTTTATCTTTAATTTTCAAATCTGTTCCTAAAGAATATATATGAGTAATGTAAAGCTTCTTATTTATAAATATTCACAGGTAGTTAAATATTAGACTACATTTGTTTTAAAGTCCAGTTCAACATACTTTCGTTTGTGCCGTGATATTTTTGTTGATTATTACGACTAAATATTTAAAGTTTGAAGGACGCCGATGTTATCCGAGTCATAATGTTTCCCAGGCACATTTCTTCATCAATTACAGAGTTTAATTATTTGTAAAAAAAAAATATATACAAAAACAGTTATCAGTTTAAATGAATATAAAAAATAAAAATTACATAAACATAATTTTATATCAAAAGGAGCTGTTGAACTTCGACGGGCTGATTACTAAATGTATGTATTTTTTTTTTTACTCCTTTTTAAAATGTTTACATTGTCTAATGACAGATTGTATTCATTCAACCTTATCACCTCTTATCTTATACCTTATATTATCTTATACTACATTGAAGTCTAAAAACGGCGTTCTCAGACTCAAATTCTACGCCTACGCATAAGGCTTAACTAATTCAATCTTATCGCCTCTCTATCCTCTCTTACACCACAAGAACAACCAAATTTCCTATCTTGAATAGTTTCGGGTGTGTTTTATGATCTAATGACCAATTTTTTTATAAAATCTTTTGTATACAATTAATGATGTAACTGTTATATTGTTAATTTATTTATATATTCACTGATAAACTAAATTAAAGATAATTGAGTGTTGTTTAAAGATCTATGAATTGTTATAAGGTTAAATGAAAAGTTTAATGAAAGGTTATCAAGCTTTCGATATAAATAGTTTGTTATATACTATAAATGTATAAACAACTTTGAGATAACCTGACACAAAGAAATAGTAATTTATAAAATTTCATGTGCTTGATGTTATTTGTTCCTATTATTATTTCTTGATATCTAATATATATAAATAAACGAAAGCGAAACAGTTCACTTGTTTAGCATTGACAATAAAAAACTGAAAATACTTTATTTACATTCCATGGTTTTTCGTTAAGGTTCGACTAGGTGAAGCGTCCATTTATAAGCCTGTATTTATTATACTCAACATCTACCAATCCCCAATATATTTTACACTGTTTGTCAAACAAACTTAAATAATAATGTAACTTAAAAAATAATAGTCGAATTTCGACTACTAACGAACACTAGTATTAATAAATACTCGTGTGTAACGACCCTAAAGAAAGCCCTCCCACCATTTCTCGAAGGAATCCGACGTCGCCCAAGTTAGTTACCGACTACCAAAGAAAGTGCCCGTCGCTAAACCACAATCCAAACGAATTTACATTCGTACTCTGTTCAAAATCTATATAAAGTATAATTCTGAACACGAAATGCTGTTTTGGAGAGTGATCAACATATTCTAATGTGTTCATGACTGTAATAATTCAAGAATGCTTTATGTCAAGTGTAACGTGACGTCGTGTATCAAATGTTTTGTCTTATGTTTTTATTTGTGTCGCACAGCTATCGTGAAAGTTTAGTTAGTTTAAGGTAAGACTTCCGTGCACAGTTTAAAAACTCGTCCATCTTTGAAGTATCTTCCTCAGCACATCTATGAGTTTATTAATTTACAATTATAATAGTTAAGTTAAAGATAAAAAATTAAATATTAGTTCCTCTCTATTAACTTGATTATTTTTCAGACTGTTCCTTTTCATTGTATTACTCCACATGTATCTACTATTGAAAAAATATTTTTTATGTATATGACCGTTAATATGACTATGACTTATATATGTATTGCCTCTGTAATATATATAATTAATTCGGTAATTATTTATTTGCGTAGGAGTAAACAAAATATAACATTAAAGTGTTTTTTTTTACTCAACATTATAAAGTTATTTTGGGGAAAAAGATAATTAAGTATAGTCTCGGTCAGAGAAAATGAATCACAAAAAAACACACGTTCAAATCTCTCTAATTCCTAGAATATTTAAGCGACATTCACACTTTTGTACGTGAAACGAAATTATTTACAGACGAAAGACTTCATAAGGTTTCTTTATTTTGATATAATACGAAAGCCCAGAAGTAATTTGTATGCGAAATTAAAGACACTCTGGTATTTCTCCAGTCGATGGTGTTCGAATGTCGAAAGGTCGGGAATAAAAGTAGTCAACTAATATTTAAAAGGCTTCAAATGAATTCTATTCATAACATAATCATATGAATTCATTTGGGATACTATAACGGCTAGGATGCACTAAAGATGATAGGCGATCTGACAGACTTACAAAAAGTTTTAGATGAAGCAATAAAATGGACAAATATTAATGTCACATTAGCACCGTGTGAAAGAGATGGTGGTGGTAGAGCTACGTTGAAGCTATTACTGGTTTTAGCATGAATGGGTCGGCTCGCCCGGGGTAGTACCACTCTCACAGAAAACCGACGTGAAGTAACAGTGGTTGCACTGTTGCGTATCGTTCGGCCAGTGAGAGCGCCGGAGGCCCACATATTTAAAAGGCCAGCAACGCACTTGCGACTCCCCTGGTGTTGCTAGTGTCTATGGACGGCGGTGATCACTTACCATCAGGCGACCCACCTGTTCGTTTGCCCACTATAATATAAAAAAAGCACTTTGATTCATTATAATCAAAGGTTCATGAGTGCAAATTCAATAATGTCAAGATTCAATCATATATAAGTAGTAATATATAGTAGTCCAATCAGCGCTTGTTACTTATCGCGTTGACGCATCCATCCATTATGTATCTCTTTGAAAGTACCATATTATAGGATTACAAACATGACCCTATTTAAAATATTTCGTAACACAAATCAATATTCCAAGTGTAAATAGTACTGTATATCTTTATTACACTGTCATTGCATAAGACTTTATTTTCACCGGAACTTGTTAGTATGCCAGGTAAGTGTTGACCACGAATGTATATAAATGTACTGTATAGTAACTATACTATATGAACGATACACTGCCTCACAACCGCAGATTCACTTTCTATAATATCGAAATGCGAAATCTGTTCTATATTGCTATCTTGTTTTGTAAATTGAAGAAAAAATATTAAACGTTGGATACCGCGATAGTTTTCGTTCTTAGTTAGGTATAATAATTACAAAGGTGAGCAACGGTTAATTGATGTGGATTCAAATTTTTCTAAGAAAGGATATTTGTGATAGATATTTTCTCCGGTCCAGCTCAAAATGAATTTCGTTAGACTCTAATTTGAGTTACTGGATGTGTTATACCGTAAACATAATTTATTATAGTTTTTACTGTTTAAACAGGCTAGGGGAAAAATAATAAAACTAGATAGAACACAGTATTGACGTCTGTGCCACTGAATTTTAAAATTTTGAAAAGATGCGCAGAGTTACTAGGCCGGTCTTACAGGCATGGAAATGTATCATTTTTTTTTATTACAAGCTATTATTTGGCTTACAATGTTTATTAGTTTGTTTAGGTCAAATCTGGCAAGCTGAATTAGAACCAGTTAGTTCCTTTAGACTTACGATTTTGCAATTTTTGCATATTTATTCAGTTCTGGTGCACAAAAATGAAACAAAAACGAAATAAGGAATTTCAAAATGGCCGCCATTGAAAAAAGCAGATTAAGATTTTTAGCGCATTTGTATAAAATAATGTTTTTTTTAATGTTTATCAAATATTAATTTCTGTACAATTAACGACCTATAATGAAAGACAAAGAAAACAAATTTCGTGAGTAGTATGTTTTTCATTGATACGCAAATAATTTGTTATTTCTAAAATATAGTGTCTACGTAATTTGTCATTTAATTTATAAATTTGCTATTTTCATTGAAACCAATTGAATATAACTGAAAGGAAACTAAATATATATATATTTTTAATATAATATAAATAATTGAATTATCTAAATAAGAATATACTCGTATAAACTATTCGAAATCTATTTCGATCTAGAACATTCAGTTAAAATTTATTTTTATTTCGCACTTACATTTTCCGTAATCACAGTGGTGGTGAAATTAAGTATGTCACTGTAGAACTAGGTGACCGTCCTCGGTGAGTCGCATCACCTGCGCACGCGCACGTTGCTTTGTCTAACGGAACTTTATACATTACTTTTCACGCGGACGCAATTCAATGAGCTATTACAATGAGTCGTTAATTTTCAAAATAAACCAAGACCAATTTTAATCGTTTATTATTTTAGATTTTAGTTACTGTTTCGTTTAGTATACACTGTACACGAAGTCCAAATTTTGCCACTTACAATTTTTTTTTTTTTAATCTTCAAATTATACATGTACAAAGTTTGAAGGTCTTTAAAAACACTTAAAAACTTATTAACGGCTAAAATTGGACTTGACTCATTTTGAAATGTAACGATTCAAATATTCAAGTAATACTAATACTGGCAATTACTATTTTTATTCTTGTCGTTTCATATTTTACTACAAAATTTTGGTTAAAATGAATATGATTGAACATCTGCTATTTTTAATAGAATATCAAATCATCTCAGTGAGTGTCGTGATAAAGTTTATCGGGATAAATAAAGAGTTATGATTGCATTTCTTTAAGTAGTAAAGTTTTCCATTGAAATACCTAAAACTGAGCGAAATTGTTTTAAATTGTACCACGGTAAGTGACTCCAATATTCCTGATGGTAAGCACAGTACAATCCAAAAAACAACGAAGTCTAGCAAGAGACAAATCATCCATCGCCAGGCGCCGCTGTCATGCCGACTTGCGCAAATGTCTCTTTACGTTACGCTTGCAGGACCCCATGTCATAGGATGGAGGGAACACACTAGTCGGGAGTTTATGCCACAGCTTCACGATACGGCAAAGATAAAGCATTGCAAACTTTCTAGGTCGTGCCCAGATAGAATTTACCGTAAAACTGTGGCTCTGAATCCCAGCGTACCTGGTTCAGTCATGGAACGGAGAGGAAGGCATTAAAATGAATAGCTCTTCAGAACACTCGCCATGATACAGACAGTAGAACACGCTCAGTGAGGCAGTGTCCCTACGCAACTGAAGCGGTTCTGTAAACTCTAGAACTTTGTGTGTGTCCATAATTTACGAACAATTTGCCGAAATCTTTTTAAGTCTTTGTGGACTGTATTCAAATTATCACTGTCGTTCATTTGTTGCAAAAGTCTCTTTTTCGAGTTGTAGTTGTATATCGCCTAATTAGTTTTATGTTTTCGAGGAGCTGTAAAAAAATCTTCCTTATTTAATTACAGGTGACAAGATGAGCGCTATAGTTAATGCAGCTGCCGATGTATTATCTGGGAGCGCCATTGCCGCCGCTACTGGGTCGCAAGTATGTGTTTCTAACGTAAAAAGACAAAGAAACGGGGCTAATTTCGTGTACACAATTCTTATAGTATTGTAAAGGATAATAAAATTAAGTCCATTGATACAGCAAACGCAAATTTCCCAATTTTTTCTTACACCCAATGGTCCAGTAAAATTATTTAACTGCATAGCGAATACATACGATAATCACGGTCGGTTTTATATTGCAAAAATAAAATTATATCGAAACCCGCTCAGGTTGCTTGGTTTATTCCGATGCTGGTAGCCGCCATCGCCTACTACCAATACGACCAGACCGACCCTGAAGGCAGACCGGCCGACATCAGTGACCAGATGCTACCGGAGTACGACTTCATTATAGTCGGAGCTGGGTCTGCCGGTCAGTGAGTATGCAAACTACTGACGTCCTTCAATGGTTCCGGTAGGATTATTTAAAAGTACAACCCTATTATTCCATAGCCGAGTTATGCTCATGTTCATCGTAATTGTTAAAGGTAACTCTTAGAGTCTAATAGATAACTGAGGATGGCTTAAACGATTAATACCCATACCGGGTAAGTGTTCTTTGTATTATTGTTTTGATTTTATAAGTATGTATTATATTTTGACCTCATGAATAACGGGCATAATTTGTCTAACGATAACCTACTAATAGATAACAGACATTTTACATCACAAATAGCAGTGCCCCCGATCCCACACGCGTTAATTATCATTTTCTACTATAATTATATAATACATATAATTACTATTTGTCGTTAATTTGTGTAAATATTTGCAGCATTAAAATCTCGACATATATTAGTTTTCATGGTGATCTATGGAGGGTAGAAATAAGGGGAACCGTCTCATATGGGAGATATGTTGAAAAAGTGTTCAGTTCTAAGTACTAAATAACAATTCTAAACTCCTTCAAAATGGTGCCAGTATAGACAAAGGGTATAGTTAGCCAGTAATAATTTAGAAAATCTAAGCTAAAATATCAGCTATGAGAAGACATGGAGAATGATGGAATGTTTGCGAACTTTAAATAATATATTTAGTCATTTATAAGTATTTAACTCTATATTATAAATTCCTTTAATTATTCGAACAATAACTAACTATGTTGCTACCGTAGCGACATCCCAGTTTAGCGTAATTTCGACGGACACATTTACATACACATATAAGGTTCTCCTTACCTCTACAGTCTACACTCTTATATGGTAATCAGACCAAACGTAGTGATGCAGTAGCGGCATCATGTGGCGAGTTATCGGAGCATAAAAATCTTCTTAACGAAAATACACTTAGGATCATAAACGCACATACTCTATGAAAACCAATGTTCATGGTGCCTGATCGAATGGTGTTAAAGAGTTATCTATTTCGAATATAAATACATATATACTAACATCAATTTTATATATATAGGTTAAAAAGAAAGTGTATTGAAACCAATAGGTATAAATAAAATAGACAAGTTATTTTAAAAAGATCTGGCAAGTCATTTTGCGGTGAGACTATTTCTATTGTCTAATTTATTCTGATTTTTTGTTTGTTTTGTGCTATTTCCCTCAAAGTGAAAGGTGAATTCAAACTCAATAGTCTTTTTTATGAGTTGTAAATTCTAAAGAGCGTCGAATAAAGACAAAGAGAGTTAGCATGTTAACTATAATTTCACAGCGCTTATTGTTAAATATAGTATGTAATATTAGTTTTAAATTATGTATACATACACATATACACAATAAACAATTACATCATATTTTAAGTTGAGGTCCTCAATTCGGTTGTATTCTTTTTTCTGTTTCTTACCTCAAAACTTCGTCATTCACAAAACGATTAAATTTTTTTTTTTATTTAGAAAGAAAATAGTTTTCAAAGAGGTCCTATTTTAATGTAATTATCATTGAATATTGAATTTCGAATATACACCAGGAAAACCTACAAAATCGAATAAGAAATATTGATTGATATTGGTAGTTAAAGGTAACGATAGTTATGGTTAAAGATGTCCTGGCGTATTTTTTTGAAGTCGGGTTTATTTTTGTTACCAATTTTATTAGTCAAATAACCGATTATCTTTCTTAACAAATGTTCAATCGATTTCTATAAAGTTCAATGGAAATAAAAATAAATAGTATTTTTTTTTATTTCAGGAGCAGTGGTAGCGAATCGACTATCAGAGATAGGCCATTGGAAGGTCTTACTTTTAGAAGCTGGTGGAGATGAAACCGAGATATCCGATGTACCACTCCTCGCTGGGTATTTGCAACTAAGCAAATTGGATTGGCAATACAAAACTGAACCTCAAGGCACTAGCTGCTTAGGTAAATTATACTATACAATTTTTTATCGAAAAATATAAAAGCAAATTAATATTTATATTCGACTACGTTTAAAACGAAATTTTTATTATTTTTCAAGTTTAAACCAAAATTTCTTATCTGAATATTATGAATAACCACGATATACCAGACTCCCATTTTATTTAAAAAGTTTTCACTAAATGAAAAGAATTAGGAAAAATCAATACAAATTTGAATGATTTCAGCTATGGAGGGAGGTCGTTGCAATTGGCCACGAGGTAAAGTTCTCGGAGGCAGTTCAGTACTTAACTATATGTTGTATTTACGAGGAAATAAGAAAGATTATGACATTTGGGAAGCTTTAGGCAATAAAGGTTGGAGCTACAAAGATGTTTTGTACTATTTCAAAAAATCTGAAGATAATCAAAATCCATATTTGGCACAAAATCCGTACCACAGTACTGGAGGCTATTTGACAGTTGTCGAAGCACCGTATCACACACCATTAGTGTCAAGTTTTATTGATGGTGGATTAGAATTGGGATACATGAATAGAGATATAAACGGAGAAAACCAAACTGGTTTTATGGTTGCTCAAGGGACCGTAAGGCGCGGTAGCAGATGTTCTACATCAAAAGCCTTTTTGAGATCGGCAAAGGGTCGACAAAACTTACACATAGCGATGCAATCCCATGCGACAAAAGTCCTGATAGACCCACGTACAAAAATTGCATTTGGTGTCGAATTCATCCGCCATAAAATGGTACACCGTATAAGGGCTAGAAAGGAAATAATTTTATCTGCAGGTACTGTGAATTCAGCACAATTATTAATGCTCTCCGGCATCGGACCTGCCGATGAATTAGCGAAGCATCGTATACCTTTGATACAAAATTTAAAAGTTGGGAGGAATCTTCAAGATCATATAGGTTTGGGTGGATTAGCTTTCATGGTAAACGAAGAGATTTCTATAGTAGAACACCGTCTTCACACAGTCAGTGCATTGATGGAATACGCTGTGCTCGGTGAAGGGCCATTAACTATAATGGGAGGGGTTGAAGGATTAGCTTTCGTGAATACGAAATACGCAAACGCATCGGAAGACTACCCTGATATAGAATTTCATTTTATATCCGGTTCAACAAATTCGGATGGCGGAGAACAAATTCGTAAAGCACACGGTTTGATGGAAACATTTTATGATGCGGTTTTTAGACCTATTAATAATATGGATGTGTGGAGTGTCATACCAATGTTACTTCGTCCAAGAAGTAAAGGATTCATACAGTTACGCAGTGCGAATCCATACGATTATCCATATATTTACCCCAATTATTTAACTGATGAAATGGATGTGAAGACATTAGTTGAAGGCGTTAAAATTGCTGTAGCTTTATCTAGAACTAAGGCGTTTAAAAAGCACGGTTCTGTTTTGAATAAACACGTTTTTCCTGCATGCGTTAGTATAAAAAGGTATACGGATGCATACTGGGAATGCATGATACGACAATATACGTGCACAATTTATCATCCAGTTGGAACGGCAAAAATGGGTCCCTATTGGGACCCAGATGCTGTAGTTGATCCCGAACTGAAAGTATATGGAGTAAAAGGTTTGAGAGTCATAGATGGAAGTATTATGCCAAATTTAGTCAGTGGAAATACAAACGCTCCTATAATAATGATTGGTGAAAAAGGTAGTGATATGATTAAAGAGTTTTGGCTAAAACGAAGAATGTCAAGATATTACGCTTAATATTCTTGTACAAAGTCTGTCGAATATTAACAGTATTAATTTAAAGTATTGTAAATATTTATTCCTTATAATAGACGTAAGTTATTTATTTTATAATAGTTACTGAACTTGGTGATGTAGTATCATCGATTTAAACAATTTTTTTGCATTATTTTTCTAAGTCCTTATAATATTAAAATTGTCAAATATATTATGTATTTTTATTAAAGTGTAAAACCACACCAGACGCTCTTATATTTCATTGCGATACTTCTTTTTGTAAAGAGAATAAAGATACATTTTGCTGATGTGTTTTAATCTAATTTCGAAGTAAGTACAACAATGACTTCATTGTTCGGATCAAAATATCGAGAAAACGTATTCTCATTATGCAAAGCTTGCCAGAGACCCACAAAATCCTAGTGATCTGCAAACCTATTCTAAACAATCAGCGAACTAAATAAAAGTTAAAACTAGGAAAAGCAGGACACAGCTGGAGTATTTGACCGGAACGGAAAATATAATGTCATTGTAACACTAATTTCAGTATACACATACTATTATTTCATTTTATACACAATAAGGTTCAAGCTGGTTATAGTCGATATATCGGGATAAATGTATCTTTACGCAATTTCGACTAACCCTATCATGGCGGCAGCCGATATATTGTGAGTAAGTAGGTGTATTACATCATTTTACATAATAATATAAACAGGGGAGAGTATGAACCTTAACGATTATAGGTTTCTTCACTTTGAAAAAGACTGTTACAGTCGAAATTATTACTATTGGAGCAAAATTTACTTAAATAGTTTATAAGCATTTAAAATTATTAAATCTATTATTTATTATATCAAAACATTTGGTTAAAACATTGATAATTCTAAAATATAATTAGCATATTAATAATTCTCAGTTCTATGGTGAGATTTAATACTACACCCACGTTTACTTATCACGAGGAAAAAGGAATGCAATTTCCAGAACTCTAACTTTTTAGTTGATTAAGCTCTAGTGAGAATCGAGTACCTTACTTATTGTTAGATATCTTTTATAAACATGAAGCGATAATGGTTTAGTTGGTAGTGTGTTCGGACACAGCGTCGAAGGACGTAGGTTTGAATCCTACTGCAACTGAGTCGAAGGAAAACATCGTGATGAAACTATAGCGTTGTGGTAGGGCTTTTTCTAAGTCTGCCTGGCTAGCTACCACCCTCAATTGGAAAATCTGTCACCTGTTGGTGTGTTCCAGTAGCTGCACTTGAGAACCAGTCTCCCTCTAGGTTGAGCGGGAATACCATCTAAGACTACATCATTATTTACCATCAGGTGAGATTGTGGTCAAATGATAACCTATAAAATATAAAAAAAAATATTTTTGACAGATCAGAGACGAATAATTTGTATAACTAAATTTATTCTCTGCTGAATCATAAATATTATTATGCGCTGCTAATTTCACTACTAAGCAGATTTATTTTATTCATACATAACTTGTGCTCAATATAAATGTCATAATGTACGAACAACATAATACACAATCAGTGGTAAACAATAACTTGCTAAATCATAAGAATTGCTGAATTAGCTTTCATTATCCACACGTATATAGCTATTAAATCGATTCTAATTAGTTTATTTACCACCGCCCAAGGAGCTGCATCATGTCGAGTTATAACTATCCAGTGTCAATTAAATCCATTTTATCTGGTACAAGAATAATTTTTGGCCTTCTGCCAGGCCTTGGATCTTTAATAGTTATACGTATGGCCATACACCTGTACAGGCCAGATATTGAAGATGTCGAAAATCGTATCCGAGATCGTCCTTTCGATCAGCTGTACGATTGTTATGATTTCATTATAATTGGTGCAGGATCCGCAGGGGCGGTGTTGGCAAATCGACTCTCGGAGAATCCTCAGTGGAACATACTTTTATTGGAAGCAGGACCAGATGAGAATGTGCTATCAGAAATACCTGTTTTATTCCCTTCACTTCAATTATCATCAATAGATTGGCAATTTGTGACTGAACCTAGCGATGAATATTGCCTTAATATGTTGGATAGGAGATGCAAGTGGCCTCGTGGTAAAGTTCTCGGTGGTTCTAGTGTTCTTAACGCTATGCTTTACATTAGAGGTAACAAGCGTGATTACGATAACTGGGCGAACTTAGGTAACCCAGGATGGGCATATCAAGACGTTCTTAAATATTTCATCAAATCTGAAGATATGCAAGTACCGGAGCATGTAAACGATCAGTACCACGGCACAGGTGGTCCTTTAACAATAGAATACTTTAGATATGAACATCCAATCACAGCTAAAATATTACAAGCCGGAGAAGAGCTTGGATATAATATAAGGGATGTGAATGGAGAATATCAAACAGGTTTTACACGTTCGCAGGCTACGGTACGCAATGGATTACGATGCAGTACCTCAAAAGCATTTTTAAGACCTTCGTGGAAAAGAAATAATCTTCACATAAGCGTTCATTCATTGGTAGAAAAAATACTTATAGACGAATACAAAGTAGCCTATGGAATAAAATTTACAAATCACGGCAATGAAAAAATTATAAAAGCAAGTAAAGAAGTAATTTTGTCTGCTGGATCAATCCAATCGCCGCAACTTTTGCTGTTATCAGGAATTGGTGACAGTGAACACTTAAAAGAAATTGGAATATATCCCATCGTTAATCTCCCGGGTGTTGGTAAAAATTTACAGGATCACATCGCAATGGGTGGACATTCATTTCTCTTCGATAATCCATATGATAACGGAACTGATTATTGCTTTAACTTGAAAAGTTCGTTCTCTATTGCAAGTTTGATAGATTTCAGTATACACCAAACTGGTACACTCTACAGTATGGTGGAAGCCGAAGCTATGGCATTTGTTAATACAAAATACCAGGATCCTAGTGAAGATTTTCCCGATATTCAATTGTTCATAGCACCTACAGCTGATAATATGGATGGCGGTCTATTTGGAAAGCGCGCCAATGGTTTAACTGATGAAACTTATGCCGAACTGTACGAAGATATACTCTTTGAATCTTCGTTTTCCATAGTACCATTGCTTCTCAGGCCCCGGAGCAGAGGGATTATTAAACTTCGAGATTCTAATCCGTACTCCCCACCACTGATATATCCAAATTACCTGACCGATCCTCACGACGTCGCAGTCCTGGTAACACTTTATTTCTTACTATTTCGTTTAATTAAATTTAACTTATAAAGTAATTTGTACATATTCAATGTATGTATAATAAAAAGTTAATTCATAAATCAGATTTGTAGCCCTGTTAAAACTGGAATATTGTCGATAAGCTTTATGTACCCCGCGTGATAATCTAAAACATCGGAAATGAGTTTGCTTGTTACGCTATCATGCTTTAACTACCAATCCGATCACTATACTATACTATACGTTGTCTAAGGTACATAATAGGGTACCTTTCATCCAGAAAAAATCTACGGTTTCCGAGTGATAGAACAAATCTATATTAAAGGGAGTAAACCCTTATCTATTACAGTAAAAAATCTAATTTATTATACAGCAATAGATTAAAGCTACTTCAAAATATCTTTATTACTTAATTTATATGCAATAATTGAACTATATTTTGTATACTTTGTAGTTTTAATGCTTAACCACAATCTAATCTGACGGTAATACGCTATTACTTATCTACTTCAGAATAAGAATAAACTTTGTAGTCCGGTGAAACTGTAGCGGCCCTAAAGAGCCAACAGTGTAGTCAGTTCGATGAAAAAAAAAAAAGAAAACACAAAGTAAGCGCCAAAAAGTATCTACCACAATAGATTGAAGTTTAAATAAAAATTATTTCGTAACAACGCAAATATTGTATTATACAATTATTTTTACTATTTCATGGATGTAAATTTTAAGAGACATATTTTATTATCGAGTATAATGGCAATTTTCAAAGTCGAAACTTAAATAATGCAACGCAATTATCAAGCAATAGGTTTATTTATTCAATGACAAACAGGATCTTGCCTATATCTATATATATAGGAATATAATCAAAATACTTTCTTTTTTTGTTATACAGTGATAATTTATTAATAAAGATAACATAAACTACTTTATTTCGAAACTGAAAGCGTTATAATACTAAAGGTTATCTTACGAACTAAGAAAAATGTCCAAATATGGGGTTCAATTATAAACCTATATTTGCATTGTGATTTTGACAAAAACCTAATGCGTTACCTAAGCCTTAAACTATCTAAATTTTATGAAAGGCACCCGGATTACAAGTTATTGAATTAATAAAGCCCTTCAGATTACAAAAAAAGTGTTATTAAAAATTTCAGATTGAAGGAGCTCGCATAGTACAAAATTTAGTAGAACAGCCATCACTTCGGAAACTTAATGCACGACCGAATCCAAATCGCAATCCTGGGTGCAGAGAGCATGAGCTAATGTCGTTCGAACATCTAGAGTGCCAGGTTAGGCATCACACGCTTACCATATACCACCCAGTCGGAACTTGCGCTATGGGACGTCCAGATAATCCGGAAGCTGTAGTTGACCCGAGACTCAGGGTAATTATTACCTTTTAAACTAACTATACACGCATAACTTCGCACGAATCCCATTAAAAAAAAAAACAAATAAATCTCAAAATGGTGGATTATGTTTTTAATAGAAAAAAATATTTCACGACATCGGACATTGCAATTTCATGGCTTAATAACAAAAGTTCGTACAAATGGAAAAAAAATTAAAAATACATAAAAAATATAACGTTACTATACAAAATGTATTATTATTCAAAGTTTTATAATAAATCCGGTATGTTTTAAGCTTATGCTACTAACAGTCTGTAGACCTGTAACCTCATGAGGTCTACATTCGTTTGTATGGAAATTAAGCCTTTATGGTTTTGGACAGTCCAGGGGGGTTAACCGATTTTTTTCATCTTTCCTTGAGTTTCTTCAAACATTCTCTTTCATGCAGACCTTGTCCTGACAATTACAAACCCAAGAAAAAAAAGAATTGGCCAAATAGGTACAACAGTTCTAAAGGTGATGCGCTTACATACATTCGGCAATTATTTCTTATTTATATATATTATCGTATGGCTAAATAGAGTATCCATTTTTTGTTACAAATGAACATTTAATTATTTCAGCCATTTTAAGGCATTGTCGGTAAGGTCATGTTGTCGGGGGAACCGTTGCATTCTCAAAGTGGAAATTACTCGATGATGTTTTGGATTGATTGTTTATTAATATAATGGCTTAATAGCCACATTACAAGATTAAAGTGCTAAAACTCCACATTTTCCTTTAAGCTATATAACTGATGACATAACATTAATTCTATTGGTATCAATTTAGCTTAATAACAAACACATATATATATTTCCATTACAGGTATATGGAATTAAAAATCTGCGTATAGTTGACGGCAGTATCATGCCAACGATTGTTAGCGGAAATACTAATGCACCAATCATAATGATTGCTGAGAAAGCCGCCGACATGATAAAGGAAGATTGGCTAGATTTACCAGAAGAGTTAAGACCAGTTTGCCCGATCGCGATCCTGAACAGTCAAAAAAATTCAGAAAGCGATGCGCCTAGCAAAATTCAACTGACACCGGTCAGAATCGACGTGTTTAATGAAACGGCTAGCCTATTTCCTAATTTATTTATTGATAATAACCGTGGCGATGAAGTATTTATTAAGAAAACGAATAAAAAAAAGGTTTCTCCGTCTGGTAATGAATACGAAAACGTGCATAAAGATATTGTTAATGGATCTAAAATAGGCATGTTAGTTCCGTTTGAAACATCTGAAAATAAAGTTTTAACGGATTATAGTCCAAATTATATGCAACCACCGTATGCATATATTAATAACAACATACCTCCAATTCTACCACCGCCGCCTCCTTACTGGCAAGTAGATGAATCACTTCAATATTCCATATCAGATAATAAACGATATGAAATACCTACACCTAAACCCTTTATAAAATTTAATCCCACGTTGAACATGAATTCAAGATTTAAGCAAAAGAAAAATCACATTTTCAATAATTTACCTCTACATCGAAAATTAAGTCCTGTCGGTTTTAATTCAAGGACGAATTATCCCGAGGAGTCGGTGTATTATGAAACAAAGGAAGTAACCACTCCGCAAGGTCAAAAACTGTGCAAAGTATGGCTATATTACGATGGTACAAAATATGAAATAACAATATAAATTACTTTAGTACAATAATATAGCATATAAATATTAAACATTAATGTTTATAACAAATAAATACAGTTTAAGTTATGAATATTCATTTATTTTTTCTGCATAATAACGTTATTTGTATGTTAATTAATAATTTGAAATTAAACAATTGCTCATTTATATGCAAAAAGCATAAGTGTATTGTTCTTTTAGAAGAATAATCATTCGTTGAGAAATGGCTTTTATAAATTGTAATAAAATTATAAAGTTAAACATAAAATGCATTAAAATGCGACCTCTTGGCCGTAAAACTATTATTGTAGTTATTAAGATCAGATTTTAAGGAAAATGCATTTGAATGTAGTAATAATTTAAGCATTATCTGTCTGTCTATCAGTATCTCTCTCGCGAACACTTGAAAGTATACGGCGTGTTTACTACACATGACAGTCGCTTCGATTATCAAAGTTGTAGATTATCAAAGAGTAACAAAGATGTATTTCACCTCAGCAAACACGTTAATATATAGGATCATGTTAACTTAGCTTGAAACTCGACGATAGCTAATGATGCGACGGCGAGCGTGCATTTACGAATTATCTAATATATGAACTTAACAAAGAAAAAGCGAAAATGCACGCACCTTTATTTAATTATTATCTTGAATTCAATTTAAATGAATAAATTTTCTTGAAGTAATAAATATTATTTTATTTATTAGTAACATAAAAAAGGATTAGCTGTGCCTGCGTGAATGAACACAAAATTATTTCTAAGGTATTTTTGTTTTCCTCTATTAAAGCTTTTTAATAAACATGACGCACTTTTTATCCAAACTAGCTCTCTGCGTGGCTCTTCTCGAATGAACTTCAAAATTATTGTTAAGATATTTTTTCTTAATAAAGCTTTTAAAATATACCACGATGTCTTTTATATCTTAATATTTTAATTGTAGGGCCGTTTTTTAGATAATATTTGTTACCAAACTATGGTAAGTACATTAGATACTGTAGAGGACTAACATATTTCGTTACGATGACGAAGTTATTTAATTCCATATAGATTAATGTTTCATATAATTAATTTAATATCCGTTTATATTTTTAATTTGCTTTCTCACGTACAAAAGTAACAAAATGAAAAAAAAAATTAGTTTTATATATTACTTCCGATTTTTTATAGAAATTTCTATTTTAAACAACAGCCATGTCATTTAATATTTAACCGTTTGTGTAGAATATAGCAGTACAAGTCTATGCGACGTACGTCCCGGATATCCGGTTAACATTTATTAGTATTGGATACCGATACTTTCATCATATAGTAAGAAACTGCCTAAATAAAGAAACAGAACTTGCTAAACGAACATATTAAAGTAGAGAAGAGAACTAATGTCCTAATGCATGTAGAGTTTTTTAATCCTCCACGCCATAGATCAAAATCCAGACGCGCACTTTTTTATACAATTACTACGAAGTTCGCTGATCTGGAATTCAGCATAAAAAGTTAGTAGAGGAAAACTTCGCAATATGAGTCTTGGCTTGTTGACTCAAGGTGTAACATTATTCCATACGATAAATGAAAGGGTTTCGAACTGTGGCTAAGTGATTGGTGTTAGTTAAACAGACTACGTACAAAATACGGGCGGTGTGCAAATTTAAACATCGGTGCGGATAATACACCGCGTTGTAACAACTGAGTGGAAACGCGGTCAATTCAACACATCATAAAAGAATAACATCGACTATAACAAACCACCTATAAATAAACCATAACCACGGTTCCACCGATGACTTGATCACTCATACCGATGACGCCCCAAAATGTCTGAAAGAACTAAATATTCAATTGTAATAAGATAACGGTTGGATGTCCATTTGCTAGTACTAAAATAAGACGCACCAGGGTGATTTTTTTGTATACGTTATAGGTTAGCATTTTACCATAATCTCATCTGATGTTAAATGATGATGTGGTCTAAGATGGTAGTTATGCGCTAAACCTAGAGGGGGACTGGCTCTCAAGTGCAGCTATCGGAACACACCAACAGCTCTAATGGCCTTATGCCGTCTATAATCGCTTTAGTCGCGCACAAGTGTATTCTAACGCCACACTTTCACCATTTCCCAGTATCTTATGTGTTGTATTATACTACGTATAGGTGATGCTAGATTTATTTATTTCGCTATAGGTATAAGTTATATAATTTGCACGCGAGTGTGTGCTAGGTAATTTAAACTATCCTTCTTTTTTCTCGACACAGAGAGATTCATACATACGTAGTTATTTTTAGATACCTTTTTATAGTCAAAACAGATTTTTTACTATCCAATTGTTATTTACTTTGTATGTTATGTAATATTAAATATTGAGAAAGTAGGTAAACTATATATTTTAGTAAAAAAAAAACATTATTTTATCTGTGTTCATTTGTGCTCATGTTTATAAACATAAGATGATTTAATATTTTATTGGAGGTCAGGTTCATGTTATGAAAATTATATAATGAGTCTAATTATTAGACCTATTGACGTTTTGTTTTTTTTTTTTTTAATGTGTGATTTGAATAAAAACTGTTACGAAGTAATACTTTTTTGTAGAGTAAATTTTATTTTAAAACTTTTGATATAAATTATTGTAAATGCATATGATATTATTAAAATACTACTACAACATACACATATTCTCATTCTTAACAATATACACGTTACTAAGATTAAAAAAAAATATATCCGCAAATTTTTTATATGAGACTGGCAATGCAAAAAAAAATTAGATCAAGCCTTTTAGACGTAAAATATATAATTCGCATTAAAAATTCAATAATACAATACGAATACGGATTTTTTTTTAATTATTAAAAATGTGATAAGAGACGCTGACGACACACATGAGATGAATACATTGTTTTATAGTTCACATACTTTTACTTACAGTTTCGGTCGCACTAATGTAGATGTTATATGCACATCGGGATCAGTACTTTTTTATGCAAGTTACCCTTTGTCGTTTCCTGTATCCTTGTAAAGGTGTATGAAAAATTGTATCATGATCGGTTGTGTTGTAAAGGCGTGGAAGCGCAACAAATAAATATATTCTCATTCATAATATTAGTAAGCATAAGTTATGTCGTTTGAGCGCAATCTCGTAGCGTAGCGATGATGGCTTAGTCGACAGCGTGGTCGGACACAGCATCGAAGGATGTACGAAATGGACGTAGGAGGCTGGAAACCATAGCATGGTGGTAGGGCTTTTCCTAAGTCTGCCTGACTAGCTACCACACTCAAGTTGAAAGTCTGTCGCCAAGCACCTGTTGGTGTGTTCCGGCAGCTGCATCTTAGAACCAGTCTTCCTCTAGGTTTAGCATGAGTACCATCTTAGACCATATCACCATTTAATATTACTTGAGATTGTGGTCAAACGCTAACCTTATACCGTTATAAAAAAAAAAATCGTGCCTGATGTTAAGTAACTGTGTGACCTAAGATGGCAATACGCTAAACTCAGAACGGATGGCATTCAAATGCAGTTGTTGGAATACACCAGTTTTAATTATTCTCGTAGTGTTACGAAGATTTTCGAAAATCGAAAGACATTTTATTTTTTACAAATAAAGAAATAGAAATAAAGGCAGCCATTAACAAAGGAACTAAAACATAGTTTATTAACATATTCTTGACTGTATTATCTCTTGTATAATTGTAAAGTATTTCTAAACAATCTAACTATTATAATATTCTTAACTTAGCAGTTTTTGTTCACCCGAATACTAATTTAGAATAATCAAACCTAAATTTCGAATGTAAAAACAACTCTTTAGCACATGTTAATGTATAAATGCATAATATGTATAATTTAATTTTTAATTATTAAGAAATCAAAATAGATACGGTTAGTAAAAACATCACGTTTTATTGTTAAAATTTATATCTCAGTTGTTAATTAAGATATCGGTGGCTGATATGATCTCTACCTAAACCAAACTATCAAAATATATTTATAGGAGAGTGTAATAAGACACTGAACAGTTTTCGTACGGACCCCGAACGATCTGCATTTCGTCGAGAGTATCGCGGAGTGGGGTCATAAAAAGCTGTAAGTTTTTCTCTTAAATTATATTTAATTTTATTTTTTACAGATTAGTGTAAAACAGCAACAAGACAATACATGAATCCTCTAAAATTAAAGTAGAGAGTAGAGGAAGTGGTAAATAAGTGAGATAAACATGTGAAAAAAGATTTTTTAAGGCTTATCGACTTTGTTTAGTTTAAATTCACCGAAATATTTAAAATAATATATTCACCATGATTTTCTATGAATACAATTATCACTTCTTTTTCAGTGTCAAAAAGAATCATAAAAATACATTTAAGCATTTCCAAAAAACCATGGTAGTTAATCTAGGCTTAATATACAACACCCAAAATCCTAGTTTAGTTTTTCTTCACTGCATTTCAGTCAATTACGACGCGGCTTTGGAAGCAAAATTTTTGTAATTCTTATTCTGACACAAATATAATTATGTAGACTCCATAAATTGGACACTTGATAAAATCAAAATCCAAAATAACTTGTTCGATTCAATTTAGACAGTTGTAAACATTAAAACTAAGCCTGCAACCAACTCGATTGGGATTATCAATGAGTTATTAGTACGTTACTTTAATACAGTATAGATTTATCGTTTGACCACAATCTCACTGGTGCTAAATGCGGACGCGGTCTAATTGACTAAACACGCTAAACCTAAACGAGAATTGGCTCTCAAATGAAGCAACGGGAACGCATTCATAGGTACTTGGCGACAAATTTTCAACTGGAGAGTGATAGCTGGCCAGGCGAGTTTAGAAAAAGCCTTACCATTATGTTCTGGTTTCATAGAGATGTTTTATTTTTCTTTTCATACGTTAACCATTATCGCTTCAAATATTCTTTTCAAAACAATATAAATCATTATTCACAGTCGTTTTGACTTATTTTACAGACATTAATTAATATCGTTCACGTTTTTTTTTTTTTTTTTTATTTTATTGGGGGCAAACGAACAGTTGGGTCACCTGATGGTAAGTGATCACCGCCGTCCATAGACACTAGCAACACCAGGGGAGTCGCAAGTGCGTTGCCGGCCTTTTAATATATGTGGGCCTCGCGCTCTCAGTGACCGAACGAAACGCAACAGTGCAGCCACTGTTACTTCACGTCGGTTTTCTGTGAGAGGGTGGTACTACCCCGGGCGAGCCGACCCATTCATGCTGAAACCAGTTATAGCTTCAGCGTAGCTCTACCACCTATAAAACGTAATGCCCCACCATTGCCTTACTACATACTATGTATAGCCCGCTCGACAGAGTGCTTGAACTTATTGACACCAGATACAAACATAGTCATATATATGCGTACGATATATATATATTGTATATAATATGTAAATATTGCAAAACAAACATATTTTTCTGAATTTTACTATATGTTTGAACAGTTTCAAGATGTTTTGGGCGTGCGACCCAGCTCTGACGAGTACAATCGTGAACAGCTACCAAGTGGCTGGTCCTGTGTTCACTCAGGCCTTGACGACGTTCCTGGCGGCCCAGTGCGCTATAGCTGGCGACCATCTATGGCCTGCCGACGCCACTGAAGCCGTTCTTGCAGGTACAAAAACTATTAAATTCAACTTAAAGAATGGTTATTACGCACGCTGACGCTTTCCTTTTGGCTTCAATTTCTAAAGATTATTTAAAATGAAAAAAAAATAAAACGAAATTAATTATTATCATGAAAAAAAATCATTTCGTTGGATATTAATTATTAAGTTGAAATGTATGATGATACATGAGACACTTTTACTTAAACGTGGCCAGAGAATAAATTTTAAAAAGATTCATATAAATCGGTTTAGTGATTTTCGTGTTATAAACGCCATTAAAGGGCAGACAGACAAGAGCCTTTCATAATATCTAAGGGTAAAGATAATGTGCGATAAATAAGTACATTATTCCAGTACTTGATTCCAGATTCACGCTAGCATGAAAAATATAAAGTACCTAGTCGGTAAAAATGAATATTGATAATATGAATTTTAAAAATGTTGCTATTTCGTTATTAATATTTATAAAAATGTTGCGGTTTTATAACATCTTTAGCTGTAAGTTTTTTAAAAGATAACGATAAATTAGAGAAAAAAAATTTGATAAATAATCCATAAATATTATCTCCCTCGTGACCTAAACGCGATATAAATCAAATTAAAACATTGTTTACATAATAAATTTAAATAATTTGTTCATTACACAATAACAAAACAAATCAACAAGACTAATTTGTCCAAATAATAAATGAACCGTGTCTAATAACGACAACCATGTATAATAAATATTTAGACTTATCTCGAAGGAGGTTACATCTTTTTATGTTGTCGCGATAACTTCAGAAATAAGTGTTGATAATTAACACGACAGTGATATTTTTAATAAGAAGCAATAACACATCTCATTTATGATTGGATGGTTATTACTCTTAGGGCTGTTTCAGTGTAATGTCACTGTGAACGCTAGCGGCGTCTACGTACATTTGAACTACACGCACTCCTCCACGCGCTCGCAGTCTGAAACAGGTCTAAGAATTACAAGAACGCGAACTGCTATTTTCTATAATTTAGTTGAAGCCCATCGTGAACATTCGCATTGTTATATTATTCTGTACCGACTTATTAATAGCGGAAGCGTTCTCTTATTGGTCGTTTATTAAGTCGAAACAACTTAGAACTTAAAAGAAGTTAGTGTTGATAAGTCGACTGTCTAACTTCTTTTATATCTTGGTATAAACATATTGGTTACATAATTGGTTATTGGTGTATATATCTGGCAATAATAAACGCAAACGTGGTTTGACCGATTCATATTTTCGTAAACTGACCTGATGTTTTTTGACACATAACATTCTATACCGTTTGACCTATTTATTACAACAAACAAGCATAGTGACAAATAATAACTAAAGGGTACGAAACTACGGGCATAGCTATTTATAATATAATAAAATTCAACAATATGGCATATTTTGCAATGGTTTTATTTAAAGGTCTGATTTTGAATGAATGAAATCATAAAACAGATTTAGTTTACATAAGTTAGGAAAATAATTCAAATAGACGAGTGAAAACAAAAAATGATAGTTGTGTTACTTTTTTAGACCCAAACTATGATTTCGTGGTTGTCGGAGCCGGATCAGCTGGTTCAGCTGTTGCCAATCGTCTTAGTGAAATCGCTGACTGGAAAGTTCTGCTTATTGAAGCTGGAGGAAACCCCACGCTTGCTACCGAGGTATATCAATATTTTTAAACGTATACTATTGTTCAGATTACTAGAAAGGATTTTAAGAATATTTTAAATACGTTAACGTAGGGATGAAATAGTTTGGAAAAAAAAAAACGCTCAAATTTCTAAATTTTTGGGAGTGAGAGGTGATGAAAATATATAAACTTAAAATTCACATTTTTTTGACATGTTTTCATATCGGTTAAATAAACCTACATATATTTTATAATAGTACGAGTTGTAAATATTTATTAAGATATAGTATTTCTTAGTGGGCTGTTACAACGATTAAATGACAAACACCCATTAACACTATTATACCAGTAGGTTACACAGTTATTAGTCAGCATAAAATGAGCAATGGATGTTAACATACATTTTGTTTATTATAGATCCCACAACCTTACTACAGTAACATGGGTACTTCTGAAGATTGGTCATATCAAACGGAACCTCAAGAAGGGGCTTGTCGCGCCTACAAAAGTAAAGGATGTGCCTGGCCACGCGGTAAAGTACTCGGCGGTAGTAGCAGTATCAACCTTATGTTTTATGTGAGAGGGAACAAGGCCGATTATGATGAGTGGGCCGCCGATGGTAATGATGGTTGGAGCTTTAAAGATGTTCTACCTTACTTCAAGAAGAGTGAAAGTTTCATGGGTACATTTGATGATGAAGCCAAAAAATATCACAACAAAGGCGGTTATTTAAATGTTGCTGCAGATCAAAATATGCACAAGGTTGAGGATATGATCATTAGAGCCGCTGTTGAGTTAGGTCTCAAGAATCTAACCGACTGCAATGCGGAAAGTCAAATTGGTGTTATGAAATCTTTCACAACCACTAAGGACGGAACCAGATTTAGTACAGCGAGAGCTTTCTTAAGCCCCATAAGGGAAAGGAAGAACTTACATGTTATCAAAAACGCCATCGCTACTAAAATTTTATTCAAACCTGGAACTAACATTGTCAGTGGAGTTCTGCTAAACAAACAAGGTAAAGACATAGCAGTTAATGTAAAGAAAGAGGTGGTCGTATCTGCTGGTGCAATTAATTCACCACAACTCTTGCTTCTCTCTGGTATCGGACCACGAAAACACTTAGAAGATATGAACATTGAAGTTAAAGCTGACTTGCCAGTCGGAGAAAACTTGCAAGACCATTTGTTTGTTCCTGTTTTCTATACAGCACCTGGTGACAAGAAAGACACGACTCTCCCTAGCATAATATCAACGTTCGTTGAATACTTCCTATACAATACTGGTGATTTGATTGATACAAGCCCCCATAGAATTATTGCTTTTGAAAACACAACTGACCCGAACTCACCTGCCTCTGATATGCAATACCATTACCTTATTTTCCCTCCGAGCTCATACAATTTATTAGACATGTTCCGCAAGCACGGCCTGAGCGAAGAAGTACATAATAACTTCCGGAAGATGAATGAGGACAAATACACTATGTTGGTTTACAACACTTTGTTGAAACCTAAATCTGCTGGAAGACTGCTACTCAAGAGCAAGAATCCGTTCGATAAGCCTTTGTTGTACGCGAACTATTATGAAGATATCGAAGATTTGTACACTATACTCCGAGCTTTCAAGCAACACAGTTTGAGATTGGGTGAAACCAAAGCTTTCAAAGAAGCCGGATTTAAACTAGAGTGGATAGAATTGGAGGCTTGTAAGAACTTCGACAAGAAATCTGATGAGTTCTTAGAGTGTATAGCCAGAGAGATAACATTCTCACTATATCACCCGACCAGTACAGTTAAGATGGGCCGCGACGGAGATCCAACCTCAGTCGTGGACACTAAATTGAGAGTTCGAAATGTTACCGGGCTGAGAGTAATGGATGCGAGTATCATGCCATCTGTTATTAGAGGAAATACTAACGCTCCGTCTATTATGATCGGAGAGAAGGGTGCCGATATGATCAAACAACACTGGCTGCATCAACACACCGAATTATAAATATTAACTTTATCCCTCTAATTTTGCTCAAACTGTGCTTTGTAACCGACAAAAAAGTATAAGCAAGATTAAATATGATGTATAAGGATTTGTTTATTTTTCTACTTGTGCGTAAGTAAATTGCTAGCGATATTTATAAGAGATTAAAAAATACCCTTGTTAATAGTTTTTTTTTCATTACACATAAATATACAAAGGTTATGTATGGATTAACAAAATCTAAATGGTAACAAATAAAACATATAATTATTTTTACAGTAAAAATGCCAGTCGGGTCGAGATATACTATTATACCCATAGAGTAAAAAAGCTGCGTGCGGTCTGATGCCGTTTCATAATTCCATGAATATACCATTATCTATTGTTATGCTCTACAAAGAATATAACGTATCTGAACTTTTTTACAAGAATATATAGCAATTATTTAGACTTTACCAGAAGTTTTAGGACGGATCCTACCGTGTCATATAGTCGTTTAAATATTTTTATTCACCTTATTTGTCTCTACGTTATGTAATATTTTAGGATTTTCCGAAATACAATTTAGTTGTTTTGCACAAATGAAGTGGTTTAGAAATAATAACATGGAGCATGAATTCTAAAATGTCAAAAAACTTTCCTAGAAAGTTGTAACAAGGATAAACACTTTCCTAGTACACTGAAGTATTGAGAACGACAATTTCAATAAAGGTGATAGATTGGTAATATTAAAAAGAACACACCAATGAACTGGTGCACGTAGCAACTAGATATACAGAAAACAATATACTGTATATTCAGTTTTATATAGTTCGCGTCAAACTTTTTGGCCGCTCTGAATATATTGTCAGGTTCGGTCTTGTAATCGTACAGTCCAGAGGTTAATACAAAACAAAGACAAACTATTATTATAAAAATTTAAAATTGGTATTTATTATATTCTAAATTGTCTCGATATTATACGTACAATATAATACGTTTTTAATTAATAATTATTCAAGTACATATTTGCCTATTTTATTAAGTAAAATGAATGTGGCAGTATAACAACCACATGACTACTTTCAGAAAATTATATATGTGAACTAAAGGTATGACTCCGATTGAGTAGTTTTGTAAACGCTTTCACAGCTAATTTACGAAAACCTCTGTATTTGAACTGAACGGCCATATATGAGATATACATACATACATACATATAGACTATTTGCAAAGCATTAGAAATAAAAATAACCAGACAATAATATTAAATTATTACTGAATTAATAAAATAAAAGTAAAAAATAGAAATCGACACCAGTCGATGAATAACAATGTAATAGACAAAGCCAGAATCATAATAATTCGACGCATTATGTATTTGTCAGTTATAATTAGCTCCAAATAACATTTGATCATCATCTGGTTGGTGATTTTAGGTGATCGCGTATTTTAATTTAATGATCAGCCTGATACAGTATTTGTATACGCGTGTAGGTATTGCCTATATCGCTATAATATTGTTATTGTATATGAAATACATCTATAACATAAAAATGAATCGCTGAATGTGTTGCTAAGCGCAAATCTAAGCGCAAGAGCAGCTGAACCGATTTCGCTAATTCTTTTTTTAGAATATTCCTTGAAGTACGAGGATAGATCTTACGGAGAGAAAAATTAAAAAATTTGCCTGCAAAAGTCTAAAAACAACACTTTTTTTATACTCCCATACAAACGATTCGTAATAACACTTACAAGTCAATTTGAACTTTAATACCATACTATAAAGTTTAAGTGTCAGTGGAGAGGTTCCGGGAAGGCAAAACAATTGAGTGACGTTAGTATCGTATAAATATTAATGTCAATATTTATAGGATGGTCCCAAATAGCAGAATAAGTATTAAAAAAAATATTAAAAGAATCGACTGTTAGGCGTTACGAAGTTCACCGGGTCAGCTAGTTCGTAATAAATAAAAGCAATTTCAATAATTTATAAATTTCAATCATATTTCGAAGTGTACAGATGTTCTAATAATAACTACTTATTATAACAAATAGCAAAAAGTAACAACAAAGAGAAAAAATAATAAATATAAAGAAGAAAAAGGAAAGAACGAAAATAGCAATAACATGTAATTAAAGCAACGAAATTATTCTAAACGCGACTGTACTGCAATGAGCACGTGTCGGAATGCGTGCAATAGGGTACGAGGAACGCGCGCGGGCGAGCCTGCTCCGTCTTCACCTCTTCCGCGACCCTTTGATACCTAAATCCGTGTTTCGCGCATAAACGAGTACTTCAGAGTGGTCAAAGAGTTTGATACGGACTATACAAATGACTTCGGTAATGTAAAAACTTGTAAATAAACTATAAAAACAATTTTAAATCATAGCAGAGTATATCTGCACAAATTGATCGAGATTAGGTACCACGAAACTGCTGACCAAGTCAACTATGTCGTACTCATTCCGACAAATCGAGTAACTCGCCTGTTAATATCGAGTTATAGTCAAGTTACGTTTGTGCCGTAATATTTTTGTTGATCATTACGACTACATATTTAAACTTTGAAGGACGCCGATGTTATCCGAATCATAATGTTTCCCAGACACATTTCTTTATCAATTATATAGTTTATTTATTTGAAAAAAATATATAAAAACAGTTAACAGTTTAAATGGATATAAAAAATAAAAATCACTACAACATAATTTTATATCAAAAGAAGTTGTTGAACTTCGACGGACTGATTACTACATGTTTTTGTAGTTTTTTTCTTTGAATAATAAATAAAAACTTTACATTACTTTGTCCAAATCGGATACGGACAAACACGTTGCAACATTAAAAAACAGGAAATTAAAAAAAAAAAAACTGTGTACAGAATATTCAATAGCAATATTACGTGTTAACAGAAACACCCGAACAGCGGGTATCAAAGAAATATCATAAAATACTTATAATTCTTCTTTTTATTGAATCAATAGTCATAATTATGATCAATTACTTTATTGAGTTAATCAATTATAATTGGAATTATTTAAATTTCATAATATGTAAATTGTAACTATTAACCACCAAACATTCAAACATGCAGTCGAGAACATACAATACGCAATAGTACAACGTTCATTTTATACTTTTTATGCTTAGTCAACCGAATAAGGTATGAATGTTACCTTAATAATTAAGTAACTGTGTACAATTGTCGAGCACCCTAATATTGTATTATTCTAAAATGGACAAAACATACATTGTTGAGAAAAAAGAACTAATTATAGCTCAAAATGGTGCAAACAATACATCGAATTCACATCTAGAACAAGCCCTAGAGAAGTGCGGTTGGCTAATATTCGTTATATTGGCAGTAAACATTACGTAATGTTCGTATATGGTATACAAGAAATGTAAAAAAAAGTACTAAGAAAATGTTACATGAAGAAATGACTGTACTATAAATATATACCAGCTCAACCAATTTTCCGATTGCTCACAAAATGCCGCAACCACGTCATATTAATAACAATGTATAATGGTACTGTGATGTTTTTTAAAAACGAATGTCTTAAATGAAACAACAGTTTAAAACTAATTTGTATAATTTTCCTTTATTTTGTATTATTTTTAAAAAAAAGTAGGAGTACTGTGAGAACACGCACACCTATGTAAGTTTCCACGTTATAAGAGCGATAAATTTAATAAACAAATACTTGGACATTGGCATTGGACGCTCGTGTATAACATTTCTTGTCCCAGTAGGGAACCCTTCATATACCTCGTAATAGAATGGTAGAAAATCGCTGATATTGATTTAATTTACGATACCGGTATTGCTTTCGAGACAAGCTATTATTAGAACCGTATAGTATTCTGCAATATTTGGAACAATAGAGTATCAATGTGTGTGTTTTTTCCCACGCTTCGCTGACTTATGATGATGGTGATTTTTAACAACTTTTGTCAATTTTCGACAAAGTTTGTCAGGTTCTTTTACAATTTTAAAATGGCCTAGAGATATCTTCTGTATACCGATGAACTGTATTTTATACAGGTCTTAACATCACTATTATAACTGAGAAATTATCATTTTTAAACTCTACAATCTTTGCGTTCTATTTTAATAGGAAACTTTTAAGAATATTACTATGGCTGTCTTACATACCTTTACCTAAATAATAATAATAATTTTAAAAAGGAGTGAGAAATACAGTTTTCTTATAGTTGTACTTGAAATCTAGCTACATACCTTAAATTGGTGTGTTACCTTATCTCAAGCCTCATCTAATTACATAGGTAATTAACAACACCGTGTTCTTGTGTGACAACAAATTCTTTAAATACACAATTTTCTTACCCGTGATATGAAAAATATTTCCATATTAGGTAATTAAGTAAGCTATCCAGCTTTAACAATATTATTTATTTAAGTTGGTGATCGGCACTCAGTCAGTGCTCGTTCCGAGCGCAATCGGCTAACACTTCAAACATTTTCTTATAAAATATAAAGTTGTGTTTGATTATAATTCATTAAATAAAATTTGATACAAGGTAAGTTGAATTTTGATTACAATTTCTTCAGTTATTTATTATGTAGATACAAAACCAGAATTTAATGTTAAAAAGCATTACCTTAACAAATAAATATTCACGAAAAAGATGTTACCTAACAAATATATTTTTTTAATAGATTACATGTTACATATCATATTCTATTGCACTCCTTTATTGGTCTAGGGTTTAGGGTCTTTAGCTTCTAAAACAATAACGGCATTTATCCTGCATAGCTTCTTGCCAGTTGTCCGGCTTTAAATTGACACATATCCACGCCCACTATATCACATCAAAAATATTTCATACAGTTTAGGCCCTGAGAAGACGCTTATGAACGCCAAAACTACCACCAGTTCGGATAACAACCCAGTCATCGATAAAAACCGGCAAGAAACTCGATCTGATTTATATTTTAATCGGACATTTTTTATATAATGCGTTATATTTAGAATCGTTTTTAGCGAATGCCCCCCAGAGTGGGGTGTTATTTCAAGCTACGTATTAGCTGTATTAGCCGTATTAGCCAACCGAATTAGGTCCAGTTAGTCGTCCTGGTACTTTGCATGAGTTTTGAAATTTTGTTTCTTGTATACTGAATAGAAGCAAGTTTGGCTGTCGTGTCATTGTTATCACGGGGAAAGATCTAACTAGTAATATCAATTCCTATTTACAGCCAATTATAGATTGACAAATAAAATAAAATAATAAACGTGTTTGATTTGAAAGTATGTCGCTTATTAAAAACAAATATGATTTCAGCTTACTTTTATAATGTATGTATAAATCATTGTTATAGAGGTTGCTTATTTTTTGCTTAAGAATACATTAACCAAACTTATTTAGATACATTGTTCTTTTTTTAAGCTATGTCTGTTGTTGTAGTTCAATATCCTTTTTTTTTCGAAATTGTATGGTAGTTCCCTATTAATGAAGCCACTAATCACGGATAGTACTTTAAAATTTTCTTGTCTGTTTATATGTCCGGATTTAACTCGAAAACAGTTTGAATCGTAGTGTTTTAAAATTTTAATAACTACCAACATTAAACTCGAGCGAATAAAAAAAGGACATCCGGAATCAGAGCTCATAACCCCATATAGATGATAAAATGTGTTTAACACTAATGTTTTTTATACAAAAGAGTTTATTAGTATTGATTAAGAATGACCGCGAACCGCTAACGTCATGAAACGTCCACTAACATAATTATGATAGTAAGCACAATGACCCGAAAGGAATAAACGTCAATAAACATGATGTACCTATATATAATGTACACATATTTATTAACATACGATAATACACATGGTCGCGTTACGAGTTGTCTTGCCTTTGCACTCGGCTAATAAAGTTAAAGCGCGTTTAGCCAATGTTAAAGTGTGGAGCGACTTCGTAGTTTTGTTCCGTAGGAATGCGATAATCATACACCATGTATAACGGGATCAACCGATGTATATACAGTAATCAAGCGTGGCGTCTGTACCCGGATTGGAACGCTATCATCCAGATAGCGTATAGTAATAAACTACTCACAGTTACTCTCTTCTACTGTGTTGATAACTATTTTGTTTATTAATCTAGAAAACAGGATTAAATCTGCAAAAAAAAAAACGATTTTACATAATATTTTCAAGTATAGCTATCGCAGATTAAAATCTTCCAGTTGAAAACAAGCTTAAATTATTATACATGTGAAAAAAATAAAATAAATATAAAATACAAAAAGAAAAAACGGCACGTTTTGGGTAAAACAATAACATAATAATTATTAGGGTTTAATTTCTATTTTTTAATTATAACTGTGACATTAATATACCTAACTAAAAAAAAATTTCAGATTTAAAATTAATTTAAGACAATATATATTCTTTATGTTACTTTTAAATGATGTTAAATTCCTTGATAAATATATTATTTAACACGAAAAGTACACACACGCAGTGAGTGTATTATTTATAACATTGTTCAAGAAACAGAAAGTATAGCTATATTATAGTTTGTAGATTAGGTACACGATTTAAATGAGGAAAAAAAAACATAGATATTATGTAATGCTTTTATATTTTCTTCCTAGTCCTCTGAACGTAGGTCAATAAGAAGATTTTATTTTATTTTTAACACCAGTTTGAATATTTGTTTTATGGTAATTCGATAAATATATCGAATTCAGTGTGTTGAACATTTAATACGAATTAACAAATATGAATGGAATATGCTTTAATGTCACGAAGGTTTCGAATTACAAATCACTATATAGTATAAAACAAAGTCGCTTTCTCTGTCCCTATATCCCTATGTATGTTTAAATATTTAAAACTACGCAACGGATTTTGATACGGTTTTTTTTAATAGATAGAGTGGTGATTGAAGAGGAAGGTTTATATGTATAATAACATAAATTAAATAATGGAGAAATACTGTTATTTTTGAGGTTACTCCAAATTTAACGCGTGCGGGCCACGGGCAGTAATGACTACATTGAAATGACTGGATCGATTTTAATCATTTTTTCAGTGAATGACATAGGGTATATATTTTATACCCGTGCGAAACCGGAGCGGGCCGCAAGTGAAGTATAAATCATTCGAATGACTCTGCTTTTAACCACCGTACGATGACATCCTATTGTTATGAACCGTTTAAACAAGTCATTTTAATTTATATTTACTTAAAATATAATTGATGGATTTCCCCGTAGTAACCCGCCTACTTCGCAATTGTTTTGGTAATTGCTTTAAAAGCAATGAATGGTAAACCGAAAACATACAAAGATTTCATCTGTATAATTAAAATTATTATACAGGTCGTTGCGTGGCGTATCATTAAAAAACTACTTACTATATTTTTTTATTTTACTCATTAGATACTTGTCCCTTATCTAAATGGAAAATTATCACAATAGCTTCATTAAATATAAAGTTTTTTTTATAAGCGCAACGCGTTCACCGATATGTGGTTTCTTGCTTGTAGAAAGGGGCTAACGATGTTGTGCTTATGTTTTTCCTGTGTACATAACATTAATAATAAACGAAACAGACAAGGTCGCAGATATCAGATAGTTTATAATAATTTCATATATACTGCTCGAATAACTCGGCATGTAATTTTAGCTTCACTAAAAACTGTCCCTTTATTGATAAGGAATATTCAGTGTCACTGTGTTGCTGGCAAGCTATTAAAAAGTGAATAAAACGCATAATTCTCAAGATAGCACCGTACTGGTATTTATTATTACTGATGTACGAAGATTATTAAACATAAAGGAAACATAAAATACGGATCTGCAAGAAGCGTAAGCGAGACAAAAACAACGACAATTAGTATTGTTCTATTATTTTTGCCTTTCCTTGAAAAAAATATGACGTGCAAAAACAAGTAAAACACACATGTTATAGATTAACGGAATAGAAAAAAAACAGTTATAAAAGAAAACATGATTACGAACAAAAAGTTAAAATTAGTGAAAGAAATTTTGTTACTAAAATATTTTATTACTACTATTAATAATAGCACTTTTTTTTAACGTGGGGAAATCGATCATGGACACGCCACCCACCCGGGGGAGTGGGTGGGTAGCGTGAGACTCCTACTCACTAAAACCCCACGAAGTCTCTTCAGCATTCATCGTGTCGCCCCAGCGGTTGGCACGGCATTAAATAGTGCCTCCGGGCCTCGTCCCTGTCAGGAGACACACTGTTGTCTCCTCCGTCGGCATTAATAAAAAAAAAACACTATGACATTGTGACGCTTGATTACAATTATTTTATGTTGTTATCAAATAAAGAGCGAACGTCTGTAAGACTTAAAAAGCAAAGAGTAATGAATGGAATGTAGATTTTTGGAACTAGACTAACTAGTTCATCTTTACATGTTTTATTTTTATCTTACCATAACAAAATGACGAGACAACGTAACGACGAAATGACGAGAGACGCGCAATGAAATCTAAAAACAAAAGCAAGCCAACCACAATCGACGCTGATACATTATCGACTTCCAAGCGTCTAGGGAACTGGTCGGGTAGGAGACCTTAAACACCAACTTGATAGAGTATAATCGCCAAATTGTTTTATGAGTACTACGCACGGTGTGTTGTGTAAAGGTTCCGGGTTACATTCTCATATTACAGATCTTCGTATGCAAAATATTAGCCCTAAATTAATATACATTAGCTGTTGGGTTGCATAAGGCAAAGTATATTTAGTTTCATTTCGTACTGTGTAGAGTATGTTGGTAAAATACGGAACTCATACATGAATGAGTTTTTAATTTTAGATACGATAATTGGCTATGATAATGTAAATCATTAAAATAATCGAAAACGGCATAATTTGATATCATTATTCCATTATACGGTAGATAATTGCTTAGATCTTTTTTAGACGTATAATAAATAATAAGACATTATCTATATGTTTTTAATAAATAAACAATTATGTAAAATAGTTTGCAAAATATGCTTTAAAGCTCTTAACAACAATAATAATAAAATATTTTAAAATGGCTCGCGAAATTGTCTCGGCAATCATTGTGCTAATAGACGTTTCGGTCCACGGTCTCATGGCCAAAGGTTTTGACCAACATCTCAAAAACCCTCACTGGCTAGCTGGATCAAGTATATGATCCAGAAGGCAGTTCTGCTTGATACGGCTTCGTACGGCGTCGCAATGACCACCGTTGGACCTTGTTCCCGTTGTCGATAGTCCATCGTCCGCTATTATATTTCTAAATGTATATTTTTAATAGTTTATATTTATGAATATATAAAGCATGTAAAGCATGGAAATAAATAATAATAATACTAGTTTGTTAAGGCCACGCTGCTGAGAAAATCCCCTTCCCATTTGGGAAGACACGAACTTAAGCACCACACTATTCGCCTAAAAAATCTATAGGTAACAGTTTTATAGGTCTCATATAGATCCTATCGTGTGTGATAATTGCACTGATTTTATAAGTTCATTTTACTGTGTAAACATTATTTTCTCTCATCGTATGAACACAATTCTTATCGGCAGACAGCAGCAGAGGTACTACCATTTTTTGAATATAAATATTAAAAATATTAAGTGCTTCCGTTCTTTTTTTACGTCTTTATTGTACTATGATTCCCCTGATATGTTGTTCAGAAACCTTAGAAAGTAGTCTTTCAGCTACTTTACATATGGTCGTTATTGATAAGCAATAACTCATTTTCCTATGTTACGTTATTTGTTAGTGACGATATGGGGATTTGCCCTTATGTTTACCAAGGACATGTTTATTATTTTATTTTTCTTCTTTTGCACCCACCAAATACAAGCATACATATTGATAGATTTTCTTAATAGATTATTTGATTAATGAGGATATACCAAACAGATATCAAATTTCCATAAATTTTGTTTCTCTTCTGGAATCTTACACAGGTGATACGATTCTTACATCTTTTTTTATGTTAAGATGCTTTTACTTACTTGTGTTGTGGAGATTAAGAAAATTATTGCTATTATAATAGGAACAGGAGTATTTTAATGTTTACTTTCATATGAATTACATTACAACGAATTATATTCATAGTAACACTCTTACAACTAAAATAATTATGGCTGCTACGGTATAGCCGCCTAAAAAACTATCAACATTCTAGAAACATCAAACTCTGAAACTTGCAGTCTTGCAGATAAATGGTACACTAACTAGTTATGAATTAACCTTCAACTATACACGTAACATGCGTTTATTGCAATGAAGAGACCACTAAATTACACAAAAAAAAAAAAACAAAAACACAACTAGCCATTTATGTAATTATTTACCTGTTTCCTAAAGTGCTTCTCTAGCTGCTAAACTTTGCCATTCAGCTATTTACGTCGTGTCCAAGGTAGATTAAAATTTAACAACTTATACCTACGTTTCAAGATTTACTTTCGATAAGATACTAGCAGGCCCGGCGGACATTGTCCTACCCTGATAATAATAAATATGTACTTATGTGCATGAAATGCTTAAGGTAACTGATGTATTCAATTTGATAAGGATTAATATTGTATCCGTCTCAATAGCCTTCCAATTACCTCATAATATGTGACCATTTTTAGTAGATAGTTGGGTATAGTAAGCTATCCTGAAAAGATAGGTATATGCCATCGTAGACTTTTTTGTAGACCTATCAAAGAGGAATATATCAATATGCATTATTTTGTTATATCTCAAAGATTTCACCGTGTTTTCGACGAAAGCTCCCAGGCGGCTTGACTTTTTCCGATCCTTTCAACAATTATTACTATATTTCAACCAATTTACACAAAACTTTGACAAATTATATACCTAAACCTTCCTCATAAATTACTCTATCTATTAGTCAAGACCGCATTACAATCTGTTCAGTAGTTTTTAAGTTTATCGCGAACATACAGACAGACAGACAGACGCGGTGAACGGCTTTGTTTTATAATATGTAGTGATGATTACCCAACCTTTTTAGTGTTGCTACTTACTAAATAGACAGAATACCTAAGTAAATAACGTTCTGACACTTTCTGTGCAATATTTTACATTGAACGGTTATCATGGGCGTCGAACATATTTTTATACATTAACAACAAGTTCATACCCACGAATTCGTCTGCGTTGTTTATGTAGCGATGATGTATCAGTGGTTATCGTGCTCGGACATCACGTCAATAGACGTATGTTCGAATACTTGCGACCAACCTGGAATTTTCGGTGAAGGAAAACATTGTGATGAAACCATAGCATGGTGGTAGGGCTTTTTATAAGTCTTAAGTTGAAAATCTGTCGCCAAGCACCTATAGATGTATTTAGGTTGCTGCACTTGAGAGCTATTCCCCATTCACGTTTAGCATATTTACCATTTTAGACAGCATCGTCGTTTAACATCAGATGAGATTGTGATCAAATGCAACGATTAGTATAGTATTAAAAATATATTTTATGCACAGAGGAAAACACATAAAAAAATTGAAAGCAAAAATATGCTTTGCTTACAAAATTTATTCATACACAATGTTATCTGTTTATTTCCTTTCTCGTGCGTATGCACACCACACCGCTTGCCCTACTTCTCCACGACAAAAAAACACACAGCGCGGAACGTGTAGTGCCTATAAAAAATGTAGTTTCTTATAACTTTAATAACTTTATACAAAATGAAGACAACGTGATATTTTTTTATTAGATAAGATCAAGTGTCTGAGAAGTAAAACTAAAATAAATGTTCGTAAGTAGTTTTTGCATGATGCGTGTACAACAGCAGACCTCTTTCATTTTATTTATATAGATAAAATATTCTACCTAACTTACTTTCAGTTACAGAGATAAAATAAATGAAATAATAATAAATAAAAGGTTTCAAGTAAAAATAACTGCTAAGATAGTATGTCTATATTGTTGGTAATACTGATAAAGTCGGTGACTTACTTATTTTATCTACGAGTTTATTTATTTAAAATCATAGAGTAGTATGGTTACTACAATTGAACATTGATATTTCGTCGAATGATATTACATTGAGATACAGAGAGGTATACATGAGAAAATAACAGAGAATACTCTTTCCAGTTATAGAGGGAAAATATGTACTTAAAATACCTTTTAGAGAAATATGAACCATTGCGGCTTTCTGGCGTCTCAAATCTGGAGTAATAGAAATATTGGGAACTTGCCGAAAAGAGAATAAGTGTTTCTTTGAAGCAATAGATGATTTTGACTTATCGAAGTTTGACTAAATGTAATTATCTGGATTTCCTTTAATTTACAGGATCACAATGTGGGCGTGTGATCCAGCGTTTACCTCCTCCATTGTGAATGGCTATCAAGCGATCGGACCCGTCTTTATGCACGCTGTAACAAATTTTTTCGCTGCCCAATGTGCTATCGCCGGCGATCACTTGTGGCCTGTAGACGCTACGGCAGCCGTACTTAGAGGTAATTTTTAACAAGATTTTGTACAGGACAAAGATACGACATTAATCTATACTTAAAATGATTGGTAATAAATTATATTTTTTTATATCTCATAAAAGGTACCCAGTGTTTTCAATATCAACGGCCGGAAAGCTCCTTCGTTTCTTCTTCTTTGAGGCTTAATAACATCAAAATTAATGAACGTTCGAATCTTTCGTAGAGTCTTCTGGGTTCCTTATTTTTTGTATTTAATTGACCCTTTGCCGTTTATTAAATTAAAAGTTTGTTTATTACAATATTATACAGCAAAGCGGGCGAGTATCAGCTAGTATTATATACGAATATTACAAAAGAAGATAAGTATAATAGACTGTATTTGACCAAGAGAAAGAGAGAGAGTTTGTGCAGGGTTCACTTATGGGAACACTAACGCCACATCTATTTATTTTGCAAAGCAACAATATTCACCCTGTTGTTTATTACTTTGAAGAGTGTGATAAACAACATGTGCTGACATACGAGGCGTTCTTACATAATCCGCAGACGAATCAATCTACTATAACTGACCTTTTTTTTTCGAACTGACTACACTGTTGGCCTGGCAAGACCTTTAAAGTTTCACCGGACTACGGTATATAACTAACCTCAAAACTAGGGCCCTATTGAAATTAGTTATACATACACATATGCTTGGGTGACCACATAAAATGGACATACTTCTATGCTACTTCATGATCAAATAAATAAAACTGATCACTCTTCTTACTTTAATTACAGTTCTAAAATAGTTTAAAACATTTTGTAACATAGGTACGTCCTTAGCATATCCATTTCCCATAACTCTTGGAGGTGGTATAAGTGACACACAAGACTTATATTATACTACATCTAAATGAGTTAAATATCGAAATATAGTAATGAAATCTATATTAATTTCAGATCCAAATTATGACTTCATAGTGGTAGGAGCTGGATCTGCTGGTTCGGTCGTCGCAAATCGTCTCAGCGAAGTACCAGATTGGAAAGTGTTGTTAATCGAAGCCGGAGGGAATCCAACATTGAGTACAGAGGTAATTAAATAACAACGAGTGTTAACGAACGTAACGGAGAAGGAACAAAGACAATGATACAAAATATTCCCTTTACAGTACGACCGTGTAAAGTAATTAAATGGTAATTGAGCAAATGAACATTAATCTGTCAGTTCTGTCTATCTTTTTGTAGATCTCCAATATCTTCTGTCTCTCTCGGTTCCCCTTTTTTACAAGGATATTTTTCACAACACAACAAAAAGAGAATCGGTCAATTGATTTATATAGGCACATGAATAAGTTTTTAAATGTATACTTAACAACAAACATAACACACTTATATATAACATTCATACTATTTAAATATTTTGAAATTTGAAATGATGTAATGGTATAATTTCATGATTAATTGTGAGACGCCATAGAGAAAAACTAACATTTACCAAAGCTAAAGAGTAACATCTTAAAGAGACAAGGAAAATAAAATATTAATATATTTTGCCCATTATTACTAATATTAATTCAAATTAAACAATATTCTGTTTTCATACAATTTCACCGAAATAATCGAACATTTCTCCACATGGTTAATGTTATCATTATTTTTGAATAATAATTAATCTATTATCTTAACGGAAACCGTGTTACCCTGAAGAAACTTATATGTAGAAGTGGGCTTATGCAACTAATATCACTGATAACTATACTCTATACTTTATAACCCGCTCAAAATATTCAAGAACTTAAATTAGCAAAGAAAAATAATCCTGTAATATTATTTTAAATGTTATTCTTTTATTATTTCAGACGCCTCAACTTTTTTACAATAACTTTGGAACACCTGGTGATTGGGGTTATAAAACTCAACCGCAAGAAGGAGCATGTCGTAGTTACAAAGATAAAGGATGCGCATGGCCAAGAGGTAAGGGTCTTGGCGGTTCTAGCAGTATTAATGGAATGTTCTACGTGCGAGGAAATAAGCTAGACTATGATGAATGGGACGCCGCTGGAAATTATGGATGGAGCTACGACGAAGTGTTGCCTTACTTTAAAAAAAGTGAATCGTTAAAAACAAATTTTAGTAAAATAGACTCTAAATACCACAATAATGATGGCTATTTACACGTAGATAATGATGAAAATATACATGTCTTTGAAAACTTGATTATTAAAGCTAGCATGGAACTAGGAATGAAGAACTTAACTGACGTTACAGGAGCTAATCAAATGGGTACAACAAAATCGTATACGACAACAAAGAATGGAGTCCGATTTAGTACAGCTAGAGCATTTTTAAGCCCAGTTAAAAATAGAAAGAATTTACACATAATCAAGAACACTATGGCTACAAAAATTTTATTTAAACCCGGTACAAAAACTGTAAGTGGTATATTATTGCACAAAGATGGTCTAGATTTCGTTGTCAATGTTAGTAAAGAACTAATTGTATCAGGAGGTTCGGTTAACTCCCCTCAATTGTTACTCTTGTCAGGAATTGGCCCTCGAAAGCATCTAGAAGACATAGGAATTGAAGTAAAACTTGATTTGCCAGTGGGAGAAAATTTACAAGATCATATATTTATACCTATAACCTATACAGCACCCGGAGATAAAACAATTAATTCTTTATATAATATAACTGAAGTATTTTCAGAATATATACTACATAGAAAAGGACCATTCGCAAGTACAAGTCCACATAGAGTAATATCGTTTGTAAACATAACTGATCCGACTTCAACAAGTCCGGATATACAATTTCATCAACTTGTTTTCTCACCTAGTGTTTTTAATGTTGTAGATATGTTTCAAAGACACGGATTGTCTGAGGAAGCAATCACAAGTTTCAGGAAAATGAATAAAAATAAATTTACAATAATAATCGGCACCACGTTGTTGAAACCAAAATCTATAGGCAAGATAGTTCTAAATAGTAAAAATCCTTTTGACTACCCCTTAATTTATGCAAACTACTTCGACGATCCCAAAGACATGGAAACCATATTAAGAGCGATGAGAGAATATACTCTTAGATTTGGAGAAACAAAGGCCTTCAAAGAAGCCGGTTTCCTGTTGGAATGGCTAGAAATAGAAGCGTGTAAAAATTTTGATAAAGCATCCGATCAGTTTTTGGAGTGTATTTGCAGGGAATTAACATTTTCCTTGTATCATCCTACCAGTACAGTAAAAATGGGTAATATAACTGACACCAGTGCAGTTGTGGATCCACAGTTAAAAGTAAAAGGTGTGCACGGTCTCAGAGTAATAGATGCGAGCATTATGCCTTCAGTTATAAGAGGAAACACTAATGCACCTACGATTATGATTGGTGAAAAGGGTGCAGACATGATAAAAAATGAATGGTTAGCACAAAATGTAAAATATGAATTTAAATAGTTCTTTTACACTACATTTACAATTGAGAATCTTTGAATGACACTTCATAAAACATATGATTCCTTTGAGAGTACTCAGAATAAATTTACTGTTTACAGGTATTAAGTTTTTTTTCAATAAAATTTGCCAATTCCTCTTGGTATTGAAATCGTTAATACTTCTTCTTTGAACATTTTCCAAAAATAGTAAATTTAATTTGAATTTATTGCATAATTTTCAAATTCAATTTATTTTTATTTAGAATAAGATATATGAATGTTTATATTTACTAGTCACAGTCATTATGCTATTATTTATTATCCTGGGAATAAATAGTTCTTTGAATTGTCAAGCCTTGACAGACTTTAATAGGCTTCATCAATTATGTATAAATTTTTTCCTAATACATTTTATTGAATATGAAGCCCGAGCGAAAACCTTGACTGTGGTTGTTTGTATAGCATAAGATTTCTAATGTGTTCCTCATTGCTTGTGACTGGGTCGTGAGAATTGTAAATTAATATATGCGAAATCCCAGCAGATAGTGGCTTGCAATGTTTGGAGAATTAGGTAACGGGTGCACGAAACTACACGCCTCTGTCGTGTTTGTAACTGTGTAGAGTGATGACTGCCTTTTTCTTAATTTATACATATAATAAAAATGAAGTGTCTGTATGTAATATCAAAACAATGACTTTTTACTGATTGGATATGAACGTATACACGATACTGATAACAAAAACACAATTTTTAAAAATGTTGTCTGTCTGTCTGTTTGTTCCGGGTAATTTCTGAAACGGCTGGACCGATTTTAACAGAAATTTCACTGACGGATAATTAAAATTACAGCGGGTGACATAGGCTACTTTATTTTAGACTAGCTGTCAACTGTCATCCGTGGCTTCGTCTGTAGTGCTATCTCCAAAACGATTAGACCAATTTTTATGGGACTTTTACTAGCATATATCTAATGTAATGAGAACTATCTTAAGCCATTTTATATTCTAAACTGTTACTCGCGACTTCATACAATTATAAAAAAACGCATGCGGAGCTGCGGTCAACAGCTAGTTGTACTATAAACACATACGCGTCTTTTTTTTAATCTTTAACATGGTCTTTGTCGCATAGCGATTATGACGCCCCGTAACAACATTACATACATATTCAGTTCCACGATACAATACATTATCAAATCATAAAAGCTAACCTTGCTATTATTGTACACAATATTTTTGCGCTGAGACAGAGGATCTGCCAGGATCCAATTACAAATACCAACCTCAATGAATCGAGGAGTAACCTTGAAAAAAATTCTACAACCTTTATATTTGACACATTCCATCAAAACATGGTAAGCATCCTCAACGACACCACACGCCATGCAGTTAGGTGATGACTTTTTTTAATAGATGTAAAAACCTATTTGTTGGAATGTGTACAGAGCGGAGTCGGAGAGCTATTATTAGGTCAGATCTACTTAAAAAAAATTGATCGATCCATGAGACAACAAAATGAGGCTGGGGTTGTATGGTCTTATACCAGATTCTTTCTTTCTTGACCAGATTTCAAAATACACCTTCCACATATCACTACAATAAGATTTTACTTCAAATAAGTACTCTGTACTCGTATATATCGGGGTGATATGCGTCGGAATTCCTTCCGTCTTGGTTTTGTCAACAAATATCAACAGTTCATTACCAACTAATTTATTATGTGATGGAATTCATTCAAGTATAACTGTTTTACCGGTATATTGAAATCTATAGATTGATTTTAATATAAAATAGGCTATCGTTAAGACCTAGTATCGACGAAATACACCGAGCAAAATTTTGTAAAGGGCTTTTTGAATCAGTCAAAATTACAAACTGTTGACAGACTGTATAGATTTAATATACGATAAGGCTTTATTAATAGTTAATAATTCTAGATGCATTACCGATATGTTTAGAATCAACTTTAATTTTTATATGGCTATCGGAAAAAGGATCTAAAAAGGCGGCACCATTATCTACGAATTTTCGAACCATCAATATAAATATAATAATATATATTAAACGTATATATTCCTTATTTTTACCATTACATCGTTTTCTTTTAACCGAAATGACACAATAATAATAACCTATTTTACTTAAAACAAATAAATTTTCTTAATGAAAATTTCAACAAAATAATTATTCGTAAATTCAAATTATTTACAAAATATCTGTATGTAATGGAACGTTTTTGAATGATGAGATCGATTCGAATGAATGCTATTCATTGTTGTTCACATAAAAAACTTAAACCAGGTTTCTGAGGTATTTTTAACTGTAGTTTATCTGTTCAATAGCGCTATCGGTTCGATAACTTGTCAGATTGGATTTCTGAACACACAAGCATACGATAAAATTGACAGTTAAACTCGGTACAACATAACTGACCAATATTGGGCGTTTATCTATTCGATAAGTTTTGTTTTAAGTTTCATGTGCCAAAACTGACCTGAAACCTTATTTTTTTGTGTCGGTATACTGATTTTAGCACAAATGAAGTATTGATTTATGTTCCATAATATGAATATAGATTCGAGAATTCATCGTAGTTCAATATAAAAATTCTGTAGATAATTTCTAATATGTCTTGTACTTCGAAATCATTTTACTCGTATGTTTATTTATGTCGACACAAACTCTTTAACTACTATTGTGTTAATAATATTTAATACAGTTTCCGTGCTCGTACATATTTTTGCAATATATTTATAAAATACATATAAATAATTATTTCAACAGAATTGGTGAACATATAATCTAACTGAATCAAAATCAAAGTATTACTACTATGCATCAATTATAATACAATTCAAGCAACAACAAAACCTACATTTTTATAATGTTTGACACTTTAGGAATGATATTGTTCACACGGTCTTTGAGAAACTGCTATGTAACAAATCATCATAAAAACTTTAAACTACAATTAAAATAAGACACGTGTCGAAATTGGGAAAAAATTCTGTTGGTAATAAAACAACAATTAATAATGAATTAAAATGATAAAATCAATTTATATACCACTTTGTAAACAGAGCCATCTAGCGAAGATAAATGGAACTCATTGTGTATTCAGAAACGTATTGGCAGTTAAACGTCGCTTATCTTATGGATAAGTTTATTGAATCAATAGCTATTGATACTTTAACTGAAGGCTTCAGAAACCGGGCATTAGACACGCTTTTGTGATAAACATAGGGCACCTTTCATCAAGATTAATGTACGGTCCGCTAGGCTTAGATAAAATCTAACAAAGTCGCGAGTAAAAGTTAGTTTTATCTTTAGTTTTCAAATCCGTTCCAAAAGAATTTATATGAATAATATAAAGCTTGTCTATAATATAAAAATGAATCGCTAAATGTGTTGCTAAGCGCAAATCTCGAGAACAGCTGAACCGATTTCGCTAATTCTTTTTTTAGAATATTCCTTGAAGTACGAGGATGGATCTTACGGAGAGAAAAATAAAAAAAAATGCCTGAAAAAGTCTAAAAACAACACTTTTCTATACTTCCATACAAACGATTCGTAATAATACTCAAAACTCAATTTGAACGTTAATACCATAGCATAAAGTTTAAGTGTTAGTGGAGAGGTTCCGGGAAGGCAAAACAATTGAGTGACGTTAGTATCGTATATATATTAATGTCAATATTTATACGATGGTCCCGAATAAGTATTAAATAAAATATATTTAAAGAATCGACTGTTAGGCGGTACGAAGATCGCCGGGGTCAGCTAGTTATTTATAAATATTCACTGGTCGTTAAGCATTAGACTACAACAGTTTTGAAGTCCAGATATATTTTTTTCCATTTTCGTTATTGTCTGTCTTTATCAAGTACAAATATATAATATTTCAGTTGTTAAATATTATTTACTAACACATGGCCGAGAACATAATTTCCATGACAATGTTCCAAGACATTACATTAAAATATACTTAGAATGTTGTTTCATAATAACTAGTTTCATAAGCGAGGCATTCTTGTCCAAAAACTTTAACGCGAATAGGCGAATATTACGAACCGGTCGTTAGTTTATTTCTATAAATTATATCTTACTAACTGCCTGCGCCGACTTCGCACGGGTATATTAATGAATAAAATGTGATCTTATCTTTTACAGTACGACCTTTTAATAAAATACATTGGGAAGTAAAAAGGCCCAGTCTATTAATTCGGTCTATATTTTCGAAAATCTACCTGTCGTTTTCTGTCTCACTCCCTCACTTTTTTATGTAAATCATTTTTAATGTTTCCATACAATTTTTCCAACATTTCATACAAACTTGTACTGGCAATTACACATACAACAAAAAAAAATTAGTCAAAGCGATGCAGTCGTTCTAAAGTGATACGCTTACAAACGTTTTATGTATATACATACATAACTACATCACCTTTCCATCTTATATTATATAACTTTAAAACGAATCAATAAATATGGAATATCGTTTTAGTAACATAATTTGTCTTTACCAAGCAAAACATATAGTGATATGTGTTAGGTTTTATAACAAAGTCCCAAAGAATATTAACGATTTGCCGTACTGTGGTTTTAAGCGCCACGTCATGCCGGTTTTGATGTCAAAGGGCTATTATAGCGTGGATCAATATGCGAACGAGGATGATGTCTGGAATTGATTCCTCTCTATGCATTCACTAATAATGATTGTGATGTGTAATGTATTATAAATATACATCTATATATGTTAAAAAGATAAATCCGATCGAGTTTCTTGCCGGTTCTACTACATGACTGCGTTCTTTTCCGAACCGGCAGTAATTCTGACGTTTACAAGCGCCTTCTTAGGGCCTAAATTAAATAAAGTATTTTTTGATTATGGTGATGTCTCGGCACATTTCGAGATCAACCATATCAGATGAAACTTCCAAGGCGGCCCGATATCGACGTTAGGTGATGGATCGCCAATGTCTCTATGGTCACGATTGTTTCTAGATTGGATTGTGCTTATCAACAGCCTTAATGCTGTCTATTTACAATGTTATAATATAAAACACCAATGCCCTTTTTCTTAGTAACCGAGTATAGTAAAACTAATTAAGTATTCACGTGTCAAGGGTGATCAGCATATATTCCGTGTCATTTTCCAAACGACCTTTACCCACCAAACACAGTTAGGAACTATATACAAACGGTTGTAGAGCACGCGCACTTGCAAAACTCGTACGGACAGGGAACCTTGAAGACGCTGTCCATTGTAGTTAGTACAAAACGCATTTATTATTTGAGACACAAGTTCAGAGTTACGTTTCAAAACGCTATTCGTTTTGTATCTTGTGTAATAAAGACGACAAATTACTATTAAAGCCGAATAAATTACAACAAACCGTTGATACACTTACCTGTTATCTTTGCCATCATTGTTATTGGTAGCTTGTTTCAATGGTCAGAAAATGAACGATTATAGTTAGAGATTATAACCTCTCGGCTGGTTTTTTAAGATCCAGATCTAAAAATTGCGGATTATGTTTTTTTTATTTATTTCATGACATCGTACATTGTAAATTTCATGGTTTAGTAATAAAAGGTCGTACAAATGAAAAAATAATTTAAAATGAATCGCTGAATGTGTTGCTAAGCGCAAATTTCGAGAGCAACTGAACCGATTTCGCTAATTCTTTTTTTTTGAATATTCCTTTAAGTACGAGGATGGTTCTTACGGAGAGAAAAATTTTAAAAATTGCCTGAAAAATTCTAAAAACAACACTTTTCTCTACTCCCATACAAACGATTCGTAATAATACTTAAAAGTCAATTTAAACTTTAATAATACCATACCATAAAGTTTTTGAACTTTAATACCATACCATAAAGTTAAGTGTTAGTGGAGAGGTTTCGGGAAGGAAAAACAATTGAGTGACGTTAGTATCGTATAAATATTAATAATGTCAATATTTCTCAATATTTATATGATGGCAAAATTTAACATTATTACGAAATTGTGACGGGTCGCTAAAACTCGACAAGGGCTGGACCGATTACCGCTGGGGCGGCATGGTGATAGCACTGCACGATCCCATGCCGCCCCAACCAAGCGGCGGTTGGTACACATGTGAGGTTTAGTAAGAGTCTCACACTACTTACCCTCCCCCCGGGAGGGTGGTGTGTCCATGATGGGTTTCCCCACGTTAATAAAAAAAATAAAAAAGGGCTGGACCGGTTTAGCCAATTTTGATCTTGTAATATTTGTGGAAATACTGGGAAGGTTTAAACGGTGAGAAACGTAAATAATGAGTAAAGGATAATACAAAAAAACACATTTTAATTTTCAAATACAAAACGTTCCCACCTATAAAACATTTGATGTCTTTTATCATTTTAGAAATAAACAATTGTCATTCGTTTGTCAAATATTTATAAGCGCATTCAGAAATTTGTCTGTTTCATAGCTTTAGTATGAGGTTAGATCTATTTAGTACGTTCTGTTGGAATACAAAACAGTTATGTTTCAGAAATAAAAATAGTAGGTACACGAGAAAGCTTTAACTTGATTAAGTGGATTTATAATGTATAAAAAATGTATTAAATTTTGACCAGTGAAAAAATTTGATGTAAGTGCTACGAAGTTCATCGGGTCATTTAGTAAGATATAAACATGAAAAGGCAGGCAGGTAGATCATATGGATTATTTTAATATTCAGTCTAATATTAAAAAAAAAATAAAAGGTAGTAGAAAAAAGGATAATTTTATAAGTATTATATATATAAATATAGACGGCGATTTCACATTTGCAATGTGATTAATTCCTCGACTTATAATTAGTAAGTTATGCATACATCTACAAAGTACATATACGTGTCACGGAACATTTGCCAATAACCTGCAAAATCACCATTACACAACGCATTACAACTATGTTTAATGCTAATAACTTCACTACATAGTATAAAACAAGCCGCTTTCTCTGCCCCTATATTCCTATGTATGTTTAAATGTTTAAAACTACGCAACGGATTTTGATGCGGTTTTTTTTAATAGATAGAGTGATTGAAGAGGAAGGTTTATATGTATAATAACATAAATTAAATATTGGAGAAATACTGTTATTTTAGAGGTTACTCCAAATTTAACGCGTGCGGGCCACGGGCAGTAATGAATGATTCAAAACTACTGGATCGATTTTAATCATTTTTTCAGTGAATGGCATAGGCTATATATTTTATACCCGTGCGAAGCCGGAGCGGGCCGCTAGTACATAGTAAACTTAGAAGTAAATGAAGATATTCCTCCATTACTTTAATTACAAAAATACTGCTTAAATAACCCATACGAGTTACATAATAACTGTATTGATAATCCTGTTACATTAATAGTTGATATCCGCGACTTCGTATGCGTTGTCTATTATCTTAACAATACACTTTATGTACAGACGTAGATAACATAATAAAAATAGAAAGCAAAAATATACTTTGCCTACAAAATTTTGGTGTAATTATGGTATACATTTATTTTCCTTCTTCTGTGCATGCGCACCACACCGCCTGCCCCATTTCGTAGATTATTTAAACTGTAGAGCTTATAAAAAATTAGTTACTTCAGAATTTAATAATATAAAGAAAATAAATGTCTTATTTTAATACTATAGTGGACTCATTATGAACTGATGTTTCCGGTCCTAAATCATATTTATCTGTCTGTCTCACTCGCACTTACAGGTCTTATGGAGAGGTGTAGTGATGTGCGTAAGAATTGTACAGGTGCATATCGATAACGGGATAGGTACCATCGATATGCTAAATTATGTTAAGTATTAATAGGAATAATTTTTCGCAATCTCAAAATAAAAGTTTTTAATTTGTAAGATAAAGACAACAAATCTTGTATTTATAGAAAAATAGCAACCCTTACTCGTAACGACTAATCAGGAGTCATAGTGCTAATGGAGGACACGATGACGCATCCACCCCGCGTGCGCTGGTAGCTAAAGCATCGATAATGGGTTGCATTGCGTGCACATTCCTAGTGTCACTGACATTTATTGCCCGACGACGACTCATTGCAAAATGCTTCGACTATATATTAAATGAAGATACCATGTTTTTTTAGATAAGGACGAAGTGTTTCAGAAATAAAACTAAAATAATTGTACCGAAATCTATCCAAAACGTTTTGCGTGAAACACGCGCACAACGGCAGATCTCTAATGTTATATATATATACATATGATTAATAATTTAGAGCGTAAGTTCCCAGAGTAACATTTCTGTGTTTTTTATTTTTTATTTTAATAAATATAAAAAAAAAAATAATATATTTTTCTCACTTAGTAAAACCTACCAAAATCAAGTTAAGAACAATTTCACCTATGAAAACACACATTTCAATTAATAAAAATTCCGTATTGAAAAGATAGGTGACCCAATACCATAAAAACTGGTAATTGATTTGACAAGACAAAAAAGTTTGGGGACCATTGGTTTAGAGAATGGATGAGAGAAGCAATTTACAAAATGTATTAGTATTAGCTAATACTCTCTACTAATTAGGCTGCGAGGTCAGAAGGTTTGATCGTCTCACAATGAATGACCATTGCAGCATAATTGTAAGTATAATATTTTATGGACCATTAACTTTTTTAATATACAAGTTTTATTATTAAAAGAAGTTTTTCTTACAAAATAATCGCTTTATAATTTTTTTTTATTTTTATTAAAAATGTATCTTTTATCACCTCTACAAAAGAAAATGGTCGGTTTTTTAAACTTGTTCCAATTGTGTATCTCTGTAGGGAAATTAATTGTCAACAAAATCATGACATTGTTTTTAATTCAATTTTATTTACTAAATAACTAACTAGCTATTAACAGCGGCTACACTCGTGTTAATCTCGGTTTGAAGTAATGCTTTTTTTTTCTCAACAAACTCACTCTCGCATTTATAATATTTGTTAAAGATGTGTGGTTATGTTGATGTTAGGTTAAAGTAAAAGTTAAAAGAAACTTTCTAATTTTGAAAAAATTGTATTTCCGTGAGCGCTGGTTGAAAAATGAAGATAAAGAATAAAAATAATACGATTTGGTGACAAGTATTTTTTTTTTCATAATAACCGGCAACATAATTTTCACATACGATCTAAGCAAAAAAAGAATCGTCAAATTGGGAACAATCCGCAACGATATGCGATGCGACATAATGAAAAAATACAATTAATATCTCATCAACAGGGTTACCATTCAACGTATCGCTCAGATGATTTTGCAACGTCGTATTTGTAAGACATCTGACCGCTATTCCGTAGCAGAAAGGTGCCTGCGTATGCTCACGTACGCCAAAAAAATGACTACCAATTACTAAATCTTTCAAATACGACACACGATATATATATATTTATATATTATTTGCACTTATCTAAAACATTAATAATAATAATAATACAAGAAAGCCTTTCACATTCCTTAATGCGTGAAGTTTTATCACCCATTGCAATCCGTATTTCTGTAGTTCTGTACTTTTAGATTTTTGAGAAAAAAAAATGTTACAGGTGTCGTCTAGGAATAAGTAATAGAATCCATTTCGACCATTTTTAGAAATGTCTGTCTGTCTATCTGTATGTCTGTTTGTTTGAACAGGGAGCAATGGTAAAGTACTAGATTTCTGATAAAACAACAGCAAGAAAATAATCAAGCATATTCCGGAGCAACATAAAATTTTTGTTTCATTAAAATCGGTTAACTCTATCAAAAGTTATTGTAATTTTAATGACGACGGGAGTTACGTACGAGAGAAAAATAGATACACAAATGGACTTTAGCCTCATCTAAAAACCAGGGTACTTTATAATATAAATAAACATCATCACAGTATTACATTATTAAGACATAGAACGAAAGAAAAATGGTTAATATTTTATTTTCACATAAATAAATATTAATAACCTAAGAAGTTCAGTAATTAATTGATATGCATTATTGCAAATAGATGGCGTTCAACCGCCATTAGCTAAATCTATTACCACTATAATATACAATCTACAAATTGGCCAATTACATATATTACATATTTCTATAAATTGAATAATTTACTTTTTACTTTGTATAAGTAAAATATGATTTTCATTTTTCGATCGTATAAGGTTTATGATTAAATTTTTAAATTTCTAATTAGTTTCGTGTTGTAAATATTACAAGTTATTGAACCTTATCCCAATTTCAGGACACATTTTTATTATAATAGAAAGAATAAAGAGACTGAAATTGTTCATTGAACATAAATGTAAGAAAAAATCATCTTTAGAAGCAATAACAGACTACATTTTTGATGGCAACAAATGGCGCTAAACTTATAATTTTATTGGTATACTGCCGTAAGAATATTATTGCAGGGAAGAGTATAGATAACAATGAGATAATTTCTGTACTTTTTAGGTTTATTTCGAATTATAATTTTCATAAATTTACCTTGATTCTAATGTCTTAATTACGCTTTCAATGAATGAATACCTTTAGGTTTATGCGTTAGGGAGCTTGCATTTTCTTCCAGCGGTACCGTGGCGGAAAAAGACTGCAGGCAGTGCAAATGAAAGGAAGGATAACATAAAAATAATAATAAGAATGAGCTATGTAAAATATATATGAATGAATATTAAAAGCCGTCGGCTGATTTTTTAAGACCCAGATCTCAAAATGGCAGATTATGTTTTCAATATTTTTTTAATTTCACTACATAGTACATTGTAAATTTCATGGTTTAGCAAACAAAGTTTGTACAAATGAAAAAATAATTTAATGATAATTTTACACGAATAGATATACAGATATAAATTAAGATTGTTTCATTAATCACTGTGTTTTGTATTCCGTTCCACGCGGACGAAGTCGCGGGCTTTTTTTTTTTTTTTCGAACTGACCTACACTGTTAGCCTGGCAAGGCCGCTATAGTTCCACCGGACTACTAAGGGGAGCGCTTAAGGCACTCACCCGATTTTATATATACGACTTTTTTTTTTTTTTTTTTAATGTGGGAAGAAATCCTTCATTGGACACCCACAGCCCTGGGGAGCTGTGGGTTGTCAGACTCTTACTGACTAAAAAAACCCACAAGATACCGTCTGCCGCGCTATGGAGTGGCACGGGATCGAACAAGCAAGCACCATGCCACCCCGGCGACAAGGCCCAGCGCGAACGCCCTGACCGCGACGACAGCCCGGTCAAGCTGCCTACCCGTCTACCGAACCAATGTGCAATGGAAAGTCAGGTCCCCAGCCCCTTCCCTCCTTGGTCCGGTTTGGCAGTCAAGGGGTCACCCCCTCCAACCACCACCACCTGTAACTTTTTTACGTGGTTTTCTACCACGGTGACTTTTTAACGAGGTTTTCTCCCTCTCCCTCCGCCCGAAGGCCACCCCTCTGTCACTTTTTAATGTGGTTTCCTCCCACAGGAACTTTTTAATGAGGTTTTTCTCCCTCTTCCTCCGCCCGAAGGCCTCCCCTCTGTCACTTTTTAACGTGGTTTCCTCCCACGGTAACTTTTTCTTGAGGTTTTCTCCCTCTCCCTCCGCCCAAAGGCCGTCCCTCTGTCACTTTTTAACGTGGTTTCCTCCCACGGTAATTTTTTAACGAGGTTTTCTACCTCCCTCCGCCCGAAGGCCTCCCGTCTGTTTTTTAACGAGGTTGTCTCCTCAACACCCGTAACTTTTTAACGTGGTTTTCTCCCACGGTGACTTTTTACCGAGGTTTCCTCCCTCCCACCGCCCGAAGGCACACCCGTCTGTAACTTTTTAACGTGGTTTTCTCCCACGGTGACTTTTTACCGAGGTTTTCTCCCTCTCCCTCCGCCCGAAGGCCACCCCTCTGTCACTTTTTAATGTGGTTTCCTCCCACAGGAACTTTTTAATGAGGTTTTTCTCCCTCTTCCTCCGCCCGAAGGCCTCCCCTCTGTCACTTTTTAACGTGGTTTCCTCCCACGGTAACTTTTTCTTGAGGTTTTCTCCCTCTCCCTCCGCCCAAAGGCCGTCCCTCTGTCACTTTTTAACGTGGTTTCCTCCCACGGTAACTTTTTAACGAGGTTTTCTACCTCCCTCCACCCGAAGGCTTCCCGTCTGTTTTTTAACGAGGTTGTCTCCTCAACACCCGTAACTTTTTAACGTGGTTTTCTCCCACGGTGACTTTTTACCGAGGTTTCCTCCCTCCCGCCGCCCGAAAGCACTACCCTCCGTAACTTTTTTACGTGGTTTTCTCCCACGGTAACTTTTTAAGGAGGTTTTCTCCCTCCACCTGACTAGCACAAGGGCGCACGGCACGCCTCGGCTTGGGCTGTCGTCGAAAACCCGAATCTAACTAGCTAAGCTAAACTAAGCTAAGCCTATCCGTATCATACCTGTATGGGTTCGTGAAATATACATGGTTACCAAGCATGTATGTTTCACGATCCCGTACATGTATTTTGTATCTGTCTATCTATGTTCTAAACTATTTCAGTTCGAAAGGGCAAAAGTCGCGGGCACAGCTAGTGTTGAATAAATCGGTAAAATTCAAGCCGCCTTAAGCGTTTCATGCACATAAGCATATATTTTTTATTAGCAGGGCAGGACAACGTCCGCCGGGCCTGCTAGTATACAATAAAATTCGAAATTTTCACAATCATTTCATCGCCATTATTTGGCACAACATTATTAACTAATTATCAATAAATCTTAATAATGATTTATATGTCTTTATAATTATCACGAATGTTTATTTTCCTCTTTTTGCAATAAAAGGCTAATAAATTAATATGAATTAAGACATACCCAATAAATACAACACTCCGTTTTTTATACTTATTATATAAGTATTTGTTGTTGTTGTTTTTTTTTTGCAATTTATTAATATACTAGCTGACCAGGCGAACTTCCTACTGCCTAATAGTCGATTCTTTAATTATTTTTTTTAATACTTATTCTGCTATTCGGGACAATACATAATGTTAAATGTTACCATGGTATAAATATTGACGTTAATATTTAAACGATACTAACGTCACTCAATTGTTTTGCTTTCCCGAAAAACCTCTCCACTAACACTTAAGCTTTGTGATATGGTATTAAAGTTCAAATTGTCTTTTAAGTATTATTACGAACGGTTTGTATGGGAGTATAGAAAAGTATTGTTTATAGACTTTTTCTGGCAATTTTTTAATTTTTTCTCTCCTTAAGAACCATCCTCGTACTTCAAGGAATAATCTAAAAAAATAATTAGAGAAATCGGTTCAGCTGCTCTCGGGATTTGCGTTTAGCAACACATTTCGCGATTCATTTTTATATTATAGACAAGATATAAACTTTTATTCTTCAGTGGCAACTGCGTCTGACCTACTTTTAATTCGATTATATATTTTTTAATTATAATTTGATTGTTACAGCTCATTTTCTATACAAAGTATATTCATATTTCGCCAATATTCTTATAAAGGTTCTTTCTTATATTAATATGAAATCTGCATTCAAATTGGTGAAATAGTTTTCGATTCATGTGAGTTTTAATTTTAAAAAATACGACTGTATCTATGCTTATATAATAAAGCTAAACTTATATAATAAGCCGAAGCTTATATAATAAAGCTTAAGAGATTACATGATTTATTTTTGTTTTTTTTTTCTATGCATTAATTCTAGAACTGCCAGTCAGATTTATTTATTTTCATTTTATAACTTACTAGTTTTTATTCCAGGCTTCGCTCCCGTTTGATCTATCCCTATGGAATATTACATTTTGTTTTCTTGAAAGGTATCATTATATCCTTTACCGTACCCCTTAAACCGTGCGTATACAATTTTATGCTAATCGATCGAGTAGTCAAGGTGTGAACACGTTACAAGCAAACCAACGCACTTTCGTTTTTATAATATTAGTAAGTATGAGACTTATAGACTATTAAGGTTTTCAGAGCGAGGCAATTATCATACAAAGTGTAGGTCAGAAAATACGTCACGCGAGATGTAACAGGAAGCTAAATTAAAAAAAAAAATTAAACGGGAGTAAATTCACTACTCGCAACTAGCTATATATTTAGATTTAGATTACTTATAAACGGTCCTATCTAATTGAAAGAGCCACAATCTTGTTCGTATGTTATCTAGATCAAGGAATTCCAAACAAGGATTTACATCTATTGGATAAATGTACATTAATTAAAATATTTTTTTATAACATATTCTAGTCACGCACTGCTTTAAATTTATTATAGCGGTTAATGTCTCTTGTTACAATTTCGGTTACACCTTGAATAACTGCTTAGTTAAAACTTTGTAAATTATGCATATATAATAACTATCAGGCTCGGCTGCCGTTGTCCTGTCCCTGATAATAAAAAATATATACTTATGTGAATGAAATGCTTAAGGTAACTAATGTATTTTATTTGATAAGGATTAATACTGTATCCGTCTAAATAGCCTTCCAATTACCTCATTATACGTGACCATTTTTAGTAGATAAATGGGTATAGTAAGCTATCCTGAAAAGATAGGTATATGCCACCTCATAGACATTTTTGTAAACCTATAAAAGAGGAATATCTCATTATGTATTATTTTGTTATATCTCAAATACATCTCAGCGTTTTCGATGAAAGCTCCCAAGCGGCTTGCCATTTTCCGATCCTTTCAACAATTATCATCATGTTTCAACCAATTTACAAAAAACCTTGACAAATTATATACCTAAACCTACCTCATAAATTAGTCTATCTATTGGTGAAGACCGCATTACAATCCGTTCAGTAGTTTTTGAGTTTATCGCGTATATCCAGACAGACAGAAGACAGACGCAGCGGACGACTTTGTTTTATAAAATGTAGTGATAGGTTAGTGATTAGTTAGGGGGTATTTTAATTTCGCTATAATATTTTTATATTATAGGGAGCAAACGAGCAAGTGGATCACCTGATGGTAAGTGATCACCGCCGTCCATAGACACTAGCAACACCAGGGTAGTCGCAAGTGCGTTGCCCGCCTTTTAATAAATGTGGGCCTCCGGAGCTCTCAGTGATCGAACGAAACGCAACAGTGCAACCACTGTTACTTCACGTCGGTTTTCTGTGAGAGGGTGGTACTACACCGGGCGAGCCGACCCATTCATGCTGAAACCAGTAATAGCTTCAGCGTAGCTCTACCACCTACAAAAAGCGCCTTAATAATATTAAGAGCAGAGAGAAATAAATGCCTTCTCGGTACCGGAAATCATAACTACATCGTAAACTATTGGATCCATTTGGATACTATGCACTTGATCTTATATCTGGAAAAAAATATACTATCGATTTTTTTGGCACTTAGCTCGTTTAGATTTCCAACCCTTCAATTACTGCACAAAAACCCATGCGAAGCCACAGGGTACAGCTAGTAAGATATCTATTTCTGTTTTTGAAGCGATGATTGCTTAGTTGATAGAGTGTTCGGACACGGCGTCGAAGGGCGTAGGTTCGAATTCTTGCAACTGATTCGGAGCTTTCGGTGAAGGAAAACTTCGTGATGAAACCATAACATGGTGGTAGGGCTATTTCTAAGTTCACCTGGCTAGCTGCCACCCTTAAATTAAAAATCTGTCGTCAAGCACCTGTTGGTGTGTTCCGTCAGCTGCACTTGAGAGTCACTTCGATCTAGGTTTAGACCACATGGTAATTTAACACCATATGAGATCTTGGTCAAACGATAACCTATAAAGTATAAAAAAATATGTACCAGTGTCTAAATTGATTAATGCAATATAGAACATTTTCCACGGTCTGTTTACTCTGCAACAATGTTAACATGTGCGACGACGAAGATCAGTGATGTAAACATCATTTTAATCTATGTTATGAGATATAATTATTAAGTTTGTATTTTATAGCTTCTTCCACGACCTTTCACTCTAGAGCCTGTACAAGTAATATATTCAAGCAAGTGTGTAAACTGCGACATGAGGGAAAAAAAACATTGGAAAAAGAACTTTATATCAGTTATCTGTAAACCCCGGATTAGACAACTAACATTGACCGTTTGCGGGGAACCTGCCCGGATTGTGTAACCCCGCGGCGTCGCGTCGAGCGAATCAACTCAGTAACCATAGTCAGTAATGAAATAACCGGTGGAGAGCGCGCGCTACTTTCCCGTACACCGTGAACGGTGATTTAAAATAAAACGACTCATGATACCGTGATACCATGACAACAAGTGTTTTGTAACTGTCGAATGGAACCGATTCGTTCTGAGGTAACATTTAATTTTATTTGGAACGCAAATTCGATAACAGGATATGAAATTAATTAATTACCAGGCCAATAACCTAATAGCTTCCTGAGCTATTGTTTAAGACGAGAATTTTAGCTTACACTTTCTACTAGTTTTTGCTCTCGGCTTCGCTAAACGTAGATTTGGGGTATCGCCGAGAACAGCACTTTTTTTCTGGATGAAAAATTTTATGAAGGTCGGTTGAGTGATAAACAAAGAAACCCATATTCAAATTTAGAACATCAGTTAGGATTATAGGGCTATAACATAAGCCATAACAAACTATTTAATCTTTACGCCTATTTTATAATCGAGACGTGTAACAATGCAACAATTTTAATATTCCCTGTGATTCTCTTATAAGGAAGAGTATTTATACCTGGTACCTTTTGACCCGAACCCTAAGTGTCCAATACACAACTGTACCAGACATGTACTATTCATGTATACTACTAATAAATGTAATAAACTGTAGTTACAAAAGCGAAATCGCTATTCATAGAAATAAGCACAAATAAGAGAAAAAAACTCGCTAAGAAATTATTCGCACATATTTACCAATGTACTGGTATAATTAAAACTAGTTAGATTTAGAAACTGTCGTCGTATAAAAGCGGTTTCGTAGTGAAACTGCACGCGTTTAAAGTAATAATATAAATAACGGTAATTCTGACATCTGTGTTGCTTGCTTGAATTATTAGAAATGATATTTCACCCGAGAATGCATCTGAAATTATTACATTTATTCTTTGTAATGGCTCTCAAGTGCAACTGCCGGAACACATGGTGCTTGATTGTTTGCAATTGGTGTTGGCAATTGTTTTTCAGCAAGAATCGCTTTTTCCAACTGATAAAGTTACAACGATTTATCTTTAAAATACATCTCAAAGTAACTGTGTAGGTACATGAATAAATAATCGTTATATTTTGTATACGGATGCAATTGCGATTTCCAAAGCAATTTGTTATGAGGAAAATTATATAAAATAATAACAAACTGTACAAAGCTTTAGACCGCAAAATCACTTGCCTAATTTATATTATGTGGCATTTCGCAATTGATGTAATAGCGAATATAATTACAGGATCTGTGCAATAAACCTAATGATTCGGCGACAACATCGTCTTTGCTCTTTGGTTTGTGTGTGGCAAGGTTTAGTGGGCCAAATGTTAGGAATTGGCTAACCGTATAGACCTTGACATGATTGCATGTAATGTTACATAGGTGTACGAGGAAGATGCCGTCACGTAGGTCTGAAAGTAAAATTCATAGTAAATTAAAAATACTATGGTATTTTCAAAACACTTTTCAGAATAAAATAACCTATGGTTTGAAAATCTTGAAAAAATTTGAACATATTTTAACACAGATTTAAAAGACAAAATAATTTTTTAATATTGCAAAAGCTAGTAGAAAAATTTATACATTCTTATCTTCTATATATATATGTAATTAAAATACGGTTTATATAAGGATCAGTCACGCCACAACTAGACCGTTTAGGCTACAGAATCGTATGGCTATAGGACTGTCTGTGACCATTTGATGCGGAAATTTTGGTAGACGTTGGTTTGAGGATTAGTAGTATAAAAACTGAACATTTGTGCTGTGACTTCAGGAGTCCATACAGTTTTTGTCATATTATCTTAAACGATGTATCCTTACCAGCCTGCTCCAATTTTCGGTACCTCGGTTCAATGATGCAAAACGACGGTGGCATAGACAAAGAACTGAGCAATAGGATAAATGCAAGGTGGATGAATTGGCTTAAGGTGTCTGGGGTAGTTTGTGACTCACGAATACCGTTGAAACTCAAGGGGAAGGTGTATAAAACTATATTAAGGCCAGTCGTGTTATGTGGATCTGAGTGCTGGGCTACGAAAGACACGGATGGGAAATGATTACATGCGGCAGAGATGCAAATGTTAAGATGGATGTGTAATGTAACCAGAATGTATAAGATTAGGAATGAGTACCTACATCCGAGGAAGTTTGAAAATATTACCAGTGACAGAGAAGTTGAGGAGTAATAGGTTAGCATGGTACGGGCATATTATGAGAAGGGATGAAAGTCAGGTAACAAGAAAAGTTTTGAGTTTAAAAGTGGAAGGATATATGGGTAGATGATAACCGAAAAAGGTGTGGATGGATTTTGTAAAAAATTATATGTGTATAAAAGGTGTGATTACTGAGATGACATCTGACAAGAGAGAGTGGAAAAGGAAAACATAATGTGCCGACCCTACTTAGGTGGGATTAGAGTAAGATAATGATGATGATGATTCATCCCTAAATGGACTACCAGGGAATTAAACACAGACGAGCTTATCTAACACACAAATTGTAACAACTGTAATTATTTTCAATGCGTCCCCGTTTATATAAATTTAATTTATTTCATATAGAAACAAATATTTACGTTTATTTTTTTTAATTACTATCAGGATTTATATTCCTTATAACCAATCAAAGCATACACGGTTTTATTATATTTGATGATAGAGCCTATTCAAGTTTTGGCTGTGGGTGCACCAATGCCTCAGAAAGTTTTACTGTGAAGCAGTTACTTCGTAACATACACTGGAATACGAGGCATTCCATATGTTTCTTTTTTATTCAAACTGACTGCGCTATTGACCTAACGGGCTTTCACACCTTCACCGGACTATTACGAACGCGAGCGCTTAAGGCAGTCAGCCGTTAGGCAACAAGCTTAAGGGTGCCCAAATTACCGAACCTCGACTTGGAATGTTACCTTGGATGCATCGTCGCGAATCTGTCTCAGCTAAACTACGTTAAGCTATTCATACATATAAGAATTAGAGAGACACACATGTGTACCAGCATGCGTGCCTCACGAACTCGAACATCTATTTTGTCTCTGTCGACTCGGCTAACCTAAACTAAGCCAGTTCGAAAAAAGGGAAAAAAAATAAAACCCTTTCATCATACGTGTACCTACCTGTATGTGTGTATGAGTACGTATGTGCGATTGATCTGTGTTGTATTGTTAGGCTAGTGATTGAACATTTTCAGTCTTACTGTATCGCGCTAGCATCACGCTTGAGAGCTCCACTTTAGGGGATCGAACCTAAGCCTGAGTCGCGGCTGAGCTGTGGTCGATAACACGTAGCCATAGGCCGCAGTGACCTCTTAACGTCACGTGTTACTACATACCTATTTGCTACATCATGATATAAATAATCAAAATATCCTAAAAGTAAATGAAACGTTTTAAATGTAGATTTATATTAAATTCCTATCTCTTTCAATCAGCATCTTTACATCTATATCTGTATTCCTTACAACTATTAAGTTTTAGTAACTTTTAGTTTTAGGAATTTATTAATTAGGAAAAAAAATGATTATTTTGTATTTACTGAAGATAAATAATCAATATTGTAAATTTAATTTAAAAATGTTATTCGTCGACTATGCACAAAACACGTAATATTGTGCGCAACGTGCTATAAATTTACTGTCCATACCACTTTCGATCACAACATTACATAAGTAACATTTTGTAAGTTACTATACCGTTTCATCTCATTCTTGTTGTTAACATAGTAATTGATACTAATATTATAAAGCTCAAGTGACACACACACAAGAATTATCAGTTACATTTAATAAAAATGTAAAGTCTATTTATGAAAGAAGATCAAATGTTATCTAACACCATGGTACGACTCTTTTTTTTTTTTTTTTTTCGAACTGACCTACACTGTTGACCCGGAGGCCTCTACAGATTTACCGGACTACTAAGGGGAGCGCTTAAGGCACTCACCCGATTGTTTTTAGGCGAAACATCTCAAGGGCACTCGGTGCACCTCGGCTTGAGCTGTCGCCGGATTCCCGACCTAACTAAGCTAGCTAAGCTATCTATCCATGCAATACACATATATGAATTCGTGAAAAATGCATGTGTGACCATGCATGTTTCACGAATATATATGTGTATTTGGTATCTGACTACTGTGTTATGTGACCTATTTCAGTCCGAAAAGGGCAAAAAAACAGCCCACCACTGAGTGCCTAGATGTGCAAGTGTGTGGGGTGATCGTGTAAGTGTAGACCATGTGTAAACCACTGTATTCGCGCGAGTAACATACTCGAGGGCTCCACACCGAGGGACTACCTAGGCTCGAGCTGTTACAAGAAAAATCGCGACGAGTGTGCGGGATCGAATCTTCAACCCTCGCTCAAGGCGGTGAGCAGAGAGAATCGCGGGCGTGGGCGCAAACACGCATCTTTTCAGAGGGGATCGAGCTAAAAAATAAAGTACAATGGCACGGTGCCGATTTAACTAAATAATTACGTAACAAATCCTAATGTATCGGTCTATTGTATATGAACACGCGGGTTCGTACTGATATTTTGATTTACGCGAATTTATTTATGCGCGGCGCGGGTTAATTGTTGTACCGTGGTCGCGACGGCCGGGAAAGCGGAGATGGCGTTTAAGAGCCCGAGCTCAGACGTACTATTAACTAACGCGTTAAATGCGATTATCTCTTGTACATCGTGTACCAAGAGAAGACGGGCTATCCAGTCTATACCGGAGGTCGATACTGAAGCCGCGATAGGTGGCGCAGGGGTGGACAGAGCCTTTTGAGGCTGGGGCTTGGCTTTAGGAGCCGAGGGAGCTGGCGGGGAAGGCCTTACGCGCCAGGAGAGCGCGCTCGGCGCAGGAGCGGATGCTGCCGGCGCACTGGAGGTGCCCGGCAGGTCGGGGAAAGCCTTCTGGCTTTGTATGGGCGGAGGCGGAGGCCGCTTCGTTCGAGCCGGCGGACCGTGCGCCCTGGACCGGGTCGCACGACCGCCGCGGCGGGGATGGGTCGAGCGAGGCGCACGGGGACACCCGCGATAATTCGCGGTATGACCCGTCTGCTCGCAAAGGACGCAGCTCGGAGGCTCGATGGATTCGGGAGTGCGGGGGCACTCCCTAGTGGAGTGATCCCCGAGACACTTCACACACCTGGGACGCAGGTGGCAGTGCCGGGCGGAATGACCGTACACCTGGCAGTTGTGACACTGCGAGGGTACCTGGGACTTGCGAGGACGCTCGACGAATACTGGGGACAGGCCGCAAACCGAGTTGAGGCTGAAAATAGCCTTGCCTTCCAAGGTGCGGTCCAGTGTGACCATCACCAGGTTGAAGGGGGCCTTCGTGCGGGGGTGGCGCATGCGCTGCACGCTCCGGACCGGGAAGTCCTGAACGTTCAGGCAATCTGAGATGTCGTATTCGGTGAGTTCAGAGGGAACTCCTCGAATGACGACACGGAGGTGACGCTCTTCCTCGAGAGCGTGAGTGAAGAAAGGGAGCTGACGCTCCCTGAAATATTTCGTGAGCTTGCGATGCTCATCGGGGGTCGACACACGAATAGAAATGCCGGCAACAGTGTTGACGGCGGATTGGTAAGCGATTTCTTTCGACTTAAGGTCGTCCGAAATCTCTACCCAGCGGGCTTTGTCACGGAAGGTGACGGGAGGCGGTGGGCGTGGCTTTTTAGCCGCGATCGCGGGTTCCGCAGCCGGAGCTTCAGCCGAAATCGCGGCAGAGGGCGTGGGAGAGGCTCGGGGCACCCGAGCGCCACCTATATTCGACTGCTTTGGGACTGAGCGTCCCGTAGCTGAGTCGCTGTCGGTCTGATTCGCGGCGCGTGGGCGTTTACCGCGGCGCGTGACGGTTGTGAAACCGTCTTTATCGGCGGACGACGTCGCGGGCGCGGGCGCGGGAGAGGGCGCGGGCGCGGGAGCGGGCGCGGGGGCGGCCGCGCGAGGCGCGTCAAGCTCCATGTCGGACTCATCGTCGGAGTCGCGGTCGGACGGCGCGAACGGGTCGTCGCGGAAACAGCGCGGAACTCCAAACTCACATACATTCCCGCTACGCGCGTAAGTGCGTCGGAGCCTATCGAATTCCGATACTAACAACGGATTGTGCTGACGCGCGAACATATGGAACCTAATAAGGTCCTCGAGTTGGACGGTGTCATCTAGGGCCTTAGGGGCCTGAAGGGGCGGCGGGATCGCGGGGGTGGACATGGCTAACCTCCCTGCCTGAGGGGCAGGGGGGTGCGCCTAATTTGAATCTAACGGACAATCCGTGTCCGGGCCAAAGGGAAAACGCGACGCGACGCGAACGCGAATCTTCTCTTCAAACTGCACACGGCGCGGCGCGAAGAACGACGCTCTGCACGGCACACGACGCGCTGCACGACTCTCGAAGCGCAGCACGAGGCACGACGCGTAGCACGGCGACTCGACGCACTGCAAACAGTGTGCACGGCTTCGCACCGAAAAGTGCGGTTTAAATGGTGCACTAATGAGGTACACCGTCGCTCTGAAAAGAGCGTACGATCGACAGTAGCCGCTCGAACACACTGAACTTCCGGACACACACGAAAATATCCGACAACTGCGCGCGAGTTGCCGAACTAACGGACCGTCAGAGCTGCGAGCGGGCACGTGCGCACCCGGCCGCTGCTCGAACGAGACTCTCCTGGTACGACTCTTAGGACCAAAGCAATTGTTATACAAAATGTAGGACAGAGAGTAAGTACCTAAAGCGAGAACCGAGTAATAGTGCGGACATCTGGGGTCGAGAGCGGATTAGCTACCCAACGAGAACCGAGAAAGACGAAACTGTGAATGCCTATGTCAAGTAAATAATATACAGCTCCATTTCGTCTGTTAATTACACTATGAAATTATAGTTTGTTAAAACAAAATTTTAGTGTACTCTTATTATAACACACTAGCTAAGCTAACCCGGCGAACTTCGTACCGCCTAACAGTCGATTCTTTAATTTTTTTTTTTTATTACTTTTTCTGCTATTCGGGGCGCTATATAATGTTAAATGTTACCATCGTATAAATGTTGACAAATACTGACATTAATATTTATACGATACTAACGTCACTTAATTGTTTTGCCTTCCCGGAACCTCTCCACTAACACTTAAACTTTATAGTATGGTATTAAAGTTCAAATTGACTTTTAAGTATTATTACGAATCATTTGTATGGGAGTATAGAAAAATGTTGTTTTTAGACCTTTTCAGGAAATTTTTAAATTTTTTTCTCTCCGTAAGAACCATCCTCGAAATCGGTTCAGCAGCTCTCGAGATTTACGCTTAGCAACACATTCAGCGATTCATTTTTATATTATAGATATGTACCTTTAAGAGCGAAATTTTCGAAAAAATAACATATTAAAAGATACATCAAATACGAAACTCATAGCCGCTATGATCTTCGTCATGCTACATTTGTATTTCATTGTACTACGTGTTACATTACAACAATAGGTTCTCATATAAAGCCAGAGCAAACTAACTATAATTATCAAGAGGATTGCAATTTAATATTACAAAAACTATTTAAAAATTGCAAATAATTCAGTCGGAAACGTACGTATAAATTATCGCGCCAATAAATTTTCATTTCATTGTAATGCATTATTACATTGTTCTACATTTAGCAATTGAATGATTGTCGATAATGTAAATCCAATAATCGTACATCACGAATGCGATGAGGTTATTGACATGTGGGTTATTCTCAGTGACAATAAATACTTATGAGCAGTAGTTGTCTTCCAGTTCTCGTGTTTATGTAAATTCCTACATATCCCTCGGGAACAGTACTCTTTTTTCTGCGCAAAAGGTACCCTGTGTCCTTTTTAATACTTAAAGCGGGAGGGCGCATAGTAAAAAACTAATCCGCATTTGTATTTAAAATATATTAGTAAATGGTTATTAGACGTAACCGGTCGTGAAATATTACGATAAGCGATATATAAATAAATAATTCGTTGGTGGTATGGAAAAAAAGGAACTATTTCCAATTTTTTTTCATCGATAACACTAATAGTCGTCAATCACTACATAGTAGTATAAAACAAAGTCGCTTTCTCTGTCCCTATATCCCTATGTATGCTTAAATCTTTAAAACTACGCAACGGATTTTGATGCGGTTTTTTATTAATACATAGAGTGATTGAAGAGGAAGGTTTATATGTATAATAACATAAATTAAATAGTTGAGAAATACGGTTATTTTTGAGGTTAATCCAAATTTAACGCGTGTGGAACACGGACAGTAATGAATAAATGAAAACTACTGGATCGATTTTAATCATTTTTTCAGTGAATGACATAGGCTATATATTTTATACCCGTGCGAAGCCGGAGCGGGCCGCTAGTAGCTACTGAACAAAAAAATAATTAAAGCAATTTGATTACCAGATAGAGAAGAGAAAGTACTGAACTGCTTTATGTTCGCCTATTTATATAGCGATCATTATTTATTTATCAAACCTATGATAAATATTAGGTAACAGGTTTTTTTCTTGCAAATTTCTTGCAAAAAAAATTAGATAACTACTATATAGTATATTGATCAAACATTAATCAGCAAAAGATTTTTGTCTGCGTGTCTGTCTGTTCAACAACTGTTTTCAACGTTTTTTATGATTTTTTTACATCGAAACTATATACTTTTCCGCAATTTATATGCTGTAAAAATGATCAATAATACTTTTATAAATGATAAAAAAGCACTATATAAAAAAATCTAATAATTATTAACTTATTAAAAAACAGTATATTACAAATTATTCACAAGCGGTTTAAAAAAAAACTGAAAAACTATATATGGCCGCAAAATAGGAACTACTTATCAATAAATAATAAATTTATAATGCAATACAATAAAAAAATAATAGCATAGTATATAATACAAAAGAGTTATTCTTTGTATAACCTGGCCTGAATACCTTACATCCCTTTACCGCAACATCCGCATCCGCCGCGAGATTGCTGCGTTCCGAGACCATGAGTTTACGCATCATTGGGTAAAGAGTATTTTCTTACTCATCTTTGGATAGATAACTGACTGTATTACACTCGACGAATAGTTTAACACTGTTTGAAGTTTATTATAGAGAAAGCTATAGGCTTGTACTGAACACTTAATATCCTGTATTGTATTAAATTTAAAAAATATCGCTAATCTATTGTCCCGTACCGCATTTCACGGTCCCATGGTTCCAAGATTCCAATATGAGAAGGAACATGATTGTTTTAGCGTTGAGAATTCGTTCCGGACATATTCCATTGAATAAGTTCAACTTTCTAATGAAAAGGAGCGAAAGCAGCAAATGTACAATTTGCCACCAAGAAGAAGATGTGTATCATATTTTAATGGAATGTGTCCGGAACGATTTTCAAAGAAGACAGATATTTAAGGATAATTATAATATAGGTTTGTGTAATGAAATATTGTCACGCCCAGCATCGGAAGAAGCCAAATTAATTTATAATTTGGTAGACGTCGGTATAAGGGCAAGAAAGTAATTGCAAGTTTCAGTTTTTTTTTTTTTGTAATTTATTTACTGCTCTTCTTTTCGTTTGTAATATGTTTTGTTGTATGGATGAGGGTGGCATGTTCTTTTGGAACAAACCCTCAATAAAAAATAAAAAAAATGTTTTCGCTATATTTATCAGTTGATTTATATTAACAGTGAAAAAGCTAATCGGCTAATGAGCATTTGACAAACTACACACGTTAGCCAATTGTTTATTCCACCGTCAATATTATATTTATACATTTCAATATACATCATAAAGCAGTAAGGTTTTAAAACTACCAATTAAATTATTTTTTTGTGGTATGTAATAACAAACAGACATGATATCCACCTAATATTGAATGGTCGCTAGTTCGTAGGACTGAGTTGGAACGGCCCGTGTGCTGATAGTTTATTTCATTAATAATATACTTTTTGTAGGTGGTAGAGCTACTGGTTTCAGCATGAATGGGTCGGCTCGCCCGGGGTAGTACCACCCTCTCACAGAAAACCGACGTGAAGTAACAGTGGTTGCACTGTTGCGTTTCGTTCGGTCAGTGAGAGCGCCGGAGGCCCACATATTTAAAAGGCCGGCAACACACTTGCAACTCCCCTGGTGTTGCTAGTGTCTATGGACGGCGGTGATCACTTACCATCAGGTGACCCACCTGTTCGTTTGCCTACTATAATATTAAAAAAAAAGCGATAAAATTTACAGAGTTATAGTTCGACATATTTCTACGCCTTACAAAGCATAATAAAGGTGTAAGACAAACTAGTTCTAAAGTTTATCTTAAATATTACACTGTAATTACATCAATATCTAAGTTTTCAAGTATGTAAGTTTTTTTTAAAGGCATATTATATATGTAGGCAAGTAATTATGTTATTGCGTGACCTTTACATGCATGTTTTATACAACTTCAATTATACACATTGCCGTGGGAAATCACTTTTATTTTTATTATCCTATACCGTTATGCAGTTTGTATTGGTAGGCAAAGACAAAACCACACTGTACACAACTAAAAGATAAGTTGATAATTCGCTGTATGAATATATATATAACCCCGAATCGTGCTTATTAAACGGTTTATCTGACACGCAAATATTCCTTCAAATCGATCTGGTAGTTTTCAGATGGACGTGTTCAAAATTATAAATTCTCCATAAAATTAAAAATACTAAGCACAATTTAGGCTCTGAGAAAGCGCCTATGAATTTCAAAACTACCACAATTTTAGAAAACAACCCAGTCGTCAAGAAGAACCGACAAGAAACGCGATCTGGTTTTTCTTTTCATCGTACATATTTGTACAAAAATACGTAATAGCAATAAATAGTAAAGAGAGCTGTGTTCTAGCTCTATACATATAATAAGAATAAGATAACCATAGGTATGTATAGATAATTTTACGATATTTCATTGAAATAAATTATTTTATCGAAACATTTTACCTCTTTCATTTAGAATAAAAAGTATTTGTTTTTACGGCACCTGTGTTATTTTGAACAGAATGGTACTGGTTATATTTCTCCATCAGAATGAAAGTAAGTTAAAATTGTGATTCTATGTCACAATTAGTACAAACAATTATAATAAGAACTTAAGAAAATAGTCTGTAAAACGATACTAAGAATTATCACGGTCACCGGCACTATAAGTGTCACTTACTACACATTCAGCACAAGTTACGTCGTATTCTTACATAAGATTATTGCGTAGTTGTTGTATGCATCGCGGTTACATACGTGCATCCGAACAGATCTACTGATATCGAATCTTACATTCTCTCTATTGGTCGACATACAAAATTACTATTTTTATTTTTATTTTGTTGCTACAGTTAGTTGAATAATCACTCTTAACTTTTACTTCTTGCGCATTACCGCAATAAAAAAGTTTCAGATTTGATTTTGTTTCCTTCAATTTGAATTGATTTATTGTATACACATTGAATCCCTTATATAGCATATTCACACGTTTTACTTACATAAACTTCGATTTATTTGGAAACCCTTTAAATCATACTATGCGTACATTCTGAAATGGGGTTACCCAGCACAGTTTTCCCTCACAGCTCTTCAATTGATACATATTTCAATTTATGATCTGATATATTCTGTAATTAAAGCCAAATTCTAGAACTTTCAACTCCTGGAATCTATCTATATTTAGTGCAAGGCTAATTTTCAATTACATGATGGTAGGCAGTCAAGATGGAATTTTAAAAAACCTTACCACTATGCTATGGTTTTTCACAACGTTGGTTCTTTCCAGAACTGAATGTCCATTGTAGAATTTAAACCACCATCAATTCACCGTAGTGTCTGAACACGCTACCACATAACTATCATCGCTTCGTTACATTTCCAGATCCAAAGTAAATTTCTGCATTTGAAGCAAAGGCTTCGCCAAACAGAACGCGAACCTAGTGAAGCGTTAAGGCGTACTAGCGTCGCGTTATGTTGTACTATTCAAGTTCAAACTACCAAACAGAGCACACGTACTAGTACTGAGCAACGTCAGGACGCAGCGTTGTAATTTATTACAAAATTATTTTTAATACTCAATGTATTTATGAACAATTCATGTAATTCTTCGAATAATTATTGTGGCATAGATCGTCTACCTTTACAAGAACCAACGCTAACTAATGGTTCGCCTATTAAAAAGTGACCGAGTATTAATAGCGACAACTCACTAGGTTCTATACTGTTAACAACGCTCAATGGCCTTGAATTTTAACAAGCTTTTACTTGAAATAGCAATGTTCTCATCTCTTCATAGGTTAGGCATGAATCACCAATAACTCGTTTGAGATGAAATTTAGTGAACTCAACTCCTGCTTCCCACATACGAAAGTACTTAAATAAAAAATCCATCTTCGTATAATGAAAGCTGCCTTCACAAACGATGGTATTCTCGTAATTCTTTTCTCTTTTTATTGATATCGTGCACCCATACACTTTTTTTTTATTTGGGAACGTGACAATACCAGTCACTAGTGCTAGTTCTTCAACACCTGAATCACTTGACATCATGTTTGAAGAATGAAGAAAGCGAATTCTACGTTTTCTTTCAATGAATACTCGCAATGTAGTACTGATGGCTACCTGCAGAGTATCGCGTTAAAGTTAGTCAAACAGAAATACGCGACGCTAATACGCCTTAACGTCGCGCTAGGTATACTTTCTCTTTATTGAAGCCTTAAATAATTAAAATCTATTCTAATGACGGAACACAAAAACACAGTAATAGACCTATTTTATAAAAAAAAGAATTGCGTACAAGAATTGCGGCCCGAAAAATACGACGATTTCGTAACTAAATCCGTCAACTTTATAACACAGATTACAAGATATTAATAAATTACAAAATCAAAACAATCGTATTACATTTCAGAACCTTATGGTGTATCGCAGTTAAGATGGGCGTCTTCACGGTAGTATCTGCCGCCGCCAAGGCAGCCCTTGCCATCGGCGGCATAAGCAAGTTTACCTTCATACCCGTAATGCTAGCAGTGATGGCTTACTTCAACTATGAACTCTTAGATCCAGAACAGAGACCATTTAATCAGAAATACCTGAGAGAAACATACGATTTCATTATCGTCGGCGGTGGGTCCGCAGGAGCGGTTTTAGCAAATCGATTATCAGAAATAGAAGGTTGGAACGTTCTACTGTTGGAAGCTGGTGGCCACGAAACCGATATTAGTGACGTGCCTTTACTTTCATTATACTTACATAAGAGTAAACTAGACTGGAAGTACAGGTGAGCATTTTTGTCAAATACAACGCCTACAATGTATACTGAAGCTAATTGTACAGTATTGGTAATAATCAAACTCTTTAAAACATACTCTTTTAAATACTTTGTTTGACTAGATCTCACCTGATGTAAATGACAACAAAGCCTTTGGTGGTAAACACTCTAAGCTTAAAGAAATACTGGCCTTCAAAAGCAACTGCTGGAATTCACTTATAGGTGTTTTGCAAAAGATGTTTAACCTTCAGAGTAAAAGCTAGGAAATATATAATGCTCTACAGATTTTCTTCTACAGCGTAAAGTCAGTTTCATTGTAGATATTCGACCTAGGTCTATCAACATCGTATCCGAACACGCTACTCCTAAGCCATCATTGCTTCCACTATCCAGAGTAGATTTGTTTATCACATGCTTCAAAATTGTAGATATTGACAACAAGTCCTAAGAACGTAATAGTCATACAATATTCATAATATATTTTTTTATTATTAGTCACTGATACAAATATGGGTAAATGAGCCGTATTTCTGCAATAATGTGGTGTAATTTAATAATTATCTTCAACTAATTTTATTAATGAAATACTACTTTGATGAATAATTAAATTCCACAAAATACAGTGCGTTTTAAATAAACAATTGACGCACAATGTTTACGAAATAAATAAAGCTTTTTTGAAAGTAGCCATTAGCCTGATGCACAAAGAGGATAACTCATACGTGGGCACTGTGTATAATTTTCAGAACACAACCACAAGACACAGCCTGCCAAGCTATGATAGACAAGCGCTGCAGCTGGACCAAAGGAAAAGTCCTCGGAGGATCCTCAGTCCTCAACACAATGCTATACATCAGGGGAAACAAACGTGACTATGATCACTGGGAGTCATTGGGCAATCCCGGATGGGGATACGAAGATGTTTTACCTTATTTTAAAAAATCTGAAGATCAACGTAATCCTTACTTAGCGAGGGATAAAAAATATCACGGTTCAGGTAAATATAAATTAATTACGTTTTAGAATATAAAAATTATATTTATCTTACATTCTTTATTGTACAAGAATTTGTATTTTGTTTAAAATTAAGTAGTAAATTTATAAAGGATTTTAATAAAGGATCTTAAACCATTTTACATTTCCAAACATATCCCAAAACTACCAGTACATTGTTTTTTATCAAATACAAAACAAATCTCTGTTAAACACTTGAAGCTTCCAAGAGTTACATGTAATAATATACAAATTTAACATATAATTTCAGGAGGTTACTTAACGGTACAAGACTCCCCCTATAATACGCCAATTGGAGCAGCTCTACTTCAAGCTGGAGAAGAAATGGGGTACGACATTATAGATGTCAATGGAGCCCAACAAACAGGTTTCGCATGGTTTCAGTTTACTCTTAGAAGAGGAACGCGTTGTTCTACGGCTAAAGCATTTTTAAGACCAGTACGATTAAGACAGAATTTGCATATCGCGCTTTTCTCTCACGTAACAAAGGTTTTAATAGATAAAGACAGAAAGAGAGCTTATGGAGTCGAATTTCTGAGAGACGGCGAAAAGCAAGTTGTTTATGCAAGTAAAGAAGTAGTCTTAGCAGCTGGTGCTATAGCTTCTCCGCAGTTATTAATGTTATCCGGAGTTGGACCCCAAAAACATTTAAATGAAGTAGGGATCGATGTGATCCAAGATTCTCCCGGAGTTGGGAAAAACTTGCAAGACCATATCGCAGTTGGTGGAATAATTTTTCAAATCGACCACCCAGTTAGTCTGGTAATGAATAGATTAGTAAATATCAATTCAGCATTGCGTTATGCCATTTCTGAAGATGGGCCTTTGACTTCAAGCATTGGTTTAGAAGTAGTAGCTTTCATAAATACAAAATATGCGAATGCTACTGACGATTGGCCAGACATGGAATTCATGATGACTTCGTGTTCAACTCCTTCGGACGGTGGAACACAAGTGAAGAAAGCACACGGTTTAACTGATGAATTTTACAACGAAGTATTTTCCGAGGTAAATAATAAAGATGTGTATGGAATTTTTCCTATGATGTTACGGCCTAAAAGCCGTGGCTTTATAAAACTTCGTTCGAAAAATCCTCTAGATTACCCCATAATGGTACATAACTACTTAACACACCCTGACGATGTTGGCGTATTAAGAGAAGGAGTTAAAGCAGCTGTAGCAGTTGGAGAAACTACAGCAATGAAACGATTCGGCTCTAGATTTCATAGTAAGCCTGCTCCTAATTGTAAACATCTTCCTCTTTACACGGACGACTATTGGAACTGTTTTATTCGGCAATACACAATGACTATTTATCACGTGTCTTGCACAGCAAAAATGGGACCTTCTAGTGACCCTATGGCAGTTGTTGATCCAACGTTAAAAGTGCATGGGGTCGAAGGTTTAAGAGTCATAGATGCGAGTATTATGCCAACCATCACAAATGGAAATATTAACGGACCTGTGATAATGATTGGTGAAAAAGGAGCAGACTTAATAAAAGAAACTTGGTTACCAAAACCACAAAAACGACGACGTAGAAGCTTAAAACGCGCAAAATGTAATTATTTAAGAGAAATATTAAATCAAACATTATGTAGCATAAATAGGTGATGATGTTTTTTATTTATAAAGTATATATTAAGCACTGTTGTAAATTCGTATTGAGAGATACCAAAAGTGTTCATAAGGTCTATTAGGGTTCATGAACATATATTTGAAGCTACAACTAAAAATTCTAGTCTACAAGTATAATTTAAAATGATTTAACGGGTTCTAAGTTTATGAAGGGAAATCGTAATTAGTATTCATAATCCTAAGGTATATTTAGTTACCAAAAGATTATTGTAAATACGCTTTTCGGTGTAATGTTAAGTTTTGTTTATACTATACGAGTATAAAATTATTCTATGTAGATATATAATAAAGTTTTTATTTTTATAACATCTATTACATTACTATTATTTCTTTCTAAGATCTTTGATAATGATTTGTCCATTACAGAGAATATTTGTACTTGGTTGTTGTAGCCCTTTGCAGACTACATTACTATTATTTTTTTCTAAGATCTTTGATAATCACTTGTCCATTACAGAGAATATTTATACTTGGTTGTTGTAACCCTTTGCAGAATACTTTGTTAACAAAAACTCTATTAATTCATTTTCACTGACTTACCTACATTGTCGGTCTATCTGAGCAGGGGTATAATTACCACACAAATTGGTAAAAAAGTCCAGTACAGTTTTGAATATGATTTATTATAACATAAACTATATTGTGAGTTCAAGTATTAATCCAATAATAAGTCGTTCGATACGTATGATTTACCTTACGTCTTACCTGGTGGTAGGACTTTTTCTAGAATGTTGGTAGGGCTTTTTCTAAGTCCGCCTGGCTAGTTACCATCCTCAAGTTGAAAATCTGTCGTCATGCACCTGTTGGTGTGTTCCGGCAGCAGAGCCAGTCTCTCTCTCTAGGTTTAGCGTGACTACCATCTTAAACCATATCATCATTTAACATCAGATAAGATTGTGGTCAAACGATAACGTATAAACTATTAAAAAAAAGTATGTGTGTACTTATGTATACGCGTTAGAAGTTATGCTTCTTTGGCGTAACAAGATAAAAATCTTTTCAAAAATTTTATCTTTCGCCTTATTCTACGTTTGTAGCAAAAACCACACTAACAATAGAAATAAATAAATATCGTGAAAACAGTTGTCAATTCTTACGTCATACGTAGATATCCTTACTTTTACTTTGTTGGTAACTTTTTTAAATAAATTTAGCGACATCTGTTGTGGAAAAACTAAAATGTTTACTATAGCTAACTTCAAGGTGTCGGTTTTTCGTGACGATGTACGCGCGCATTGAAAAATTTACTCTCATCACTTTTCCCTAACGCGCCAAGAGAAGTATAACTTAAACTAAAAATTGCCTAAAGCTTAATATTTGGGTTTTATTACGAGTTTTTCCATATCCCTGAGTATACTGAAAGTCCATAGCACAATTCAAAAGCCTAGAAAAAGGCAGTCTAACATTTTATGAAAACAGCAGCACCATCTTTAACCATTGTATATGTAGGAGAGACACATCCGGCAATCGTTTTACAAAAGCTAATGCTGATGAAGATAATAAATATTTAGAATTGGTGCACTATTTAGTTATGACCAATGGCAATAACATATCTCGTGGTAGTATAAAACTTTATCGAGTAACTACTCTAAATAAATGATACTAGAATAGTAAAACAAACATTCTGTAAAGGTTTTTTTTGTTCGAACTGGCCTACACTGTTGACCCGGAGGCATCTACAGTGCCACCGGATTACCATTCTATAAAGGTTTTTTTTTTTTTTCGAACTGTTTACACTGTCAACCCGGCAAGGCCTCCACAGTTTCACCGGACCACTCATAAAGGCAATATGGGGAGTATTCTAGTTTATAATAATGGCTGCTGATTACATGAAATTTAACCTATCTTCATAACTACAACAACTCGATTACATTACTTTACGGTAAATTTGATCATGAAATGACAAATTGATATACTCTTTTCAATATAAATTCGATAGTCGGTTTTTTATGATGTCTTTCAAAGCATAAACGAAAGCTTTCAAGTGTATAACGATTGTGATTCTGTTAACTTACTGGTCTGATTTGAAATAAATAAAATTGAAAATATTACTATATCACGTTTTAAAACGGAATAACAAGTGTATACAATAATTGTAGTAATTAATAATTGTATGTACTTTATCATCATCATCATCGTATCAGCTTACAGACGTCCACTGCTGGACAAAGGCCTGACCAAACTTTTTAGATTGCGTGGGGCTCCGTGCCGCGTGTATTCAACGCCTCCCTGCAACCTTCACAATATCATCTGTCCATCTGGCGGACGGCTGGTCCCCTCTACAAGTTTTTGGCCCCATCGGCCATTAGTTATTTAAGCAATGTGGCCATTGCCACTTCGGCAGTGCTATTCGGTGAACTATGTCTACAACTTTAATTCTCTTACGAATCTCCTCATTTGTGATTTGATCGCGTAGAGCAACCGCGAGCGTAGCTCTCTCCGGTGCTCCCTGAGTGACCTTGGGTTTTATTATGATGTCCATAGTTAGTTATTAAGCGCTTATAGATGTATACGCAACAAGAAGTGTAAAGAGTAGCTATGAATAAGAGAACTTATTAATCGGTTCACATAATTTGCGGTGCAGCAATATTGGAAATTGAACTCTTCTTTGTTCTTTGTTTCGGCTGTTGCATACTCCGAACGTCTGGTGTTTCAAATACTACAAGTATTTTAAATGGCTATTAATTATTTGCAATGACAATTTTTCAGGGAAATCTATAACATGTTAAGAATCTCTCGTACATAAATAGATCCAAGGTACAGGGTTAATAAAGAAACATTGACAAATAGAAAGCCACGTTCGTGCTGATAATTTATAGCCTTAAATATTAAATGTTTTATTGTTATTAATTGTTCCATTGTAATTAACCCGTACAAAGCCGCAGACAGAAATTACATTTCACGGTACTCACATCTTATTTCTTATTACGAAGTGACCCTAAAATTCGCAAATGGACCTCCTCACATAACCGTTTTACGGCTTATAAAGGATCTTTGCCGTAGTACATAAGACTAAACATTGATTACTATTTAAGTTTCAACATTTTATTAAACACCTTTAGTTGCATGGTTTATATACAATAAATTTTGATCTTCATAGTCTAGGTATGTCAATTCTTCGTGGGTGTCTGTCTGGATAGCTTACAACAGTATAAATATTTTAATTTGACTTGACTGAGAAGAACTTTAATACTTAAAGAAAAACTATTAATCATATTTTTTCTTCACCACCTTTTTTAAAACGATTCTCACTACAAATTCGTAATTTTTTATCTATTATCTGGACAGGTTCTTGTTATTAATTTTTTACAGTTATGTAAAGCATTAAATACATATCTAACTGTAAAAATGGCTTATAATAATGTACTACGTAGACATTTACATTGAAAATAAAAATTATAACTTTCGAATTATAAACTATTTACATATTCTAATGGCATTTATATAAAAATTAAATTTTGCAATATTTTAATTCCAATTTAATCAAGACCAAGAAGCGATATTAGGTTAGTTGGTAGCGTGTTCGAACACTGCATCGATTGACGTAAGTTCTAATGATTGCTACTATGTCGTCGTGTCGTCGTATCGCCGTGTCGGTCGGTTGGTCGGTCAGTGTCGGCATGGCGGTAGGATTTTTGCTTCACCTACCACGTTGACACACGTTGATCACGCAAGTTTAAATTCTGTCTCCAAGCGGTCCTATACGTGTATCGTGGCAGCTGCACTTGGGAACCAGTCTCCCTCTAGGTTTAGCGTCTGGTTCATTTAACATCCGATAAGATTGTAGTAGAATGTTAAATCATATATAGGATTAAAAAACACAAGAATTTAAAAGATTTTAGATTTAAAATTTGGCTCGGTCAAAAGAAATGCTAAAAAGCAAAATAATATAAATGACTGCTTCTTATATTTATTACTTTCGTAATATTGAATAGTAAATAAATATCTCTAAGACCTGAGATTATTCACTTAATGCCCTAGATGTAATTAATTGATCTAAAATTTAAATCATTTACAATAATTCGATATTAAATAATTAAGTTAGTGGCTAGAACTTACATCATAAGACCTACATACAGAAGACTTATATAAAAATTATACAATAGTTTCCAAATAATATAATACATTATTAATATTTCCAAAATATTTATTATCTTTGTATTCAAAGCTGTAAAATACATAACAATTCCCAAAAAACATGTTATCAAATTTCTCTTTTAATCGCACTAGAAATTTCTGAAATTAGTGCGTTTAAAAATACACACTATCCAGTTTTAAATAATAGTTTATAAACATACTACAATATAATAACTTAATATGTATATAAACGCCATCTATGAGCTCAAGATAGAAACATGTTTTAAAACACTTCAGTCAACAATATTTTTATAGTTTTTGGCGGGATCTTAGTCTGTCATGTAGTGAAATTTTTATATTTTATTCATAACCTTGTGTTATATTACTTTTTTATTTTGTAATATTGGTGGTATTTCACGTAATATAGTTCGGTTATTCTGCTCAAGCGAAGTGAATGGGAAATAATACCACGGAGATGTCACAAAAACTTCGTTGAAAGTTCTAGCAAAGGACCGCCATATTGTTAGAACATTAAAATTATCACAAGGCACTGGTAGTATTATTACCATCTTGACAATGGCTGTAATAATGTAGAAGATTAGTTGCCCTAACTTAAAATAAAAAAAAAAAACATTTTTATACATCTTATGTACTTTTAAAGTATACTCAGTATGAAAACTTATGGAATACGCCGTCTAATTTCAAAATATTAACTACTGTTATACACTAATTTCTGAGAACCAATATATACAATCAGACATAATCGATTACACGATGACTAACAGAAACAATGAAAAGGATGAACTGATAAAATTCGTTCTCACCATCACTAGATAATTAGTATATGGTATAAACGAAGGCATTATAATAAAAATTAACACAAACTATTTTAGCAGTTTACTCCTTATTAGTTATTAATTCTCATATTTCGATTAAAAAGTAAAGAACATAAAAAGTTCTCTACGAATATTTACTGGACACTCATAATAGGATAACACACAAATAACATTATAAACCCCGAAAGTGAGCTTGTTAGTTTGTTACCTTGTCACGACTAGACTTCTAAACCGATCGCAATGAAATTAAACATACGAGAGTTAACCTTAACATTTTTCATAATTTTTATTTCTTTTTTTTTCATAACATAACACGTAATGTTATATGAATTATCATTTATTTAACAATGTATTCTACTTAAGTTATATGGCGAGTAAGAGTAACAATAATAAATAAGCATTTTACATTCTTTTACATAACACCACAGAACGTTTATATTGAAAATCCAAATTTCAAAATGGCGGATTATGTTTTAATTTTTTTTTTATTTCACGGTATCATACATTGTAAATTTCATGGTTTAGTAAAAAAAAGTTTGTACAAATAAAAAAAACAATTTGATAATACATTTTACATAAAGGTTATAATATTACAATACATATTCTTTTATTTTTCAAAGTTTTGTAATAAATTAAATATTTCCTTAACCTTATGCTGCCAACAGCTGTTGACCTTTGCCTCATGAGGTCTACAATCTTTTGTATGGAACTTACATTTTTTTGGGGTATTAGACAGACCAGGGGTTCTGTCTTTTTTTTCTTTTATATTACTGGGAACTCAGTCATCTTCAAAGACTATTACTGCCATTTTCCAGTCCAGGGGTTAATTGTTATTCTTAAAATCATAAACTCTTTCAAATTATAATAAGGACTATTTTGGAAAAACATCTTTAATTTCCATCCTTTATTCTGAATATACCGTAAACCATGCAGACAAAATGGCGGGAAAGCTACTGTTCTATAGAACCTCCTTTGGCGATTATTAATTCTATTTAAATATATTTTTATTTATATTTAGTTTACTTGCTGACACTCGCCCGCATCGCTATGCATGACATAAGCTTTTGATATTGTATTTATTATTGTAATAAGTCGCCTAGAACCATCTACGATAAATTTAGCACAGAATGGTCTTTCATTAGTTTTGGAGTGATTACGCCTTATAGAACTGTATTTCCATTACATATATATCGACATACACATAGTGTTTGGTAAGTCAGTGTACAAACAAAATTGATATAATCCATTCGACTCGATAACTTATAAGAGAAAAAATAAAACTAACCACCTTACTTTACATAACATTTAACTACGCAGTAGGCATTATTAGTTACATTGTAAAATGCATAAAACAATTAATTTTACTACAAGGAAGCAAAATATCCCTTGTAAAACGATTTGCCATCAGGAAGTGTTAAAGTTTTACTACGGGTAAAATATTTTATTTTGTTTCGTACATATCGACGAACTTTAGTATTTCAATCATTTTCTGAGTAAGAAAGTTCCTTTTCGTTCTGTAATTACCGTAATTTCGAATATATATATAAGATTACATAAGTAAAGGCAATATTGCATGCAGTCGTATACGTACTATAGAATAACTTACGACGCGAATTAAACTTCCTTAATTCATTATTTTTCTCATTACAAAATGTCAATCAGACGGCATTAACCACTTACAGAGTTATGACCAGTCTATATCGTTGCATAACGTACCGGACAATGTATATACGCATCACGGAATAATAATAAAGGTCCGATTTCTGCAGAATCATCGTGTTATCAAGTCATTCCTTGTATTATGAGGTCATATTATGCAACGTACTCTATTCAGTATTCAAGTAGGTACTTAAGTGTATTTCGTAACACATAAGATTTGGACTGAAGGAATTATTATAGCCTGATTAAACTTTTTTTATTAAAGAATTAGCTGTGGCCGTTACTCCGTCCGCATGGACGTTCGATAAGGACACTCGAATCTGCAAAATCATGCATAATTGTTTAACTTTGTGTTCATCATATAAACTTCCAGTCATGGTTTTACAAACTACATTTAAAAAGGTTTAAACTGAATCGACCGAAGCGCGTTCATGGCATTAAGATTGATATGAAATAAATACTAAATAATAGGTGAACCTTGTCACTATTGTATATCAATGATAACAGCGTTGAAATTGATTAATAAGCCGTTTTTATGATTAGCACATAAACAGATAAAAATTTTAAAACCTAGGTTTTGAGCCTCGGTAATAAAAGTACACCCTGTATAGGTTTTTTTTTTAAATACCTAATGTACAAACACGGTTCTTTTACAATATTAATATATGTATAGATGATGGCCCTGTGGATAGGATGTTGAACACATGCTATTCATCTCCGATATCCGTATTACCGATACTAACTAGATCGTGGAAATTGAGAGAGTTTAGAGATAAAAAAAAATAACAACGGAATAAATCCAGACGTTATAGAGAAATCATACAGAAATTCTTAATATACATTAGAGAATATATACATAATAGTCATACACGGTAGTGATTCTTACTCGTCTGTGAACGAAGAACGAAGAGAACTTTTTTTAGTATTTGTATGTACGTGTGTATAATAATGTATATGTATGTAGACCCACGAATGCCGTTGAAACTCAAGGGGAAGGTGCAGGGACCGACACCTGCCGGGGATGCAGAAATAGTGGCATTGTCAGTTCCTGCTCCCCGGCCAAATAGGTGTGAGAAGGCACCATGGGGTTTTTAGTCCGTTGGAATCGGACATAACCCACCCCTCGCTGCCCGACGGGGTGGATATCCGTTACGGATTTTCCCCATGTAGAAAAAAAAAGAAAAGGTGTATAAAACTATAATAACACCAATCGTGTCATATGGATCCAAGTGCTGGAATACGAAAGAGTCGGAAACAAATATGTGGCAAAGATACGAATTGTTAAGATGGATTTGTGGTGTAACCAGTATTGATAAGATTAAGAATGAGTAAGCCAGAGGAAGTTTGAAAATAGCACCAGTGGCAGAGAAATTGAAGAGTAATATATTAGCATGGTACGGGCATATTATGTGAAGAGATGAAAATCATGTAATTAGCAAAGTTTTAAGTATGAATGTGGACGGATATAGGAGTAGAAGTAGACTGAAAAAGGTGTAGATAGACTGTGTGAAAATGATATGTGTATAAAAGGTGTGAATACTGAGATAACATCTGTCAGGGGAGAATGGAAAAAGAAAACGTTGTACCGACCCTACTTAGATGGGGATAAGGGTAAAAAGAAGTAGGTATGTATCTATGTATATTGCTTTGTTACGCTTTGTAGCCTCAACGGCTTGATAGCTTTTAATGTATGAAGCGTCATTAGATTTGTTTTAATCGGTACCTCCTAGTACTAACTAAAGTATTTATGTATGTAAATGCGAAAGTGAGTATGTTTGTTTGTTGCGCTTTCACGCTTTAACTACTTAACCGATCGTCATGAAATTCTGCAAATATTTTGTCATAAATACAGGATCGACAGGACATAAGGTACCTTTCATAAAAAAGAAAATTGGTTGTCTATAAAGTCTGTTTTCGGGCGATAATTTTACTTTTTTTTTTATGTTATAGGGGGCAAACGAACAGGTGGGTCACCTGATGGTAAGTGATCACCGCCGTCCATAGACACTAGCAACACCAGGGGAGTCGCAAGTGCGTTGCCGGCCTTTTAAATAAGTGGGCCTCCAGCGCTCTCACTGACCGAACGAAACGCAACAGTGCGAGCACTGTTACTTCACGTCGGTTTTCTGTGAGAGGATGGTACTACCCCGGGCGAGCCGACCCATTCATGCTGAAACCAGTAATAGCTTCAGCGTAGCTCTACCACCTACAAAAACTTGATAGCGTCATAAAAAAACATTGTTACCTTTTGCCGCAATTGTTGTTGTACTAAATAATGGAAACCACATTAGCTTTTCACTTCACTTTATAAACAGCTGACAAAACAGTTCACGTGTAGGTTATGAGCTACCGCTGTCTCTCTTCTCTCGGACGCATTGGCCGATGGAGTGGAAGAAAGATAGATGCGTCATAAGCCGAACGCTTAGGTCGATCGCGCCTCTATATCGTTTGTTTCCCGCTCTCGCTTGCACTATGTTGTAGCAGAATAAGGAATTGTTCTTATAATCATTGAAAAATAATAGTACCCTTTATGCTCTAGTTTTTCTTATATAAAAACGAAATAACGTCTCGCAATTTCGAAATCTTATTTCAAAATTCAACTTCATGTTCACAGTCACAATGGTCACTTAATGAATGTCAAACGGAAGTAATCTCCGACACATATCGCGTCGCTTTCAGTACGCTGTTTAACAAAACATTAAATCGTGGTCCGCGCCGTACGATGTTCTACTTTAAGATTCGTAGAAGGTTTTAACAAAATACTAAAAAAAGATTAACGATGACTAGATAGTGCTTTTTAGAAATACCACTTTTTTACATAACATAAGATTTAGTGTTTGACCAAAATCTCACATAATGTTAAATGAAAATGTGATCTAAGATGGTGTAAGCTGCACTAATACTAGAGGGGGTAAACTGCCAAGTGTAACAACCGGAATTAAATAAAAAGTCATTCTAATCAAAAATGCATTATTCAATTTAGGCCCTAAGAAGGCGCTCGGGGACGTCAAAACTACCATTGGTTCGGAAAACAACCCAGTCACCGAGAAGAACAAGCAAGAAACTCGATCGGGTTTATCTTTTTAACGTAGGTATATAGATGTATATTTAAAATACATTACACGTTACAATCGTTTTTAGTGGATGCACAGAGAGGAGTCAATTCCAGACATCACCATTGTTCACATATTGATCCATTCTATAATAATAACCTTTTGACACTAAAATCAGCTTGGCCTGGCGCTTAAGCTTAAACATGCCTGTTGTACTTGGTAACAGATATCAACTTGAGGATAGAGGATAGACGGGCATTAAAAAACCTTACCAATATACATTTCGCATACTTGTAGGATTTTTTTATATTATAGGGGGCAAGCGAACAGGTGGGTCACCTGATGGTAAGTGATCACCGCCGTCCATAGACACTAGCAACACCAGGGGTGTCGCAAGTGCGTTACCGGCCTTTTAAATATGTGGGCCTCCGGCGCTCTCACTGGCCGAACGAAACGCAACTGTGCAAGCACTGTTACTTCACGTCGGTTTTCTGTGAGAGGGTGGTACTACCCCGGGCGAGCCGACCCGTTCATGCTAAAACCAGTAATAACTTCAGCGTAGCTCTACCACCTACAAAAATAATAATATAAATTTAAGACCCTCAAGTTGAAATATCTGTAACCAAGCACCTAAAAGTGGGTTCCAGGTAGCTGCACTTTAGAGCCTGTCATCGTCTAGGTTTAGCGTGTTTGCCATCTTAGGCCACATCAGCATTTAACATCAAATGAGCTAAAAACGCTAAAACTTATAAAGTATTTAAAAAAACACTAAAAATTCATCACAATAATTTCTTCACCGAATGTTCTGGCTCTTGACAAGCTTAATCCTTTCCATTCTTTCCCTACATTTTAAAAGACAAAACGCACGACCGAATGATTTACGCGGCACTAGCGACACCTGTCAAAAAATGCTCCGCCGCGCTTAATAAATATAAATTCAGCGTCGCGTCGTCGCGCGAAAGCGCCCTTAAAATCATTGAAAAAGTGCATCTAAACTGCTAGATTAAAGACAAGAAACTGAAAACAGGCGATGACCTAGTAAGTTCAAGTATCCTATTATCCCTAACCCTTGTTAAGCTTAAACAAGTTCATTGCAAGGGCTCGATCTACGTCGATTAACGTATTATCACGACCACTATGATAAACGTAAGAAAAGTTTTTTTTTACAACAAATAACTGATAAACCTAAAAGTTATCTAAGAAGGAATAACTTTAGAGTAAAAACTAGTAACATGTTTAGAGCGTAAATCCGGAGGCTATAATAACGACCGTTACACATATTATATAACTTGTGTCGGCATCTAAAGCAAACAAACACCCGCCCCTGACTTTACACAGACCCTATTTAAAATTTTACATCGAATATAACTACTGTCATTCATTTTGTAAAAGGTAATTTATTGACAACAAAAATTTTCACTTCTATAACAAAGAAAAAAGTATTTTAATTTATGTGACGAACAAAAACAATATATTTAAAGACGGGGAAATGTAAAAAGTTATAATATTTATTTAAATAAAAGAATGTTCTAGAATGAACGATGAGTAATTATTAAATATAAGTGTTTATGAAAAGAAATCCATCAAACAAAATAATCGCCTAGTGGACAATATAATTATATGTCAAGAAAAACTAAAAATTCGATAGCAAAACCTGTTTTCATTCAAGGGTAGAATATTACAATATCGTGTAGATTTACTTACAAAATTAAAAACAAGAGAATGATATCCTCATATGTCAAAACGTTCAGCAAACCGTTCAGGCTATAGAGGAAGGAACAATACCCCCGAAAATTTTACCCTTTTTGTATACAATGGGGCAAAATTTACAGCATTTTTTTTATCTTTTATCACATGATCACTACAATCTCTAGTAATTACAAATGAAGTTATAAAAAAAAACACAATCTCAATTGAGGCCAGCGAATGTAGGTTGTAGTAAATTAGGTAGGTGAACTCACCTTCAAACTTGACGCCGCTCGGTCTAAATGCTCTCGGGACACTAAATCGAAACTAAATAATTATACTACATTACCGAGATGACCTGCAAACGAAGCAACAATATGTAGTGTTAACCTGCAGAGTCTGTATGATGGGTGTAGCATATTATATGCATGATGGTCGCAACCGAATTGGGGACAGACTCCTACCATCTCGTTCGGTTACAGGATGAACATCAATCGGTTGATGCCGGAATGTGATACAGCTAAAAATATGATCATATGGTATATAATGGTGGCGAACCAATCGGACACAATTCCCATTTCCAACCAACCGGCAAATTTGCCTCATGTGCTTTGACTACATATAAACAAACACCCCTGAGAATATTTTTTTTAGTAAATAAGTATCGTATGTCGGTTCAAACGGTTACGCACTGTTATAATATACACTACTCATAGTTCTAAACATTACAACTATGAGCACAACAGTATACGCACCGGTTTAAGACATTAATATTATGTAAACAACTGCATATTATGTAGGATATTACGCACTTACAACTATAAACTTTAGTACAATCCCCCTAACAGGATTAATATTACACCAACCAAATAAATTATATAACATACTGTCAACCGCTTCGTCGGTGTTACATTACAATTTCAAATTTTACTTATGAATAATAAAAATACGGTCTAGCACCACCTAGTGGTGAGTGGCTAGCATAAAAACCATGTTCAAGAAAAACACTTAGCCGAGTTATATTTCATGGTGATCGATTAAATTTTCTTGGATTTTATCGATTTTAAATACACCACTATCCATTTAATACCAAACACCCTTTCACGAAATAGTTTTTATGCTAAACAATTTGCTTTCTCTAGTCACTAGATGGCGTTGCAGTGAACCAACTTTTATGCCGTTCAATCGATCATCATATCTGAATACAAAGAATACAACACACAACAAACGTATGAGAAACCGCGGTCACGAATAATTATACATAGAAAAACTAAATATAAGGAGTTTAAACGTGTTACCGAGTCTTACAAGGCAACAGAATCATTGGACGTCTCACAATAAGCAATAAATGTACTTTCTGTTATTACTCGGTTAAAATAATAAATAATTCATCCATAAGCGCCGTCTAATTGAATTACTGCTGAGACCAGAAAACGCACGAGTTTTACTTTCACTCATTCGCTGATAAATTTTGCTCTAGCGCACATATATATATATAGCTGCAGTCTTATTACGACGAATATTTCAAACGAATTCACTGTAATTTCGGTTCACGTTCGTCGAACAATCTTCTGATAATAAACAGTACCTGGAAAAGAGGAAACGTAATATTAATAACTATAACACATAAAAACATAGAGATTTTAAAGCGATAATACATATGCATGTAACTAGTACCATAACACAAGTATACGGCAAGTACAAGTTAAAAGTAGATGAATTGGGGATTTCGCTAGAAACTTGATTGCTAATTTTTAAGTATAGTATAGCTAAGACATCGTGTAACACGTTTTTTTTTTATATTATAGGGGGCAAACGAACAGGTGGGTCACCTGATGGTAAGTGATCACCGCCGTCCATAGACACTAGCAACACCAGGGGAGTCACAAGTGCGTTGCCGACCTTTTAAATATGTGGGCCTCCGGCGCTCTCACTGGCCGAACGAAACGCAACAGCGCAAGCACTGTTACTTCACGTCGGCTTTCTGTGAGAGGGTGGTACTACACCGGGCGAGCCGACCCATTCATGCTGAAACCAGTAATAGCTTCAGCGTAGCTCTACCACATTATAAAAACGTTTCATGTCTCGTCTGCATCTCGCACTTCATGTAGCGTTCCAACTAATTTGCAAGCTGCATGAGCACGTATATTATTTTAACAAAAACACCAATAACCGGTATACCGTCATGCCAATGTCAGATATGCCGACTGCAGGCATGTGATGTGTACTTTTGTACAAATATACAACAGAAGCGAAAGTAGTAAATGTACAATTTGTCACCGAGAAGAAGATGTGTATCATATTTTAATGGAATGTGTCCGGAATGATTCTTAAACAAGACAGATATTTAAGGAGAACT